>OZ017784.1:9802855-9826975 GCA_963969325.1 Lycopodina hypogea | reverse complement strand
ATGGGAGATGGAGTAGCATTGTGGACAAAACTGCTTGGGTGACATTGTTACTGGATTGAAGATTGCTTGATTGAAGATTGCTTGTGATGTTAAAGTGCTGGGGTAAGCAATTTATTATGTACACAACATTAAAGATTGCTGAGGTGGATGGTGGAAGTATTTGATATGAGAAATTGGGAAGATTGAGAAAGTTGGGTGTGGATGGTAAGTAAAAGTTAAAATAAATTCAAGAAAGTTGGGGTCCATATTTTTTATTACAACTATCTGTCCAGCTGTGTTGAGTTTGTAGTTGTATTTGGTTCTGTTGTTAGCTTCACTTTGTTGTGATAATTGTAGTGCCATGTCACTTAAATGTCTGTGGTCATCCTCATCTTCACCATGCTCAATAATTTTCACCTACCATATCTTCTAGTCCTTCATCATAATAGCACTTATAATGTCCACCATGTGCCTACAAAATTTCCTCCACATTATTCAATATATGAATCATTTACAGCCATTGTTGTAGAACTCATAGTATGAAGAAGTTTCCACAGACAAAACATAATTCCAGCAAATGTTTCATCCATTTTTTCCTTATCAACAACTGTACCACCCTTCATATTGCTTCATTACTGAAGGAGTTTATGTTATCTCTTGAAGTGGTGAAACTCTTCATCAGTGATAAAAAATTTTTCCCATTATTAGCCAATAACTCCGCATGAGACACCTTTGATATACGCCAATTGCCTTGGACAATTCATCAATTACTTTCACTAGAAAATTGACCGTCTTACGGAAGGAGAGAACAAAAATATTTTATCATAATTTGAGGTTTTGTCTTGCTGGTTTGTTTGTTCCCTGTCACATACCAGACACTTTGGCCTACATGAAAAGAAAATGAAAGGGATTTGGGCATGGTTTTATGACTTTACTTGAGCGTGTTTTCTGGATTTGCACTTAATAGGGGACTTGCATTATTACATCAGGCTAAATACCATTTCATCATGAAACTTGTTGTATACCTACAGGGAACACTAGTATATGTATAACTTACGCAAGTGTTGACCTATGCTCTTCAAAGAATCATAAAAAAAAAACACTGAGAAAAGGGGAGACTTGGTTTGAGTTGCAACTATCTCTCTTCACTAGAGTTTGGCTTGTTTGCTCTTTGGCAGGGAAAAAATTTTTTCTAATACTTAATCCCCCCAAAAATTTAATTGTAGTCACTTTTAGCTTCTACTGATTGCCCCATTTATGAACCTATCACTTCCAGCCATAAGTGAATACGAATGGACTTTAGGATGGTTCTGCTAGTCCACACTCCACCTGATGTAAAACCACAACAATACCGTAAATCAATGATGCGGTCTGCACTGTCATATCTTTGGGCAGCAAGAGAGTACTAATGATCTGGCCACTTCCCCACGATCGCCTAGCAACAATGGGAGTTGTGTTTACATTCAACCCTTCCCCAATCTTAAATTTCTTAAGAATTCAATCGCCCTGGACAAGGAAAGATGACCTGGATTGCCTCAGACAGAACTGCAAGTCTTAGGAGATACCACAGAAAAGATACCTTAAGCATTGGTGTATCAGAGGACTGAGTGTCATCTCTTCAACAGCACGTGTCACAAGTGACTGTCTACACCACCTGCAGATAGCAATCAGCAACTGATGGATGCTAAAATTTCCTCCGTGATGTTGCTTTGTTGGTACTGAATAACACACCAATTTTCATTTTAACACTAAACTTGATGGCTATTGCAAAAACATTTATGATAGAGTGGAGCATCTCCACATCCTTTAAAGAAACACTCAATGAGCCAAAATTGATATTTTTTTAAACTAGCGCACGTGATATCTTCACTGCTCCCTTGTTACTAATGCTGAGAATTATAAGAAAAAATTGACAACTGTTATTTAAGCATTGCATGATGTTGGACATCCAATTCTCAATATTTTACAAATATCAGAAGTTTCATACACATGAGCCTCCCATCATAAATATAATGCCATGCATGAACTCTTTGCACTAAAATAACTATCACAAATGAAAATCATAATTTCATTGTTACAATTATACCAACAACTTACCCTTTGCTCACTTAAGCAAGTTCCATTTTCATCTCTGCACAGAGCCAATGCTGTAAATCCTTCAGGCTCAACTTCATCTTCAGTAGCATCACTTCCATTCAAGGATACAGTGGCAAAGCTTCCATCACAATCAACCAGGAGATGCAGGTTACTAGCAAACCTCTTTTCCTGGTTCCTCCCTATTAGAGCACAGGGTCAGGAGTGGGAATTCAATAGTTATATATAATTCAATAGTTATATATACTTCAATAAAAAGGTATACTTACCGCTACAATTACCAGTGTTTTTATAAAAATCCTGCAGTTCAGGCATAGAAGTTGGAATAACATCACATTCATTGGTGGAATAAACTGATGCTGGTAGTGACCCGAGGAACAGCAACCAATAAACTGGGAACATCCTGGAGTGTCACTCTTGTCTTTCTGTTCCTCCCGAAGGGCAATCGGGCAATCGCTGAGTACTCTAGCTAGGCCGGTAACCACCTAAATATTTACCGGGCTTACAGGAAGGGGGCAGGATGTCTTAGTCTCCTAAAATCAACCATAAAAATTTTCCCCTCTTGGAGGTGAACGAATGGAAAGCTATCTAATTCGAGAAGGTGTAGGTAAAATCAATGATTACCACCTCTGTGAGACATGAAACTATAGGTTTCTAACCTGTTCCTAGTTATATTTTGCTTCCCTTCATTCACTGATTTCAGTGAAGTTGGAAAGTGAAATTTGTTGGGGTGGCAAAAGTAGAACCATGAACAAACAACCCCCCCCCCCCACACACACACACACAAATATAGCGCTTTTTTTTATTTTTTATTACCACTTTACCATTCAGGACTATTTTTACCTGTGGCACCAGGTCTAGGAACACTTGAAATGATGGGGGTGGATACATACAAAAGTTTTGCTCAAGAATGGATTTTTAACTAATTGTTTACTGTTTGGAAACTCCAAAATTTGTTGTTACAACTAATTGGTTACAACTAAGTCCTTTTACCGTATGGAAACCCTAAGGTTACTACCAAGTATTTTTACTGTATAGAAACTCCAAAGTTGTAAATGTTACCAAAACTTTAACCTCATCCGAAGTGTTATAAATGATTATTTTGTTTAGTATAAACATTTATTAATAAATATTATTGGTGGTGGTGGTCGCCAAGTACTTGAGTAAGCATTGTTAACCACATGTGGGTGTGACAATGGGTATAGCTTGCCATGACCGCACCCACTAGAAGTTGTTTTAACTGTCAAAAGCTAATTAAAAGATCAATCAGGCTGAAATTTGGTATGTGGTTTCCAAGTACCTAGGTGAGCATTATTAACCACACATGGGTATGGTTTTGTCATAGCCACACCCATAGAAAGTTGTTTTGGCTGCCAAAAGCTAATTAAGGGACCAATCTGGCTAAAATTTGGCATATGGATTCCAAGCAACCAATGAGAGTTATTAACATGTAGTTGTGGCAATGGGTGTGGTTTTTATAGCCAGACCCATTCGACTATCAGAACCATTCAGACAAAAATTTGACATGTGGTCTCAATGTAACCGAAAATATTATTACCTTCCTGAGGGTGTGGTTTGGCCATTAGCCACATCTACTGGAAATTGTTTTTACTGCTAAGAACCAATTTGATAAAATTTGACATGTCTCCATGTGAAAGGGAAAGTGTCATTACATTCCTATGAGTGTGATATTGCCACACCCACACAATTTTTTTCACTGATGAGAACCAATAATGCTGTAACATGGTATGTGGTATCCATGTGACCACAAGAGTGTATTAATAACCTTCTGTGATTCTGTCTAGCCACACTCATTAAATATCATTGGAGACTGCCAGATTGGATAAGTGGAGCAATCAAGTGAAGCAATCAAGTGAAGCAATCAAGTGAAGCAATCAAGTGAAGTAATCAAGTGAAGTAATCAAGTGAAGTAATCAAGTGAAGTAAGATTTAATAGAACACCCAAAGCTACACCTATAGTAGAGTAACACACTTCCAGTCACATGGATACCACATGCTCTTGCTCTGCTGAACCGATCAGGCTGAAATTTGGCATGTGGGACCATGAGTGTTATTACCTTCCCATAGGCCCATTGATATGATAATGGATATGGTTTGGCCAAAAACGTTAGCATATATATATATATATATATATATAATTGTTGTTTTTAGATGCTTGGTCAGGTGATTCGTGAGATACAATTCCATGGGAAAGCATTTACAAACATGACCATTTCCAGTGGACACCTATTCCTAGTTTTAAATAGTACAAATGTTGCGAACTAAGGAATTAATATACAAGATTTCATGCAAAAAACTTCAATAATGCACTTTCAGACAGGAGGCACAGCTTGGTGAAGGACCATTTTTGCCAGATAATGGTTGGATACTGCTTTTTCAATCACCATTAGTTCTCCAAGCTCAGAAGAAGAAAAATATACATGCTGTTATATGTGTTTTGTGGAAAAATTGTTTAGCTCTATTTGGTTGCTAGAAACTCCCTTTTTTTGTCCTGGTTAAATCACATCAAAAATTTTGTTGTTGTTGCCATTTTGATCACCTCAAATTTCTTGCTACCTCCCCCCCCCCCCCTTTTTTTTTCTAACCATTTTAATTAAACCAAAAAAAAAAAAAAAAAAAAGGGAGAAAGGAAAAAGATCATTAGTTGAGTCTTTCATCCAGGGAATAATAATAAAAAAAGAAAGCCCACAAAAAGCTTAGTCCAATGGTAAATCCACAGGATTTCTAAGAGGGGAAATCCTGAGTTAAAATCCTGATTTGGGATTTCTCTTTCCTTTTCTTTTTCCCTCTTCCTTTGTTTCTTTTTTATCATCCAGTCTTTTCTATATTTACTCCTTTATTCAATGTTACTATGCAAACTAATTAAACTCCCCCCCCCCCCAAAAAAAATTAATAACCCAAGAAAGTTCCAAACTTTTACTGATCAAGCTGAGCCACCTTTGATGGTGGATGTTGAGTTGTGATGATCAATACTGGAAAAAATAGCAACACTGGTGAGGGAAAAGAGAAATCAAATTTTCCATACAAAAAAATGCCTGAAAACAAATGGTGAAGTGGTAAAGGCTTGGGTCTTCCAAGCTGAGAGTCCCAGGTGTGATTCTGGTGGTTCTGCTTTCTTTTCCTTCACTCTTTTTTTCCCCTTAAAAAAAAAAATTGTCTTCTATTGATTTATTAATATTTTTTCCCCACTTCAGGGGTGGTTCCCTAGTTAATTTTAATGAGATTTATTCTGGGCATAGTTGGATATACTACCAATAAATTTTCTAAGGATGGTGTCAGGTCCTACTTTTAAATCCAGGAGTTTGTCTTACCTATTGCAGTCCAAGGTGGGACTGGAGTATGACCAATTACAGACTGAGAGAGAGCATGTTCTTACCCAGGTGCAGTTCTCCCAATGGGCTGCTCCAATTGTGCCAGTGGTTATGCAAGATTAAGTCCATCCAGTTCTGTGGGGATTTTTCGCCACTCACAGGTTGCCCAAAACCTTGGTCACTGATAATGGCCAATCCTTTACCAACACTGAGTTCCTGAGTTTTTTCCCCATGCTATGGTATTCACTACATTACTTCTTCCCCTTATCATCCATCTACTAATGGTCTAGCTGAGAGGGCAGTCCAGTCATTCAAACATGGTCATAAGAGGAGGCAGAAGGAGTCTCTGGCTTAGAAGTTAGCCCACTACTGATTTCATCATGTATAACTCCCCATTCCACTACAGGATTGTCCTTAGATGAGTTGCTTGTGGGCTGTCAGCCTAGATCAGTGTTGGACTTTATGAACTCTGATCCAGTCTAGAGAGTGGAGAGTAGTCTACAGCAGCTGTCTGTTCAGTCCAGCAATTCCAAGTGTCTGACAATGTCCGGGATTTTCGAGGTCCTGGTGTACAGTGGATGCCTGGGAAGGTTGTCCCCTGTCATACTAGGTGTGAGAAGATGTTGGTGTGGTGAGATGTCATGTTGATAACATTCCTCGAAGGTCATCGGAAGCTAGCGAGGCACCAGAGGAAGAGAATGTCAATGAGAACTTTGGGGAGTTGACAAGTCCTCCAGTGGTAGTCTCCTCAGATGATAAGCTTGTCATTTTGTCTGCAGCAATAAATGTGTCTGTCCATCCTCCCCTGTTGTTAAAATTGATTTTCAGGCTGAATTTAACTCCAGCTCCTGTAGCTCAGGAAACTAAATTGATCCAGATCCAGTTTTCCAGGCACCCATCCATCCTGTGTGCCATATCCCTCAACCAACCCCTTTTAGGATTGTCGATTGTCGTAGATCTGTGAGGCATTGCCCACCACCCAACTACTATCAGAGTAACCTTTGACTGTCAACAATAATTCATGTTTAATGTATTTAGTTTCATCTTAAAGAGGGAGGAGTGTTTTAATTATTGTTAATGATATTATTGTTTGTCACACTATTTATGAGCATGCGATGCATTCATGATCATGAGATCTTGCCTTCTTTTGTTTTGTGGTATTGTTGAATTATTCTTGTCTCCCTTGAAACTGATGAGTTCATATTATAACACTTACTTTGTAAATTCTTGCCACCCAGAATTGTAGTTGCTGTAAATGTCCTCTCTCTTCTTTATTTTAAAAGAATTGTTTTCTCCATGAAAGGAGAGAGAAAAATGCATCAGTTGAAATTCTGGACTTAGGCATTTTAAAAGTAAGGAAAATTATTTAGTTGGCAATGCTCTATTCATTATTATTTCATTAGTGGTGCTATTTCTGAGATCCATTATTCATATTGGTATCTTATATTTGGAGAAATTCAGTAAAAAGAAGAAATAATGTTTAATGACAACCAATCTGACTACTCAATTTAGTCAAAGGTTGATCAAATATTTTCAAATAAAATTGGATACTTGCACAACTTTTAATCTGGAATCGAAGATTGCAACATAATATAAGAGGTCATGATCCATTTTACCACTAGCAATACAATCCATTCAAATGTGAACATAATGATAATAAAATAATGAGTGTTTAATTAAGACTATTTAATTCATTTATGTGTGAACATTTTGGTGATAATGAAGATTTATTCACAAGAAAATTATCTTTCAGAGGCACAGAAACATTTATATTTTAAATTGGGGGAGGGAGGCACAATTTAATTTGATAAAATCTAAAAAATATTTTTGTCTGGGTGGGGGGAGGGATATAAAAAAACTCATATTGTCCTAACTTAAGCTCTTTATTTAATTTCTTTTAAAAAAAAAATTTTTTTTTTTTTTGATTAATTTATTTTTTTAATCTTACTTATCTGTCATTATTTGTCATTATTAATTTTCTTAAATAGTTTAATTTCTTTGTATACCATAATGATCACATCATAAGGAATTGTACAGGTCTCTACAACCAAAGCATCTTCCACTAAGCTGGAAACAACAGAGGCAAAGAAAGATGTTTTGGAGTATGTGATGCAAAGACATCATTAATACCATTTTTTTAATTTTTAATAAATAAATGAAGAGTGAATAAAATTTTCTTGATAATTTAGATTAAAAAAATTCAAAAAAAATTCTTCTTGAAATTACATTTAGAGTCAATATTAATATCACTAATATATTTTGATAAACTGGGTAAGAGTAACCTCAACCTCAGACTTCCAGATATCAGTTGATTCTATAGACTGACTGGACTGACTGACTGATAAATAAATTTAAAGAATTTAAAAAAAAGCTGGAGATCTGACCAAATATACATTAAGACTTGCATGCAGGCTCTCACTTTCTCCAGAGTGTAACTCTACTTTCCTTCTGTCTCTCCCTTTTTTTCTGTATGCAATTATTCTTCATTTGACCTTGCATAGAAGGTTCTTTTTCTTGGTTCAATGGAATAATTTATATTTTGTAAACCATTTTCAGTCATTTTGCTAGGTGGCTATTAGTCTAAAAAAACACTGGTAATTGTAGCGGTGAGTATACCTTTTTATTGAAGTATATATAACTATTGAATTCCCACTCTGACCCTGTGCTCAAATAGGGGGGAACCAGGAAAAGAGGTTTGTTAGTACCCTGCAGCTCCTGGTTGATTGTAATGGAGACATGGCCACTGTATCCATGAATGGAAGTGTTGCTACTGAGATGAGTTGGAAGGATTTACAGCATTGGCTCTGTGCAGAGATGAAAATGGAACTTGCTTAAGTGAGCAAAGGGTAAGTTGTTGGTATAATTGTAACACTGAAATATGATATTCATTTGAGATGGTTCTTTGGTGCAAATAGTTCATGCATGGTATTATATTTATGATAGGAGGCTCATGTGTATGAAATTTTCTGATTTTTGAAATATTGAAAATTGGATATCAACATCATGCAATGCTTACAATAATAATTGTTAATTTTTCTTATAATTCTCAGCATAAGTGGCAAGGGAGTAGCAAAGATATCTTATGCACTAGTTTAAAAAAATAATAATAACCAATTTTGGCTTATTTAGTGTTTCTTTAAAGGATGTGAAGAGGCTCCAATCTATTATAAATGTTGTTCCCCAGCCATCAACTTCCAGAGTTAAAATGAAAATTGGTGTGTGTTCAGTACCAACAAAGCAACATCATGGAGGATATTTTAGTGTCCATCAGTTGCTGATTTTTATCTGCAGGTAGTGTAGACAGTCACTTGTGACACATGCTGTGGAAGAGATCAAACTCAGTCCTCTGATAGACCAATGCTTAAGGCAGCTCTTCTTCTGTTGTATGTCCTAAGACTTGCAGTTCTATCCGAGGCAATCCAAGTCATCCTTTCATTTTCCAGGGTAATCAGGCGGAATTCTTAAAGAATTTAAGATTGGGGGTGTCAACACAACTCCCATTGTTGTTAGGTGATCGTGGAGAAGTGGCCAGATCATTAGTACTCTCTTGCTGCCCAAAGATACGACTGTGCAGACCACATCATTTATTTACTGTATTGTTGTGGTTTTGGTTTGGCATCATGTGGAGTGTGGACTAGCAGAACCATCCTAAAGTCCATTCGCATTCACTTATGGCCGGAAGTGATAGGTTCATAAATAGGGCAATCAGTAGAAGCTAAAAGTGACTGCAATTAAATATTTGGAAGGATTAAGTATTTGAAACTTTTCCCTGCCAAAGAGCAAAACAAGCCAAACTCTAGTGAAGAGAGATAGTTGCAACTCAAACCAAATCTCCCCTTTTCTCAGTGTTTAAAATGTTTTTTTTTATAATTCTTTGTAGAGCATTAGTCAACACATACGCTTAGTAGTGTTCCCTTTAGGTATACATCAAGTTTCATAATGAACTGGAGTTTAGCCATGGTGCTAATGCAGGTCCTTACTACCAGATAGGTGGCTTAATCTTGTAACATGATTAAATGAAAACATCTTTTATGATAAAACAATAACTGTTACTAATTTAGCAATGGGTCAAGGAGATGACTGCAGCTCCAAGGATTTGGATATCATTGATAAAAATAAAATTGGAAAAAGGCTTGGGAGATGAATGAAACTATATATATATATTATGAAGAATGCGAGTGTTTTTTTTTTGTTGTTTTTGAAAAAAAAAGAAGGGAAAAGAAGGGGTACATAAACAAAAGGATCTTATTATAATTCTTAACTTTTTTCCATTCGTTTGTTCAGTAACTCTTCCCAGACGATTGGTCCTAAAGGGCTCATGTTTTTTAGGGTTTGATGGGGTGAAGATCAGATTGTTCGGTAACTCCTCCCATATAATTGGGCATAGAGGGCTCAAATTTTCATGGTATGATGGCGGTCACCCTAGGATGGTTATAAGGAAGTTTGGTGAAGGTAAGAGTAAACCCTGCCCGTAGGGCTATTTTTTTTAAATTTCCTGGTTGGGGTCACAACTGTATGCCTGAGTAAATCACCCTACTTATTACAAACCACAATTGTGTAAACGTACATAGTTCAGCAAAACTGTGCACAAACCACTTCCTGCTATTCTAATAGAATTGCTATTGTGGTTGCAGTGTAATGTGAATTAATGTTTTGGTCAAGTGTAAAAAAAAGGAAAAAAAAAGAAGAAAACAATTAAGCCCCCATTAATTAAGTGCGAATCTGGAAAACACACTCTAGGTAAAGTCAATAAAGCCATAACCAAATCCCTTTCCTTTTCATTTTCTCCTTTATGAGCTCTGTAGGCCCAGGTGTCTGGTATGTGACAGGGAACAAGCACACCAGCAAGACAAAACCTCAAATTATAGTAAGATATTTTCGTAGTCTCCGTCTGTTGGACAACCAATTTTCTAGTGAAAGTAATTGATGGATTGTCTAAGGCAATTGGCATATATCAAAGGTCACACAGAGTTATTGCTAATAACGATAAAAAAAATTTTATTACTGATAAAGTGTTGCACCACTTCAAGAGATAACATAAATAGACTCCTTCAGTAATGAAGCAATATGAGGGGTGATACAGAAAAAACAGATGAAATATTTGATGGAATTATGTTTTGTCTGTAGGAACTTCTTCATACTTTGAGTTCTCGTACAACAATGGCTGTAAATGATTCATATATGAACAACATGACAATATTGAATAATGTGGAGGAAGTTTTGTAGGCACATGGTGGACATTATAAGTGCTATTTTGATAAAGACAGACTAGAAGATATGGTAGGTGAAAATTTATTGAACATGATGAAGATGAGGATGACCACAGACATTTAATGGATATGGCACTACAATTATCACAACAAAGTGAAGGTAACAACAGAACCAAATACAACTACAAACTCAACACAGCTGGACAGATAGTTGTATTAAAAAATATGGACCCCAACTTTCTTGAATGTGTTTCAACTTTTACCTATCCTCCACACCCAACTTTCTTAATCTTCCCAATTCCTCATACCAAAATACTTCCACCATCCACCTCAGCAATCTTCAATGCCGTGTACATAATAAATTGCTTGCCCCAGCAGTTTAACATCACAAGCAATCTTCAATCCAGTAAAAATGTCACCCAAGCAGTTTTATATCACAATGCTCCTCCTATCTTCCATAGTTCTCTTCAATGCAATGAACACAATCTTGCCCCAGAAACTCAACATCAGAATTTTAGTCTGCTACCATGTGTGTGCCATGCTATCTGAAACAGAATTGATGCTTTGCCATAGCTATAGCTATTAATATCTATCTAAATATCTTCTGTGTTGATTCTTTGACACACATTAATATCTAGCTAAATGTTTACTATGTGCTTCCTTATTTATTGAATGAACCTGGTAATACATCGACTACCAAGAAGCTAATTGTCAGACATCAGTTGTTCTCAGAGTTTCTGCTTCCCCTAACACCCCCCCCCCCCCCACCCCCCCAAAGTAGGCCAGGGATGATAGTCCAGCTACATTCTGTGTGGTCTGAAGAATGCCTTTACTTTCCTTATGAACTATACAGCTAAATCCTAATTCCTTTATTTATTCAGTACTTGCAGGGATATCTGCCGAATATAGCCACCAATGTTGGAATTCCACTACCAAAGAGTGCTACTAATTGCTTGTTTGCAGTGTGCTATGATATCCACTTAGACGACCCAGATTATTTCGATTTTATCAACCTAAGTGCTTGTAAGTTGAAAAATAACAGTACACAGTAGCATTTATGGGAACAAGTATGACATATACTCAATCTTACTATCAATATTACCTCTTATCAATACAAAAATAATTTTTTTAAAATTTATATTATCCTATGAGGTAGCCCTTAAAGAAACTGTTGTAATAATTATCTTAACCAAGAAATTGATGAGTCATATTTTGACCTTGCTATAGTTATTGGTCCTGCTTTGGTATCCTTTTGGCCTCAACTAATCCTTCTATTTACAACTGGGTGGTCATATTCCTGGAAGGGTTCGATTGCTAGACACGATGTAACCTGATACAATGGAATGTGATGCCCACATCATGCAATCAGTGCACCTACCTTATTTAAATCTTGGCACATTCCAGCTGTAGTTCTTCTTGGAATAAGTTTCACTGCCAAAGCACTCTGAGAGCAATTCATGTAGTCTTCAAGCTAATATGTTGTTTCCTCCCAGAACAAATCTCCATTGAGCAACACTCGCATATGCTGGTAGATTGTAATGACACTAAAGTTATTGGTCTTTTTTAACACTCAACCCGATAGTAGCCTTGAATGCAAACAAGGATGTGCTAATCAATTATCAAGTAATAGTACATGCAAAAGTAGGCCATAATCAATTATGGTCATTAATGAATTATTAGATCCAGTGCTGTGTATATTGTTTATTAATACTACCTGCCTGTAACTATATTAGGAAGGAGAAAAGAAATGTTTTGTATTTCTTATCCTTAATGAAGAAACTCTATTTATTCATTAAAAATGTTCCCTTAGGTATTGATGACTTCACAAGTGGGAAGAAAGATGCTTGTGACCATAACACCCTCTATTGTACAGTGACTATGTAAACTACTGCTATAATATTTTGGATGTTACTATATTAAAGTGCATGTTTAGAACAGAGTACTGGTGAGAATATCTGGCTAGAATGTAATATCATTCTAGCTACTGATTCATGCTGGTGTGTATAGACAACTCTAGTGTAATGAATGCAAGTCCCAAGCCCACATGTCTTCGTTCCCAACACACACACACACACACACACACACACACACACACACACACACACACACACACACACACACACACACACACACACACACACACACACACACACACACACACACACACACACACACACACACACACACACACACACACACACACACACACACACACACACACACACACACACACACACACACACACACACACACACACACACACACACACACACACACACACACACACACACACACACACACACACACACACACACACACACACACACACACACACACACACACACACACACACACACACACACACACACACACACACACACACACACACACACACACACACACACACACACACACACACACACACACACACACACACACACACACACACACACACACACACACACACACACACACACACACACACACACACACACACACACACACACACACACACACACACACACACACACACACACACACACACACACACTAGCCCAGTAGTCTGTTACTATTAGTGATGGTCCAGGAAGAAGTTGGCACAAGTATGGCTTGAAATATTGCTACATTACTTTCTCTCTGTGTCAGTCATCTGTTGTAGTTATATGTGGTATAGATGACATCATTAGAACTCCATGCCATCTCAGAGATAAAAGCTGCTAAAGAGTTTCTGGTGAGAGGGCGAGGGGTCAGTGGGTGTCCTTCCAAATATTGACCTAAGTAAGCTCTATGCAACTGCAAGCAGCGTGGACCATCCAGGTGTTCATTGCCAGATCTAGGGGGAGGTGAATAGTGTGGCTAGCCACCCCACCCCACCCCCAGTCAGTAATTTTGCCACCAGGCAAATCGATATTGGTGTCCACACTCAGCCAGAGTAACTGGCTAAATAGTGTGCTAGCTATAAAAAAAACAACAAACAAAAAAACAACTACCTAGTTATAAACAAAACCAGCTGCTTGCTAGCTCTAGCTAAATAAAATAGCATGCAACCTCTAGCTAGCTATAAACAAAACAGCAACAGAGCTAGCTAGCATAAACAAAACGACAGCTAGTTAGCTGAAGTCAAATTCTTCTAGACTCTATTGCTCTGTTTAAGCTCTACCTCTTGTATTTCGTCCAAGTTGCCATGAATATCACATAGTGAATCAGCCTTTAACCACACAGATTGAAGGGGGAAAAGAATTATCATGTGATGTGTAATAGAGAAGAATATTTGCCAAAGCCATATGCTATAGTTTTGGGCTGTAAATGCCACAGGTTCTAATTAGCTTAGCTTCTCCCTATCTCTAGACATGTATCTTACTATAATTCACAATTTGTTCGTCATTCTGTATGTGCACAAGTTTACTCCTCCCAAACTGCTAAAGGGATCTTCACGATACTTTCAGGGATTGATTAGAGCACCTCACTGCACGTCCTTGAGAAATTTCGTTCATATTGGGTGGCTATGGATGTATTTTTGGTGGCATGGTACTTGATCATTAGTTAGAGAAATTGTACTTGATCATAATTAAAGAAATTGTAGTTTATTGATTAGGTCATCTCACTGCATATCCTCATGAAAATTTCGTTCAGATAAGGTTGCTATGGGTGTTAGAGTCTACCATGTCTCCAAACCATACCTAGTGTTAATTCCTTCTGCGGGTGTGGTTATGGGAGTGTTTGTTTTTATTAACCACATCCATTGTAGGTTGTTTTCGCTGCCAAAAATGAATATTAATTCTACGAAGGTCTTTATTAATTGTATCGTGTTTGTTTGATTAATGTGATTAGTGTCAATATTCCTTATGTGTTTGACTAATCATTAATCAAATTGAACATGTATGCTACTTCAAGAGACCGACTGAAAAGTCCACCTATAGGTCAGGGTTTTTTTTGCTAATGATGATAAGATGTAAGATGTTGTATGAATAGGTCATGTTGCTTTGCTTTGATGATGATAGATTTGTCATTTGTCAAGTAAAGAAAGCAGAAATTTGTGACCTGCATTCTCTCTGTCGTGATATCCATTAGGTGAAGTTAATATTCCAACTGAAGTAATTCAGACAAACTTTCTACTCCTGAAGTAACTCAGACAAGTTTTTCTCTTCCTGGACGAAATGGGACCACAATGTCTTCAACAACAGGTATGTGGTCGCATGAGCATGTCAATGAATGTTTTGTGATGGCTACAGTGTGTGCAGGTCAGTGAGGTCACTCTATTGAGTATGATGTCACAAGATTTGGTCAGGTTGCTAGGTTGTAAGTAGCTAGCTGTCTGTGACCTTGTGGTGGCCTAACATGTTTCCTTCCATCCCAAGCGTACATCACAACATTTTTCACATGCCAAGTTTATTTTGTCCTGTTGATTGTTTGATTATGGAGCACACCGGTATAAACCCGACTCTAGTGACCCTGATGATCAAAACATTTGGACTGCACCAATCAGCTTCTCAACTAGCCAAGACATTGCATGAACGCAAGAGCTAAAACTAACAACTGTCAAGTGAACATGTATTAGAGGCTGCAAGTGAATTGACATGCTTTCGTATAGGGTGTAATATGAACAGCACCTTATTGAACGATACTTTTTTTTTATGTTGTAACATTGATACTGTTTCTCACACAGGTACTACTGTTCCGGCGTTTTCAAACATGTTGGTAAGAATCGGAATTCCAGTACTTAACAGTTGTCTTGATATCTGCTGTCTTCATTCTTGTTGTGATAATTGTAGTGTTCAGATGCAGAACTGCAAGGTGGGCACTAATAAACACTGTGTGTGTGTGTGTGTGTGTGTGTGTGTGTGTGTGTGTGTGTGTGTGTGTGTGTGTGTGTGTGTGTGTGTGTGTGTGTGTGTGTGTGTGTGTGTGTGTGTGTGTGTGTGTGTGTGTGTGTGTGTGTGTGTGTGTGTGTGTGTGTGTGTGTGTGTCATGAACTAAAATTCGTTAAGTGGTCATTTGTAGTGATTATAAAGTATTTAAGTAAACCAGTTCCTGGACAGATATAAAAAAAAAAAAAATTTTTCCCCCTGAGATGTGGTCTAAAAATAGTCAGTCAAGAAGTGATTGTATTTGTCAGTTGGGGCAGTGTGCAGTTCTATTGGTGGAGTTATGGTGGTCAATGCTTTAGGTATATTTACAAGGTGAGGGTGTTGGCTGTGGATTCTTCTGCAATGCAGGTGGAATGGTTTGTTGTCTTTGATACAAGCTGCATTAGCAAAAAATTTGTCATGTGTTCAATTTGTGTGCACAATACTGTCAGTCCATCTATTCACTCTCTTATTTCAATTACAATTACTTAATTAAAGTACAAATAACAGTAATTGTAACTGTAATTCACACTATATACACTATGAAAACACACTCTGTCACTCTAAAAATCCCCTGAATGAATTAGCAAAACTGAGCTACATGAACCCTGTACGACAGCATAGATGTGAATATACGACACGGATAGTGGGATTCCATCCTCTGATGGTCTCTTGTTTTTATTTTTCCACCATATGCACCAATTTTTAGTCACTGTTGTTGAATGGAAGAGTTCTTGAAATCTGTTTAATTTCTACTGTTGGTGATAGGTTGTCACTAAAATATTCCAAACAGTAAGTCTCAATTTTAAATGATATGCAGTACTTTTATTAAAATTGAAATATTTTCAAACGATTGTTCTAAAGAGGTGATGATCATCAAACTGTAGATTTTGCAGATCTCTCATTTTGGATTATGCTGTGCGGATTCCTTGTTCTGCATCACACTCTTCCTTTCTTATCTTGTTTGCAGGAACTACTTAACAGGATGATCATTCCTTATGTAAGTTGTTTCAATCATTTCTCACATGTTATTAACTATGGGTGGATGTTGAGGGGGTTGATATTATTAATCGATGAACCGAAAGTTTGCAATAAGATATTATTACATTGAATTAATTAACTGAACGAGTGGCTGTACTTATCAGAAAACTGTAAGGGTGAACACCACTGCACTTGTGCTTACTACTGCTACTATATTTTACTTAGAAAGGCAGCCCTCAAACTTATCCTATAGTGCCCACCTATCTTACACTTGGAACACTCCTCTCTTAAACACCCTAAAAAAGAAAACTTGACTGTGTAACTCTAAGTCGAAAAAAAAACGACATCTTTAGCTGTCTCTAGCTTCAATGTCGATGTTCCTTGAGTCCCTGCCGCGATGGCATGGTGTCATACAGGAAATTTTGGTGGGAGAGGGAAAGATTTATCATGACCACACCCACACATTTTATTATGATAACTAGCAGAGTATACCTGATGTTTGCCTGTGCCAATGTCAGCATAAAATATTTTAGAAGCCACTCAGAACACCATTTATAGGCCTTGTATTTCATCCAAATAAAAGAAGCTCATAAGTAGGCATGCATCCAGCATCCCTTTAATTCTTCAGAAAGGTCAGTAATTTTTGGAGCCTTGGTGTAATACTAAAAGGTAGATTGCCAGCAATCAATTAATAAATTAGGAACCCACAGGAGTTATTATATTTTGTGTAATTAGATTGCTTAGTAACAATGAACACTTATCGTAAACAAAGGGGAAAATAAGGGGAAAGAAGGAAGGAAGAAGGGGAAGGAGAAAAAGAAATGACAGAAACAAGAAAGGATTGAAGGATAAATGGCATGAAGGAAGGGGGGGGGGGGGGGGGGGGGGGAAATGCCCTGTCCTGAATTTGAACCAGGATTTCCCCAGGTAAACTATTGCTGGACTATACTTATTGTAGGTTTTGGGTTGGGTATAGTTCCCGTGGAAGATTCTAGCTAATGAACAATTTTAGTTCAAAATTTATCATTAGTTAGAGTCTTCTAGTTTAATATTGAATTTTTTTTTTCTTTTTTCTTTTATCCCCCACCAAGGGATGGTAGTACTCAAAAAAAAATTTTGGGGCTTAAAACCATTCCCAGTGTACTGGGTGCAAACCCTGAAATTTCTGTTCCTTTTTGTCCAAAGGGTTGTATGGAAACCCTGTGATTACAACTAAGTTCTTTTTGCCTATATAAAAACACAAAAGTTTTAAATCTTACCACAACTCTAACTGCCTGCCTGCCTGCATAACTGTCAAGAAAAACTTTTAAAACACAAGTGCTAGGAACACCAATCAAATTTTATTCTACTCCCTAAGTGGTCCTATCCCTGTGGAAGGTTTTCAAATTTCTTTAAAATGTCCTACTAAAAAGTTAGAAGTTAAAGCCTTTTTTTTTTTTAAACACAAATTATGTTCGAAAATGGACATCTTACCCACCCACAAACTCACCCACACTCCAGGTTTTTAGAATGGCGGATAGAAAAAAAAAAGTAAAATAAATTGATAATTAGAATAAAATGAAATCCACCAATGTGTGAATCTCAGTAAGGAAACTGCCCCCCCCCCCCCCCCCCCCCCCCCCCCCCCCCCACACACACACTCAAATTAGACCAGCAGTTTGACAATATTTGAAAACAAGCTTGAAATGTGTCAAGCAGAACCCACTCAATGTGTATGCTGGATATATGACGTACATGTCAAGTATACTATACTAAATGTAATTCCTTTATTGTTCGAATTTCCCATACTTTTTAAATTTTCCATTTTTGTACCTGAGGAAGTGTCACAACAACAAAGTAACTTTTAGACCTTTTTAACTTTTAGGTAAAATTAAAACCTATCCCAAAACATCAATAATTGAAAGTAAGTAAACAGGAGACATTCACACTGCAATTGCTGAGGAATAACTGTTGTGGAAATTATTTAGCCAACAAATGCAATCACTGCCATGCAGAAAAAAGAATTAACTTGAGACCTCCAATACCCTTTTCCATGATATTTAAGATATGTTAGTTGGACAACCAGTGCCTCAATCATTGCAAGTGAAGCTGCAAATGGGCCTCTGGTCTTATATATTATTACTAACTTCCTACCTGCCTTCGTGCCTGCCTTCTGGCCTGCCTGTGTAACTGTTGTCAGAAAAAACATTTGAACCATGGATTATAGGACAGCCGCTCAAACTTCATTCTGCTCCCTACATGGTCCTTGGGGTGCAGAAGGTCTTAAATATATATATTTTTTTTAAATGTCCAACTAAAAAGTTAGAGGAGCCCTAGCCCTAGCCCGAGGAATTTTTTTATTTATTTTTTTTAGCTAATTGTGTTTGTAAAGCAAGTAAAAGGTCGACAGCATACCCACCCATGATCCCTGTTTTTAAAATGGCTGATAAAAATGCAACAAAAGTAATAATTGAAGAAAATTAAATCTACCCACCGGTGCTGCTGAGAATGAAAGACTTTAAATAGATTAGAAAATTATAAAACTAAAAATAAATGAATAATGAAGTGACACAAGCTGTTTATGATATGGAGTGAGAGGGAGAGAGTAGTGTTGATGGTTGACTGTATTCTATTCCATTGATGTCTTTAAACTCCCACTCTGTGCAGTGTTCTCTTATTTAAAACTACTGCCTGCTAATACTCCCTCAGTGCATATTAATCTTTGACCTTTCTAAATGACCTCCAGGTAGCATCCAGCATGTGCATGCCCAATACACTGGATCACCTGAGACTACATCAGAATCCCATGCAAAAAAAAGAAGCCATTTATATATCTGGTAAACATGGGCCAAACTCTTTATCTTTTTTTTTTTTTGGTTTTACAAGATCAATTTAAGCCAAAAAAATGGGGTTAATAATTGAAAAGCATTATTGTCCATTTTAATTAGGTGCTATAGTCTGTTCATGCTGACTTGGGCCCTGGAAGTCAGCAGTTAATTACTGAAGTGACATAGTTCATACTTCAGCCTATTAACTTCACCAAAAGAGGTTTAAGTTATGCTTGCGCAAAAAACAACAACAACAAACACCCACAATAACCCATTGCAGTTGTACCATGTGGAGGCTGTAGTTTTTCCCTGGTTGGCAAACTTGCACTTGTAAGGCATCCCAGGCTTTTCAGGCATCCCAGGCTTTTCAGGCATTTTAAGGCTTCTCTCAGAACTTCGGAACTTCTCAACTGATAAGTAAGCTGTGCTATTGTAATCTTTAATCATGCTAAACTCTGTTAGCTGATGCTGAATGCTTGCATTTTTGTTGTTGTTGCTGGTTGCTGTGGTTGGTTGTTGTTGGTTGCTGTGGTTGGTTGTTGTTAGTTGCTGTGACTGGTTGTTGTTAGTGGCTGTGGCTGGTTGTTGTTTGCTGTGGCTGGATGTTGTTAGTTGCTGTGGCTTGTTGTCAACTGAGTGCCAGCTAACATTGGGGAAATATATAGGTTTAGGGCTAGGAATTATTATTTATATATAATGATATACTTATATATTTACAGAGCCTGCTCCTTCTCTGTCGTGTTGCTGTACTGTTAACTCTGATACTGACCTTGTGTCTCAGAAGCAGTCCTCTTCTTCAAAGTCAAACTGCCAATCTAGTAACCCTTCAGAGTCTAACGGCCAGACCAGTACCTATTCTGAGACAAAATGTCATGCCAATACTCCTCACAAGTGTAATAACCAGCACTCCATAAAAAATCAATAAAACCTCAATAATTAAAAGAGAGCCCCCCCCCCCCCCCCCTCATCAATCCTGGTTATGACTATGGGATATATCCTTGCAAATTGTTCCTTCTGTACAGGGAGAATTGAAACATTCAATACAGTGATAATGAACATAACCTCGTGAAATATCTTCAAGTATAGAGATTTGTCACACACCCCCCCCCCCCCCCCCCCCCCCCCCCCCTAAAAGAAAGGGCTGAGAATTATCTTCCTTCAATTTTGGGAGAGTTAAACCTCTCGACCATGCAAACATGGACACATCCTTGTGATACAGATACACCTCAACTAAGTGAAACGGGTCACATCAAGAACTTGTACCTTCATCATAGGGACACTTATGTAGCTGGCAAGACTGGACTAAGTACTTTCCAAAACATGGATTAACATCAATGGAAATAATATGACAAACAATTAAAAACTCGTATATTATTTTTCCTGTGCCGGATGCCCCTCCTCACCTGATCATTTAGATCATTTACTTGCCACTCATTTTATCCTCCTCCCAATCCTTTACCTTTCCATGCAAGACCTTATTCTTGAAGCTGATTTCGATGTCAAGGACTCATTGCTGTCTTCACTTATTGAAAAAATGAACTCAATTTCTGATCTTTATCTTTTCCCCCACAATCAACTTGTCCCATCCCTAACTCACTTCTCTCACATTAGTGTATCTTCTATTGTAGATTGTGCTCAAGCCTCTGCTTCTCATTGGAATACTTACCAACCTTATTTATTTTCCTCCAGACATCATCCACCTAGCATTAATTCATATCCCATCCTCTCATCACTATCATCCCTTCAACATCAAAATTCCCTTTTCTTCATTCCCCCTGCCACAGAACTATGGAACTGTCTTCCACTCCACATTAGAATATCTTCATCCCTTTCCAGCTTAAAAAAACATTTCAACCAATTTTACCTTAATTCTACTATCTCATCACTGGTAACAGTCCACTTTAAGCTTTCACCTTGTCATCATTTATCATTAATTCAAGTATCTTATATTTAGCTATTTACACCTTATCATAATTTTTCCACTAATTTATGTATCTCACAATTGGTGTTTGCTATTGATTTCACTTCCCATGTATTCAACAAAAGTTTTAAAAAAAAAGAAGAAAAAAGTTGTTTTTCCCCTGAATATTTGTTTTATTATATTCTTCATTTGTCTTACACAAGTCTATTCATTCATTGAAATGATAAAGAACACACCAAAGAAGTATTGAATATACAGAAATAAATACAGAAACAATAAAAATTTCTTAATGGTGAGAAATTTGTATGTGACAAACAGGCATGGTATGTCCCTGGAACAAATTGCAAAAAGCATGGATATTGCCTTCCTTGCTCTTAATGACCAACTTCTTGAAGTTGGACACTTCATCACTCCACTTGAGGTGATTGACATGAACAACAGACCTTTACCTACAGCCACTAGCCTTGAGCGAGGGAAAGATGTTATTACAAGGTATAAGCTTACTCAGAGTTAGGGTCCAGCTGAAACAACAAAAAATCAATTCTGTGCTTCTTTTTATGTATTCCACTCGAAGAAATACTAGAGTTCTGCGGTGGACGTTAGCCTCCAAGGGATATTTTTGCGCTTGCATTCCATATGGTCAATTAACGCTCGGTGGAATGTTGTGTACTTGCTTATGGGATATACAGCTAACTTTGCCTAGGGATGGTTAACTTCTTCAGGGATAGTACCAAAAGAATGTCTGGAGCGTCATGAGTTTATTGGTCCTTGAAATCTGGAAATCCGTTGAGTATTGGACAAGTTATTAATGTTTTCCCAGGGCCCAAGTCAGCGCAAACAGACCTTAGTATTTTATAACCATTTAAACTAACTTAAGAAGCTCTATGTAAATTCTATTTGCAAATATATGAGAATTTGAAATGATGAATATACTTATCTATATCTCAGTGGATGAAGCCTTCATGTCAGTGTGTGGAGTCCTGCATGCCCATGCACTGGGGGAGCTCCTGGCCACAACACTTGGGACCATACGCTATGAGACTGTATGCCACTGAGTCTAAACAACCTGACGCAGAGGTGGGCAATTTATACTTCACACTGAGAGTGATGGCCTGCACTATGATAATGGAAGCTTGGATAATGAGGTCTTCTCTGGTCTGTATGAGCACTGGAATATCTCAAGTGCTTCTATTGCAGCTATTTACTGTTTGGGGGCGGGGGGGGGGGGGGGGTGCATGAAAGTACGCCAGCTCCAGGCTCTAAAGCTGAAAGAGGTTTTCGTGAGAAGTAAGTCAGTGGCTACACCAGGTTGCAGAAGAGTAGCCCACACCATGATACATCCAACAGAATTTCCAAGTTGAGCTACTGAGGTTTCATTGATGGCTGTGGTAGAACTTCCATGTGCTCATCTATTTCACTCCACAACAACCACTAGATTATGATCATTCAATGCAGTAGAGCTTAGATCAGTGGGAACACCAACAATTTGCTCTATTGAAGCATACAGATTTTCTCCCCTGAGAAATTAGTTGGGGGAGTGTAGCCACTTATTTCCATAGAAACAATCAATTGATCCGGGGATAATGTAAGGTGAGCACTACTTCTCTTTTCGAGATTGACAGGTAGCTAAGAATTTATATCAATTACATACCAAATGTGGTATATTATCAACCATTCAATTTATTGGTTAATGTAAGGTTTGTAAATTTGCCCATACTGTTCCTCAACAATGCTAATTCACACTCTGTAGGGCAGCATGTGGCACTAGTGGTGCATACCTGACATAATAGAGACTTCTGATAATCTTTAAAGGACAGCATAGAGAGCATATTTGTTTCAATATTAACATTCCTCCGACAATCTAGCATGGAGACATATACTAAGCACACACACACATGCATGCACACACATGAACATATGCATGTATACACGCGCACACACGCATGCACACACACATGCATGCATACACACATGCATGCATACACA
This sequence comes from Lycopodina hypogea, assembly GCA_963969325.1. Classification (NCBI taxonomy): domain Eukaryota; kingdom Metazoa; phylum Porifera; class Demospongiae; order Poecilosclerida; family Cladorhizidae; genus Lycopodina; species Lycopodina hypogea. The sequence goes on along the minus strand of OZ017784.1, from coordinate 9,803,818 downwards.
CATGCACACATATGCACACACACACATGCACACACACACATGCACACACACACATGCACACACGTCACTGCCTATAAGCAGACTTTGGCAGCTGTGAGAGTGTGCCCCAAAGCCACATAAGTGGTGAAGGTGAGGATGGAGATGAGGACGGGAGTGGTGGCCCAGAAGTACACGCACAACGCATCCAAGTATTTCCTGCCCTTCAGACTCTTCAGCTCCGCAGCTCTACACAATACAGAGAGAAACATTATACAAATAGATACGCCCACTCATTGTCACTTGTCGACTTATGACAAAATACTTTCATAATAAAATGAAAAAAGGGGAAAAAATTGAATAGAAGTTTTTACACTAATATATGCACCTGTAACCTTGGATGCGGCTTATGAAGTTACTTTCCCACGCGTAGAACTTGATTGCTCTAATCCCACCGAGAATCTCACTCATGATCTGCATTAAATGAATCACACACACACACACACACACACACACACACACACACACACACACACACACACACACACCACACACACACACACACACACACACACACACACACTGCATGATGTCTGCATGTATGCCCATGCCAGCCAGAGGCACAGTACACACCTGTTGTAGCAGGCCACCCACACCCACTCACCTTGACTCTCTGGTCCTTCTGTGCCATCATCTCTGAGCTGAGCTTGCCAATCTTGACTGCCAGCCATCTGTTCACAGGTATCAGCAGAAGACAGAATGCAAGGCCAGTCAGGAAAGCCAGACCAACCTAAACAAACAAATGAACGAACAAACAAATGAACAAAAAAATGAACAAACAAACAAATGAAAAACAAACAAATGAATAAACAAACACTGTTTTGCTTAACTTTATATGCCTTATAGTCATATTGTATCTCCTGTTTCACATCACCAAGTGTGCTATGTACTAGTAACATAATCTCCCCCTCCCCCTACTTCATGATC
>OZ017784.1:9762299-9802655 GCA_963969325.1 Lycopodina hypogea | reverse complement strand
CCACATCCGCATCGCCTGCGGTCACCGTATAGGTGCCGGTATAAGTGCCGTCGCCGTTGTCGGCGATAGCACTCAGAGCCTGACCGTTAAAGGTGCCCGTGAGGGTCAGGTCGGTCTCTGCACTTCCCACAGTGCCGCCCCCAGTGCCACCCCCGGTGGAAGTCCCCCCCCCCCCCGCAGTAACAGTTACCCGCACGGTATCGCCAATCTTGTGGGTGCCGCTGGCCACGCTCACGCTGTCAATGGTGGGCGCGGTGGCGTCAATGCTCTCACCGGCGAGGGTGACTTCGGTATGAGCGGGACTGGCATTACCCGCCGCATCGGTCAGCACAATGTCTGTGACAACCATACCGCTATCGGCCACATCCGCATCGCCTGCGGTCACCGTATAGGTGCCGGTATACGTGCCGTCGCCGTTGTCGGTCATAGCACTCAGTTCCCGGCCGTTAAAGGTACCCGAGAGGGTCAGGCCGGTCTCTGCACTTCCCGCAGTGCTGCCCGCTGTAACAGTTACCGCTACGGTATCGCCAATCCCGTGAGTACCGTTGGCCACGCTCACGCTCTCGATACTGGGCGCGTTGGCGTCAATGCTTTCACCGCTGAGGGTGACTTCGTCAAAGGGGTCACTGGCATTGCCCGCTGCATCGGTCAGCACAATGTCTGTGACAACCATACCGCTATCGGCCACATCCGCGTCGCCTGCGGTTACCGTATAGGTGCCGGTATACGTGCCGTCGTCGTTGTCGGTGATAGCACTCAGTTCCCGACCATTAAAGCTGCCCGAGAGGGTCAGGCCGGTCTCTGGGTTGCTTTCAGTATCAGGGCCCGCTGTAACAGTCACCACTACGGTATCGCCAATCTTGTGGGTGCCGTCGGTCACGTTCACGCTGTCAATGGTGGGCGCGGTGGTGTCTGGTGGGGTGGGCGGGGGTGTGGGAAAGGTACCGCCGCCAGTGCTGTCGTTCAGCAGCGCTTCCAGCGCTGTGGCGCCGCCTGCGTCTGCTTCGTTTAGAATCTCTGTCAGGCTGCCGGCATCATCCAGCGCCTCCAGGGTGCTGGCAAAACTGCCACCGCCTGCCTCAATCAGGGAACTCAACACGCTCGGGTCATCCAGGGCGGAGGTGACCACCGCCTCAATGAGGGTCAGCAAGTCTTCGGCGTCGGCCTCTGGGGGCAGGCTCTCCAGCAGATCACCGACTTCGCCGCCGGTGGGGATTAACTCGGCGACCAGCTCGGTCTGGGTGGAGGCCAGGTCGGCCACTTCGACGGCGAGTTGGGTCACTGTTTCCAGTTCTTGTACGGGGCTGGCGCTGACTTGGTCCAGCAACAGTCGGCCCACTCCCGCTGCGGCTTCGCCGCTGTAGGCCAGGTCCTGGTCGGTCACCTGATCGGTAAAGTCCTGGGCGACGGTCAGCTTGTTGTCGGCGACCTGAAGGTCTGTGTCGCGGGCGCCGTTGAGGATGTCCAGCATCGCGGTGGCTGCGGTGAATTCACCGCTGGTAATACGATCAGTGTAAAAAGCGAGCCCTGCGGCGTCCGGTTCACGGCTGAAGAGTTGCTGGTAGACCGCAGTGACCAGCTCTGCTGTCTCCGCCTCGCCTGTCTCTGCGCCATAGAGGGCAACCGACTCCGGGGAGCTGGCGAAGGCCTCAATGACGGCTTCCAGGCTTCACTGTCGATGCGATTGGCCCAGTAGCTTAATCCAGCGGGGTCAGCCGGGCGGCCATAGTAGGCGATGTATATTTTTTGGGTCAGGGTTAAAGCGTCTTCCATTTTTATCGTGCTCCTTACCAGGTTTCGATATATTTTATACTGGGAGTTTCAGCACTTGGCACTTGGCACTTGGCACTTGGCACTTGGCACTTGGCACTTGGCACTTGGCACTTGGCACTTGGCACTTGGCACTTGGCACTTGGCACTTGGCACTCGGCTCAGCGTAATATAGCCGTCTGGTTAGCTTTGCACAACACTCAGCGCGAAAAAGCAGCCCGGAAGTCTCATAACCATACACTCAGGGCTTGCGGTTTTGAGCCGCAGGCGAGGTTGGCTGTGGCGGGTGTGGTCGGGTGTGGTCGGCTGTGGCGGGTGGTTGGCTGTGGCAGGTGGTCGGGTGGGTAAGCCTTGCGGTTTGGGCACGCTCTCGCGGGTGTTTTTGACCGCTGCGGAACTCAACGATTTTTCCTAAAGGAAAAATTCGGATTCAAACAGTCCTCGCGGAAGGCCTCAAAAACACCCGCTTGCGCAACCGTGCCCTGATTAAACCTTCAAGGTTTACCCACCCGCCTGCCCGCATTATGGAGCACCAGGAATCTGCGCTCGTCTATAGCTTCGCCTGATTAAACCTCAAGATTTACCCACCCGCCTGCCCGCATTATGGAGCACCAGGAATCTGCATGGAGCACCAGGAATCTGCACGGAGCACCAGGAATCTGCGCTCGTCTATGGCTTCACTCGCTACGTTATGCAGAGGTCTCGTATTGTCGGTGTCGTTGGTTTGGCACTCGTTTGAATAGGGTGTCTCTGTCTAGTAGTAAACGAACAAGCACTCTACAACTGCGCAAGGACAATCGTGTGTTGGCAATTCTGGCAGGGCCTTCAAATTGAAGCCACCTGGAGTTACACATTTTGGATTTAAACCAATGGCCCGTAAGGGAGGTAGCGATTTTTGCTGACCTCTCTTATCCAGAGGAGCAATTCTCGATCAATCTTCTCGCCTCGCTGACGTAACAACTTCGCGAGCGGAATAACAGGTGATTTCTCGCCAGCTTCACATCCGGCCAAATTCTCAGCAACAGTAAACAAGCGAATCAGAGCGAGAACATCGCTGTTTTCAAGATCTGTCGCAGCCTCTTGCCAATCCGAAGATTCCTGGTGCATAAGAGCGGGCAGAGCGCCGCGGTCTTCCGCCGAGAGCGCGCTGTCCAAATCATCCAAACCGTTGCTCATTGCCGTGGCAATAAGTCGCTCTAGCATACTGCGTGTTATGTCGGTGGTTGTCCTGTTCGGACTCCAACTACCTATGGACATACACCCCTCCAATCATTAGCGGGGAAGTATAAGGTAATCAGGCAGTAATATCGTCGTTAACGATTTCTTTGAAGTACTTAAAGCGAGTTGAATAGGGTTCTACCAACTGCTCGCCAGTCTTCTTCAGGAAGCCGCGAAAATCCTCTGTCTTGTCAGCGCCGTCCTTGCTGAGTTGTTCGCGCAAGTTGTTAATTCCATCACTGAGAATAGAGGCACTTTCGATGGTGGCTTGTACAAGGAACAACTCTGGCAATAACGATATCGTCAAGAGCACGTCCAGCACGACCTCGAATGTTGTTTGCCTGAGTTGCCATGAATATTTCTCCTTAAAAGGTTAAAAAAAACGCACCAAATTGGACCCAATGGGCCAGACTTTTGCACCAGTCTGTTGCAGGAGGCAGCATTGTATGGAAAACCATCTCCGAATCAAGTGCTTATGGCGACTATTGATAAAACAAATGCAGAAAAAATGCAGGAAACATGCCAAATTTACGCAGAATTTGAGCTGGCGTGTTTTTTGGCCTTGGCCTGTGCTACAGCATTAAGATTTGGGAGCTTGCAGGTGTAACGTCTGAGCTAGTCCAACACCTGCATTGCGTAATCAAAGACTCCCTGTGCATCCACTCTGACGCTATAGGCTTCCACAAAAATTTTCCCCACGATTTCCAGGTCGGTGTTTACAACATAGATACCGGGGTAGGGGATGCCGTAGCTGTCATCGCCGACTTGATACTCGGTATTTAGAATTTCCAGGGCCTGTACGCTGCTTGCGTCGATATCGGAAAGCAATGGATAGCTGATGCCATTCTGCTCAGCAAATGCCTGCTGTAAATCCGGAGCATCGTAGGTGAGCGCCACGACTGCGATATTCGCTGCTTCGAAGTCTGCTAGTTTCTCTTGCAACTGAACCAGTTGCTTCATGCAAAGGGTCACCAATCCACCGAGCGGTTGGCGATGAAAATCATGCCTTTGTCCGCCAGGAATTGCCCCATACTGTTGACGGTTTCGCCTTGATATTGCGCTTTAAGCATGGGAAATTTTTCGCCGATGTTCAGGCCGGGGTCAAAAGCATCAGTATCGGCAGATACAAACATATCGGCCGTGATTTGATCTTTGGCCATGTCCCACAAAGTGGCGCGTGTGAAATAGAGGCTCACTCCAGCGACCACAACCAGGACTCCAAGGGCCTGCAAAAATTTCTTCATCACTTCCCCGCTCGCTTTTCTAATCTAAGGCTGGGTTTAAGCATACCCGGCACGGGTGACCTGCGCACTCGATACACTGACAATGAGCCTCAGCTAAAGTTCAGAGGAAAAAATGCAACCTGATGCGGTTTCGGACTAAAGTCCGACCTACAGGCGGCTAGTCCTGGTAGCTCTCAATCGGCGGGCAGGCACAAAACAGATTTCTGTCACCATACACATTGTCGATACGGCTCACTGGCGCCCAATATTTGGACCGGCGCAAGCTCGCCACTGGATAGGCCGCGGCCTCACGGGAATACGGATGAGACCAGTTGTCCTCGACAATATCCTCCAGCAGATGCGGCGCGTTGCGCAGCGGGTTATCGACTGCGTCGAAGCTGCCCTCCTGGACGGCGGTAATCTCTTCGCGAATAGCGATCAGTGCGTCGCAGAGACGATCCAATTCCCACTTCGATTCGCTCTCCGTAGGCTCAACCATTAAAGTGCCAGCAACCGGGAAAGACATGGTGGGGGCATGAAAGCCGAAATCGATCAGGCGCTTGGCGACATCTTCCTCAGTAATGCCGCTGGCTTCTTTGATCGGGCGAATGTCCACAATACACTCATGGGCAACGCGACCAGAACTTCCTGTGTAGAGGATGGGGAAGTGATCTTTCAGTCGGTGGGCAGCGTAATTTGCATTGAGAATGGCAGTCTCGGTGGCCAGCTTCAGGCCGTCAACTCCCATTAATGCGATATAGGCCCAGGAAATAGGCAGGATGGAAGCACTGCCAAAAGGTGCGCTGGAAACTACACCATTCTCTGCTGACAAATCGCCAATTTGTCGCAGTGGATGATTGGGGAGGAATGGAGCCAGGTGTGCTCCGACCCCAATTGGGCCCATACCCGGACCGCCACCGCCATGGGGGATACAAAAGGTTTTATGTAAATTCAGGTGCGATACATCTGCCCCGAATTTGCCCGGACCAGCGAGGCCCACCAGGGCGTTCAGGTTGGCACCATCCAAATAGACTTGGCCACTGTGCGCGTGGACTAGCTCGCAGAGCTCGACAATGGTGTCTAAGCAGTGGTAATCGTGGTAATCACTGGCCAACTCATCTGATGGAGATTTAAAAAAAAAAAATTTTTAAAGAGGTAATGACTACAGATGCAAGAAGGACCCCACCCCTCCCTCCAACTCTGTTGATGACAGGAGCTGCTGTGTTGAAGAATTGAGCTGCACTTGTTTGAGAAGCCATTACTGGTGTGTGTGCCACATCTATTGAATCCTGTTGGTGCATTGTTCCTCCCCTTCCCAATCTGCTGCCATGGCGGAGAAGATGAAGAAAACATAGCTGATGAATTCTAAATCATATTAACTATATTACTTATTAGCTTTTCCTGCCAAAACTACAGGAAGTTAATACTTTTATTGGTGCTCCATTATGTTTCAAAGAGGAGAACAACTGATTGAGTCATCACCAAATGTATTTTACTTTGTTTTTTCCTATTACATTCCATCTTAACCAGACACATTGACATTAAAGGAATACTTATAATGTGATAATAATGATGACGATATTAATAAAATCATTACAATAAAATTTAAGAAAATAATAAAACTTTTTTTTGTAATAAACAGTAACATTTGATTAGATTAATTTCCCATGTCTGTCTGGTCTCATGTCCGAATAGCACTCTCAATTAGACATGGCGTCAATAAATGCATGCGTTTCATAGCATAATTACACTGAATCTGAAGGTTTACTGTATGTATGCATGTATGCCTGTAGGTAGGTAGGTAGGTAGGTAGGTAGGTAGGTAGGTAGGTAGGTAGGTAGGTAGGTAGGTAGGTAGGTAGGTAGGTAGGTAGGTAGGTAGGTAGGTAGGTAGGTAGGTAGGTAGGTATGTCAGGCCTGTAGCCAGGATTTTTGAAAAGGGGGGTTCTTTTTTTGGGAAGGGGGGGGTAGTAACCTAATTCTCATTAATTATTCATGAGATATATAATATGTGCCGTCACTTTGTTGTCACTCACTCCCAACCCTTAATCTTATTGCCAAATGAAAGCTTAGTTCAAATGCTTTTCAGTGTATGCTCCATGGCATGTTCAAGTGCCCCACATTCTCAAGTATTATTGTGAAGTACCATACAAGTTTCACCAAATATGGTTAAAAAATATGGCCATGCATAATGGCAAAACAGTCCTACATAATGTAATAAATTTATGTGTAAATATGTATATACATGTATATATATGTATATATATGCATATATATATATATATATATATATATGCACACATATACACACATATATATATGTATTGCATATAGTGTCCAGAGTTGAATCCCAGCTGGCAACCTTCAATAGAGGTGGATCATAGATTGAGGCACACTACAGTGGATACAGACCTTCAATATTTACTAGAAGAGTTCTGTCGCAGTGCAAAGACAACTCAGCATTAAACTGGACCTTTTGAGTAATCAGAGGGATGATGTTTTTATTACTTAGAAAGATAATTGTGTGAACAAATCATGTGCTGCAATAGATCTACATGTAATATCCATACTATCAAGTATGAATAGTCTGTCTGTTTGTGCATCATCGGGTTCATGCTTGAACAATTGAAGTTAGACCACAAACCCATATATATTTACAATCAGTGTCACCAGGGAATGTTTTAAGCACATCTATGTGGCCACACCCCTTTTCCATACTTAAAAGAAAGAAAGAAAAGTACTTTGCCGGGGAAAAAAAAAAAAAAAAAAAAAAAAAAAAAAAAAAAATTTAGCTACAGGCCTAAAATTTTGGCATACAGACACAACTTGATTGTGTGAATAACAAGGGGTGGGTCCCATCTGGCCACACCTCTTCCTCTTAGTGTGTAAGGCTAAAATTGTTAAAAATGGTAGTCAAAAAAAAACAAACTGTTTGACCTAATCACATGTTCACTTTGGTTTCAAAAAGTCTACAAAATGTTTTCAAAGCAGACACCTTGTGACTATGTGGGTCAAATAACTGCCCATAGGGCAGGTTTTTTGCTATTATTCACAAAAAATCAACCTATATGTAGAGTTATAAACATTTTGTTTCTTTAGTTAATTAAAAGGATTTTCCCCCCAGTAAACACGATGAATATAGTGTTGCCAGGCCAGAAATAAATTTGTGATGAAGATAGCTTTTTATATCTTACAAATAGAGGATGGTCACTCAATTAGCAATCCAATCCACTCACAGGACATATTGGATGCTTCATCATATCCCTGTCCTCAAACATATTTGATATCCAGATCTAATTGGTATCAGCCGTTGAGGACAGAAGTAGTTATCACCTAGCCAGTAACTTTAGTTAATTTGGCATATTGCAAAAAAAAATCCTCTCTGATGCCATGGTGTACAAATTGCACACATAAATGAATGAATTACTTCTTTACTAAAAGAAGTTATTTCATCAACCATTATATAAAAAAAATAAATAAATAAAAATAAAAATAAAAAAAAAAAAATAAAAAAAATAAAAAAGATTTGTAATTCTTATTTTATCAACTAAATAATTTTAATTATGTTCTTACCTGAATTAATTAATAATTATGCTACTCTGTGAGATGCTGAGAAACTGTCCATCTATCTGTAGTTGTGTTTGTCTGTCATACACTCCTAAATGGAATACGAATTTTCATTTTGTATATGGGGTGATGCATATGTGGTATTCTTTAGCTTTGGTCTTTCAAGGTGAGCATTTATGACAGAGTTATGCTCAGCCAATTGAATACCTTCATTAATGCCAAAAAAACTTCCTGGTTACCATTATATCAAGGTCCACCATCTTCCCTAAGTGCCAAGCATTACCCTCCACAAAATAAAATACACTCTGGCAGAACAATGAATTGTGTCTATTTTCCTTAATAGCTTTAGCCAGTGCAGAATTAATGCACACATCTACATTGTGCTGTGGATTTTCCACAGATTGGACAAAAGTACTTGAATCTGCCATTGCATTAAGGTGGTACAGAGTAGAGGAATGACTATCTACTATGTTATTGACAAGAATTCCATACTTGTTCCTATCTTCTACAAAAAAACTAAAGAAAATACAAAACCTACCGTCCAATCAATAACTTATTATATACCAACCAAGAATATTTTATAGCCATTTCACCTGAAAGCAACAGCTAGACAATGTACTCCTTGGGGAAAAGGAAAGTTTCAGAAAAAACAAAATGTTTTAAAAATCTAAGATTTGATCTTTATCCAAAGAATTTACCACACCAATTACTTCAATAGTGGGCATATTATGCAAAAAAAAATTAAAAAAACGAGGACATCTTAACTTTCTTTAGATAAACTGTAAGGGTCACAATTACCACCAAGATGGTTCAAACTTGCACAACTAATATTTAGTAGCTGATCCCAAGCTAAGATTTTCACAACTACCATCAATAGTACTAATTACAGGTATATGATTCACATCAGTAACACCATCACTAATGACAATAGAAATGGACAGCGGACATTGTGCCTTCAAGTACTTTGAAAGATCATCACTTCTGGAAGTTGCCCTCTTCTTCAGGCAAGCCTTGCCTCCATACTAAGTTTAACTAGATGTCCCAATATCAGGACCACCATTACCATCTACATCATGATGATTTAAACCTTCATAACCAGCAGAAGGTCCCAACCTAAGATTATCACTGACACAAGTACCACAAAATTACTGAACATACCTACATGGCTCGAATCAGCAACACCATAACCACTAAGGGTAGACATTGCAGGGGCGGCTTGAGCTCCTCACTTTTTGGTAGGTGGGGGCAGCTCCCCCCCCCCCCCCCCGATTTTTGAACAATGATGTCAATGTATGAATGAAGTAGCTGTAACTCAATCCTCCCTTTCTATTCTCTTTCTCTTTTCTGTCTCTTCTTTCTCCCCCCTTGCTCACTGGGACAGAGAGAGTGAACAAGTTTTAAATATGGTATTGTGTGTCTACATACATATGCAGGTATCTGCTAAAATGTCTGTATGTGTAGATACACTTAACACCACCACCACCAAACATCACCACATGTGAACCACTAACAGTAATTATCATGAATAATCTTGCATTGTGCCAGCTTGCTCTGAAATCAGAACCAGCTGGAAGTTTATTTTGAAAAAATGGCTAAGAATGAGACAGGTAAGCTTGCTTGATGCTTGATCATCAGGAAAGAGATAGACTGCTAGAGTTCAGCCAGAGATAATTCTTGAAGATTAGGTCAGCCTGAAATTGACCCTGTAACTGAGGCAGTCAATAAAGATAATGGGGATATTTAACATCTGAGATCGGTGATCCCACTTTCAGAATAGCTGAAATTCCAGGTTCTACATTAAACCAGGCAATTGGTAGCTCTAGTAGTTTTAATGAATATCAGTCCATATGCTGTACAGACCAACACCAACCATTTCAGCCTAAAAATAAAGAAATACTCTTGGGTCTCTCAAACAATGGTTAAGAAAATTTATGGCTAGTTGATATACTACTTCATACACACAAGCAGTTGACAAATAACTGTGATCTTATTGAATTAGCCAGACAATTTTGTGCAGTGTTAGATGAACACAGGAAGCATTTTTGTGCATTTATATAGCTCTGTTTTTTCCTCACACTTGATTTATCAAATTCTCATGATTATCAATATCCCCACTAATACTCTTGGTAGTGCTTATGTACCCCCCCCCCCCCCCCCCTCCTCCCATTTAAAAATTAAGTTATGCATTGCTTGTATGTAGGGAATACATCTTGCCACCCCCCTAGCCCACTTTATTAGGTAAAGTGAGCCCCCTCAATAATTTGAAGCTTGAGCCACCCCTGCATCGGAAGTGAACACTCCAGCTTGAAGTACCTGAGAAAACCATCACTTCAGGTAGCAACCATCTTGCTCCCAGCAAGCTTAGCTTTCATCTAATATACAAGGGAGTTGAGAGATTCCGGGAAAGGGCAGAAGGTGCTGACTCACAGTTACACAGTGACACACTACAGCAGTAGACAGTCAGGCGGAGCTCCAGATAATCTGATACACTTCAAAACTGAACGCAGGAGGACCCTGACTGACTTATTGACTTTTAGTGGTGTGCACATGGGTATTGGCGGGGAGAAATATTATTATTATTATTTTTAAAAATTTTTTTCTTTCCCCCCCCCCAAAGGGGGGTTGACCGAACCCCTCGAACCCCCCCCTGGCCACGGGCCTGTATGTATGTATGTATGTATGTATGTATGTATGTATGTATGTATGTATGTATGTATGTATGTATGTATGTATGTACCTGATAGGTGAAGTGTGTTGTGAGAATAGCTCCTAATAAGGTGGACAGGAATAGCCCCAGGGCATAGTAGTAGCCATGTGAGATTGGCTCCTGGACAAAGATCACATATGGAGAACAGATATAAACTTGCTGGACATCAATATTAAATCCAGATCAGTACTATCCTCTGAAAAATAAATAAAAATAAATAAATAAATAGATAAATAAATAAATAAATAAATAAATAAATAAAAAACCAAAACAAAACAAAAAACAACCCACAGAAGATTAATTCAAATATCAGGTATTTATTTTCCATGCTCATAATGCATTCTCTTTCAATAAAGTTCTCCAACTTTCATATCTCATCAATGAGTCAATAACACTGTATCACTTTAAAATAATTAAAAAAAGAAGGAGCTGTATCTTGTAAATACTAATTAGTTCCTCTATATGTGCCTGAGGCACCTCACATGATCTATGGCTACTGTGTACAGTACATAGCAATGTGTTCACTGTTTTGTTCTCCATGAAGGACACTAGAGCGTGCAGCAGAAGAGGCCCAGCAAAGCCCAACATGTCTGCCACCAGCTTCAACACCCCAATGGAGTAGAAGTGCAGACCAAACATTCTATTCAGAGACCAGAAGAGAGATGGACCTGCACAATCAACCCCTGGCTCTTCAGTGAGCTCCTCTTTGGTCCGAGGTTCATCCAGTTCATTGGATTCCTCCAACAAACTCGAGGAGTCTTCATGGTTAGTATCATCCAGTGTGTTCTCATACTGCCCTGCTTCATATTCAACACCATTTACAAACTCACTACGAAGAAACTCTCCATTACTGGTTGACACTGCATCACTTGTCCTATCCTCATCTACAGTCGCAGATTGTATCTCATTTGAATCCTTCCTTTGTGTGTTCCCCATCACTCTGGTCTTTCTAAACTTCTCCCTGATTCTGCATGTGTCCAATAACTTTGGAAGATGAATAAGGTTCTCTGGCTTCTTCAGAAAACCCAGCCCTCCTCGTCTCATTAAAGGTTCCACCCACCAAAATAACAAGCACGAAAGAATATTTGCAGCCTTCAGACGCATCTAGATTACCAAAAGTGCCATCTTCCAAACCATTGATGCTAAACATGTAAGGACAGGAGAAGGAGCTGTACGAATAAGGTTCATTTTCAACCATCCATTCTGAAGATATGAGATGCTCATTCACAGACTTATCTGCATCATCCGTCCATATGGTCTTTCTTCGATTTCTCCATCGGTAAAGAGCTGGCTTTAGTGCAACATTATCACCTGTTACTTTGCTCACTTTTAGTATGAGAGATATTGCATACAGACAATGCAGAGAAAATACAATATACACAACTATCTCTGATAGGTGTGAAAAGTAAGCCTCTTCAATCGGTAGAGAGGATCTTTTATACAGTGCTGGATTTAGTTTCCATCTGATGGTGCTATGGAGTTGAAGGATGCTTCCACCGAATGTGAGTATCCAAGCAGCATTCAGATTGAGGGGGCCCCTGCCATAATGGTTGATTGAATAACTCAGCACCCAGAGGCAGTACATGTGGACAGCCCACGCTAGTATCTGCACAGCAAGGGCCACCAAGAGAGAATAGGGCAGTCCAGGAGACAGCCAGAAGGAGGCAACAAGAACAACAACGAAAGTCAACATAATGGAGAGGCTGATAGCTCTACGGATTATTAGAGCGCAGGGCTTTCTATTCCTCCTTATCTTTGTGTGCTTGCAACCTGCATAGAGTGCACTGACAACGCGCAAAGTCGCCATTATACCAGACCTCGAAAGATGCACTGGGTTGAATCCCATACCTGGAGATGTTGGTGTGCCCCGAAATAAAGGGGGAATAGCAGAGATCCCGGTAGCTAGCCATTTGCCAGTGATAGTGATGAGCTTCTGCAGTACAATCTCCAGAAGTAAGACCCTTTACCTATTTATTTGAACTGTAATTGGTTTCTTGTCAGCTGACTCCGTATTGTTCGTTGTGCAGGGGAAGTTGAAGTAGGTACAACTTAATGGGAGCTTCTAGTGCTGATGAAGAGGAAATTTCCCCGAGCCACGTTGAGGAGAATCATCAAAGGGAAGAGAAAACTTCAAATATCTAAATCTCTGGATATTGCAGTAAGTGAAGTAAATTTGGCTGTATGTTTATTTAAGCAAATAGCTATTTAACTCAGTTCACACCAGAACATATTAAATGGAGGAAATGCTTTGGTGCTGGAGTCAAGGAAATGTACTGGAAGATTTGTACTGGAGGACTGGAAGTTTAGTGTGGAACTCATACATTTGTTTGCAATCAATGGGTGCATAAGTCTATGCAATGATTAAGCACCATGACTGAAGTGGTTCAAAAATTGGATGAGTTGAGTTAATTTGCATCTGAAATGTGAACTTGCATACCTGCAAACCATGCTAAATCATGGATAGATATTGCTAATTGCCTCCCTTTACATCCAGAGACATATATCATTCAATTATAGCATTTTTACCTGTGGCACACCGTTCAAGTAACACTTTGAATGGTGGTGGTGGTGGGTGGGGGGGAGGGGGTGGATTCATCCACAAGTTTTTCTGAAGAATGGATTTTTAACTAATTGTTTTGTGTTTCGAAACACCAAAGTTTGTTACAACTAATTGGTTACAGCTAAGTGCATTTGCATATGGAACCCTGTGGTTACAACTAAGTCTGTTTTACTGTATAGAAACCCAAAATTGTAAATTATACCACAATTTTTTAAAACATCATCTTAAGTGTTCTAAACAATTATTTCACCTGGTCTAAAACACTTCTTTTGGAATAAATATTATAGTAATTATTTGCCACAGGTCTTAGTGTGGTGGGCCACTTTGTTGCTATGTACAGTTCATAAATACATCTTTAATAGCTGCATCTTGCTGATAACTGTTATTACAAATAAGAGTAGAAAATGGGTGGGGCTGGATAGAAAAGCTGTACCACCTGTCCTCCTTTTGAAGCCTTTGATCTCACCCATAGTAGGATGTAGATGTTAGTCCAAGGGCTACCAAACCCCTCCATGCACCTCCCCCCCCCCCCTCCCCCATCCCTCTTTATAGTTGCCACTATTTCTGTTCATGTACTAGGATGTCTCAGTGTCTCCCAAAGTCAAGTTGAACACTGCACTGTGGACTTCTGGTTGCAAACATCTCAAACAGCCAATCCAAAAGAACCAACCGTTGACATTTATGATTGGCATATATTGGGATGTAATGAAAATACAGATTTCGAATTTTCCATCAAATTATTAGCAGACTAAGAGATGAGTCGTGATTTCCCCCCTCCCCCTCCATTTTATCCAATGCACCTCTCTGACAAATAGTAAGGGTTAGTAGCTATAGCTAAACAATTAGCTATAACAGCCGTTGAAGTTTGAAAAGGGAAGGTGGTGGTGGTTAAGGTGGTTCTCTTAGATTGGCTGTTTGGGATGTTTGCAACTAGGAGTCCAGTGTTCAACATGGTTGAGACATCCTAGTGCATGGAGAAAAATAGTGGCAACTATAAAGAGGGGTGGTGGGGGGTGCACAGAGGATCTGGTAGCCCTCGGATCACATGTCTGGTGTAGTATATATTGAACACAAACGCTGCAGGTCAACAAGGTTGTGTTTGTTTTCTCTCTGAGGTGTTCCTGTGTGTGATGACCAGCTTGAAGAGACTGGCTATGGCTGCCAGTGCCAAGGCTCAAGAGAACAAGGAGACAGTGATCACAGCAAAGCACATCCATGCTGTTGCAAAGGTACATACATGTGCATGTGCGACTGTTACAATGAGGTTGCCGCTCAAGTATATGCCATTCATATATTTTCACGTTCCTTCTTGCTAAGTGATGTGCTAAGTCTACCTCATTCCGATTAGAACTGCCTGACATTGCTAATAGACGCACGCACACACACACACACACACACACACACACACACACACACACACACACACACACACACAGCATTAGGTTTTGTTTGGTGAGGTTGAGTGAAATGTTTGAATAGTGCAGCACAGTTTGAATGTGCATTAGTTCCCACTTAGACGTATTTTTATTATCTTTTTCTTCTTCTTTTTTTTTTAATTTTTTGATGTTCCTATATGTTTGCTGTCATGTGATTGATTTAGGATGTTCTACAAAGTCTAAAAGGATGACAGTGTGCTGGCAGTTCTTAACTAACCATTATTCATTATCAAACTAATCAGCTCACACGAAAAGACGCTAGAAGTCATTTCTTCATAATCATTTTCAATTAGGCTCACTCTTGAATGATTTGCAAACTCTTTTGATTGCCTAATAGTTTATTGATTAGTGAAACAGGAGCCATGTTCATTGTTTACAAATCATGGTGCCATAATGTCTTCCTTTCATCACATATACTTAACTTGATTTGATGTCTATCAGAGTTCAATTTTCTTTCTTAACATTCGCACTATCTTAATTTAAGGAAAGATACACTTATATAGTCAGATAATTACAGGAAAAAAAGATAAAAGAAATTCCTTGGAGTATTTTATGATTTGATTGTATGTGAATGTTATATCTGTTTTACCGACACACACACACACACACACACACACACACACACACACACACACACACACACACACACACACACACTTTTCTTCTTTAATTTAACATATTTTGCATTTGCAGTGCAGAGGAATAATGTAGTTTCTGGTTGTTAATTTTTTTTTTTTTTTTTTTTTTTTTTTTTTTTTTTTTGCATGCACACTTGTCTGTACATACATCCACTTACTTGTCTTGTTTTAGCGGAAGCTTGACCTTTTGTTCTGCTTGCTCTCTTTTGACATTAAAGTATGTCTTATTAGATCAATTGAGTTGGTAGCCCTATGATCATTTTTTGAACGTGACATGGTATGATATTCAATAGTAGAATGACTAGTATGAGATTACTTAATCAAGTTGATGTTCGCTAATCATTCTTGAATTTTATGTGGATCGCAGCGCATGAATATCCTTTATTGTGACATCCTATTGGTGAATATATTGGAAAATAATGCCATTTGCTATCTTCCTGCAGTTTTGTGTACTTGTTTGGTAGAGATTTAATAACTTCAATATCATTAACTGTATAAATCTTTAAAAATTAATGTTTAAACCAACTGACTGATATGACAAGCACATGATATCTACTTATAAATAGCTCTTAATCTGCGTGCATGGGTGCATTCACTATATATTCCTTCATTTTTGAAGCTACAGAGTCAAGAGGGGTATTAAAAAATAGAAATCAAGCACTGCACCCACTCGTGTGGTTTTAAATGTCTATATGGCCACACCCCTTTTCTGTATTTAAAAAAGCCAAAAATGGTACTTTGGCCAGAAAAAGGAATGGAGCTAGAGTCCTAAAATTTGGCACGCAGACACAACTTGACTCTTCAAATAAACATTTGGTGGGCCCCATCTAGCTACACCTTTTCCTCTTTGTGTGTAAAGCTAAAAATGCCAAAAATGCCAAAAATGGTATTGCTAAAATTAGTTGGACCTAGGTAGCTATACCCATGAGCTAAGACTTTTTCAGATCCTAATAGACAAAAGTGGCCCAAAAAGGCCATTTCAAGCTAATTAATGGGAGCAGCTGTATTGAAAGGCCCTAAAGGAAGTTGCATACTCTTGGAAGTTCAGTGCACACTCAGTTTAATTCAAATCTGTGTAGAATTTGACTATGTTTTGCAAAAATCCCACCAAAAATTCATTTAGAATCCACAGTTGCTCAAATCAGTAGACAATTTTGGGGTCAATTTTGGAGTCACTTCAATTGAAATTACTTAATGAAGTTAAGCAGTGTTAGGCCTGCTCAGTACTTGGATGGGTGACCACCTGGGGACAGCAGATCTTGTAGGTGGTTTCCCCTTTTCCCCTTATTTTTCCCTTATTTTTCCCTCCACCCTCTGCTCTCTCTTCTTACTTTACCACAAAGGGCACAATTTGACGAGCTAAATTTGAAATTTCTGAACTCATAAATTTACGCCTGCTCTTGATACATATAACAAAAGTTAAGTACAGAATTCCCTGATTAACAGCCACCCTCTGTGGATAGGTGGTTGAGTTTTGGTGGCATAACCATAATAACCAATGAACCAAGATCTGGAATAGAGCCTCACTTTGTAAGGTTATATGGGAAATTGTAAACAGAAAAGGGGGAGAGAGAAGGAAGAGAACAATTATGTTATTGACTGGAGGATTACATGCACTGTCCATAAGACTAGAAATGTGCACATTAAACTTTTTTTTTAATTGATAGAGTCATGATCAATTGTTGACTGAATTGAGGATAAAAATTAATTAAGATAAATATTCCAACTTTGTGAGCATTTTTTTTTTTTTTTGACTAAAAGCCATCCACTGTGTAGGATGTGCCTACCCTGAAGTACAGGTTATAATTTTATGGTGATTTAGTGGGAGAGTGGTGTGGTCAAGTGTATCCAGCCTGAGCCAGTGGCCAAGTGTGACCCAGCCTGTGCCAAAGAGTTGTCCAAGCACCACTTCTGGCATTTTCAGTCTCACAAACACAAAGGAAGAGGTTTGAATAGGAATAATTACACTGAGTAGAGAGTGTCCAAATCAAACATAATTCAAGCCTCTTCATTCACAGAAGTATTATTGAAAAAGTCATGACTCAAGACCTGTGTCTAAAAATCACTACTTTTTAAGACTACTTATTATTAGCCATCGGAAAAAAATTACTACATAAACACTAACAGAGATTATACTTTACATTCAAACCACACATGACTAATTTATATCGGAACATAGTATAGCTTTTCCTTCAGATCAAAGCTTCAATATTTGCCTATGTGCCACTTATCAGCATTCAAATTGGAAGACAGAACATTTTAGCACACTCAGGCTGAATAGTTGGAATGGAAAGTTTCCCACTGGATTCTTTATGAACACACATCCACCAGGAATTCTCTGTACTGGTGTCCCAGATCAGCTGCTTGATCATGGGCAGCTAGACTCTGGTTCTTCTCCCTGGGATGAAACATCTTATGGACAGGATTGTGGACACAGATATTCTCTTCCACGTATAGCTTGCAAGAATAGTGGCAATTGGAATGGAGCTGTCTTGAATTGGAGATTGATTTTTCTTTTGTCTTATAAATACCTTCCTCAGAAACTTGAAGGCATTCTCTTCCAGTCTCCTCTTCTTCTGCATGGGCAGCTTGCTATGGTCTAACTTTGTCTGGAATCCCTGACTCCTGCTGAAAATTCACTACTGTTTTGAGTGTTTTGGCAATTTTTCAATCTGGACCTTTTCCTTCCCAATTTGTTTCCAAAATTCACTACTTGTGGCAACACTGCTCAGGACAACTCCACATTCTCCAGAGATCAGCCTCCTTTAAATAGGTTGGCATCCAGACCAATTGAGATGCCAATATCACACAATAATAGATAATTAATGACCAGTCACCTAATTACAATTACATAGGTGTATCATATGTGTGTGCAAGTGTGCTTCTTCCTACTCAGGCCAGTACTCTACATGTAACAAATCAACTCAAGAATAGCAAATCAACATTAAGTATTTAAGCTGAGGAAGAAAAGAAGGAAATATTATGAAGGAAGATAATATCGAGGAAAAGGGGGGGGGGGGGGGAATAAAGAAAAGAAGGAAGGAAAGAAAATGAGGAAAAAAAGGGGAGGTGGGGGGATCAATCTAGTCTAGGTTTGAACCACTGAGTTTCAGCTTGGGAGACCTGTACTTTACTACTGAGCCATGGCTTTTTAAGGCATTTTTACCCCCCCCCCCCCCCCCCCTTCATGAACTTGTTTTCGCAAAGTTTAAAGGTTACTCTCTTGTTGATCTTCTTCTTCTTAGGAAACTTCTTCAGGAACACCAGTGCTTAGGTCTCCAGTTCAATTCCTGGTCATGGTTGGTTAAATTAATGGATTTGGAAGTCAACATTCTATGTCATAATTAAATCATACCATTAAATCATAAGTGAGCAGGTTTTAGGCTGGAAATTTCCAGTCTTGTTTAATGGAAAAATTTTAATTTTTTTTTCCCCAACAAGGGTAACATTTTCAGATTTTTTTTTTTTTTGAGATAGTACTTACTAGACACCCAAGGATTACCTGTGCAAAGTGTTAGCTCTGTAGGTCCAAGGGTCTGTCTGGCCAAAGTACCATTTTGGCATTTTTTTGGCCTGTTGATAACACGGTAAGTGGTATTAGCCATATATAATTATTTAAATGTTCTCCTGGAGACACTAATTCAAAACATATATGGGTTAGTGGTTCTAAATTGTAAACTGAAGGCACTACGGGAAGACATACAAACTACAGAGCTTGCGAAAAACCTGCCCTATGAGCGTTTTTTTTTTTTTTTTGGCTCAACTTTGGTGGGCTGTAGTCATGAAAGTGTCTGTTCTGCTGACATGTTGTAGACTTTTAAAACAAAAGGGAACATGCCATTAGGTCAAAGTGTTTTTTTTTTTAAGTATCATTTTTGGCATTTTCAACCTTGCACACAGAGGAACAGGTGAGGCCAGATGGGACCCACCCCAAGTTATTCGAAGTGTCAACTTGTGTCTGCATGCCAAGTTTTAGGCCTGTAGCTCCATTCCTTTTTCTTGCAAAAGTATCATTTTTGGCTCTTTTTTAACACAGAAAGGGGTGTGGCCATATAGACATGCTAAGTCATTCCCCTGGTGACACTGATTAAAAATATGTATGGGTTCGTGGGTCTAACTTCAACTGTTCAAATGTGAATCGAGGATACACGGACAGACAGATGGACAGAGAGACAGGCAAACAGACAAACAGACAGACAGACAGACAGACAGACAGACAGACAGACTATTCTTACTTTATAGTATGGATAGATAACGAATGCAAACACAATAAGCACTAATTGTTTCTAATTATACATTCTAGAACATTCTGACGAGTGTTTTTTCTGAACACTTCTCACTGGTTTCTGGATGTTTGATTGTTGATTCCATTCCAGCCATCAGCCTCAACTTCTCAAATTTCTCACTTCTCAGTCCTTTGTCGTGAAGTCAGCAATCATCTCATCTGTCTTGCAATATTTCAATTCCACCTTTCATTTTAAACTTGTTCTTGGATAAAATGGTACTTTATAGCAATTATTCAGATCTATCATGGAACTATGGGGTTTTTTTGGCCAAACTTATTGAAGACTGGTTGTCTTCAAAATAATCATTTGCTTTGCTGTTTCTTTTTGCAGGTCGGCAAGAAGTTGCTGTTACCATATAAAATCTTGAGCAGTGCTGGCAGGGCAATAAACTCAGTCCCAGCAGTTGATAGTGCCACACATACCTGCTTCTTGCTCTATCCAACTTATAGCTGTTCCACCAATTTGAAACACATGCCCAGACTAGATTTCAGATCATCCAGGTCACCTCTCCAATCTGCATCTGAGAATCCCACACAATTGGAATCACTTCTGCTGTAGATAATTCCATCTTTCTGAGTTTCCTTCAGATATGTAAGATACGCTTCACAGCTACCCAATGCTGGTTTGTTGGTTTAACACCAAACTTAGCCACATAACTCCCTGGGTAGGTGATGTCTGATCTTGTGACAGTGAACAGGTATAGGAGATTTCCCACAGCTGACTGATAGAGTGGTTGATCCATGTATGTGTTTAATCTCCTTTCACCAGCTTAGTACTAGTATCCACATGTGTTCTAACTGTCCTGGCATCTTTCATATCAAATTTTAGTAATATATTTTCTGTGCACAACTCCTATCCAATCCAAACACTTCCATGCTTATGATCTTGACAACCTTCACTCCCAGGAAGTAGTGCAACTTTCCCGAATCTTTTACTTGAAATTTCTCTGAAAGAGCTTGTTTGATAGCAGTCAACCTTCTGTGGCTTCTTCCAGCTAAAAGGATGTCATCCACATATACAGCAATAAGAAACATCACTCCTTCTGAAGCCATGTATATGCAGGGATCTCCAGCTGCTTGTTTAAATCCAGTTTTCTTTAAATGACTATCCAAAATTAAATTTCAGCATGTAGGACTTTGTTTTAAGCCATAGATGCTCTTTTTCCATCTGCAGACCAAGTCGTCCTTGACTTTTACTGCATATTAATCCTCAGGTTGTTTCATGTATAGTTCCTCAAGCTCTCCACTGAAAACTGGAGCAAAGTAGTAATTACAGTTATTACTGTTCATAATTATGTAGCTGTCACTGCAGGTCACTTGTCCAAGCTTTATACAAGCACCAAAATTTAGATAAAAAAGAAGATGAATAGACAGCTGGACTACATTATGATCTTGTTTTCCTAGTTTATCTTATAAGTATATGATCTGGTGGTTTTCAACTTGCCCTCAAAGTGTATTTTCCCAGTATTATAAAAAAAAGTCATCAGAATGAGGACATATTATATATTCATAATACACTTTAAGTGACATGAGTCCACTTGCCATGAAAGTAGCTAACTGTGATTTCTGACTTGGTAAAGGATAACTTTAGCTGTTTAGTCTTCTTTTACACATGAGGTAACCAGCTTGTACAATAATCACACACACAATTTGTAGGGGGGAAAAATGTGTACAATTCTCTTACAATTAAAAAGACAGTAAACAATATTGATCTGGCTAGTAAAATGAAAGCAAATATAATGACATTGTTTTGTCACCATTATGACACAGGATTACAATTTAATTTTGTGTAATTCATTTTCATAAACATGCATAATTTTAATGTTTGCTAATCAATATATTGAGCAGACAGGAATACTAAGCTGCTTCATTCGTGCATTGCATAAAGGAATAGCATCATAAGTGAAGCTGAATTGTTTGCAGAGTATAAAAGCATTAAATAGTGCATCCTGTGCAATGCTCTACTACAGATATCTGTTGATGCACTAGCTCAGTGTAGGTTTCCCTACTGTATGTCAATAAGAAATTGCCTAAACAGAAAATACATGAGAATACAATAGATTAGCTGGTATTTCCCAGGTAGTTTCCCTAAATTCCCTTGTAAATTTACAGATTGATACAAAGTCGTGACATTCCCACAATGATGCATGCTTGAGCAGCATAAGCTAAATGGTTATATGGATTATCCACCTATGATTATTTCAAAAAGTTAATAACTCATTTTCTTCACATATGGCACTGGTATATCATAATTCTTGCTTCTTGATAGAATTTATCTCTTTATAACATATGCACCAACACATGCACACGCACAACCACACAAACAATCACACATACACTTTCTGAATTCCCAACACTGTAAATAAAATTGAATTTGAGTTACAAACTGTCACTCCTCTCTACTAATGTCCAGATACAATATCTGCAGATTCTAACATTCAGGTATCATGAAATTTTGTAGATTAATTTGTAACAACAATTATTATTATTACAGAAAGGTAATATAGCATGAATCATCAAATGTGCAGTTTCTATTACTTCATGTTTTGCACAGCACATTTCTAGTCTGAACGAATCGTTTCTATAGTAGAACCAATCTAGATTTAAATGTTAATCATGCCAACAATTTTTGTGAAAAGATCTTTCTTTTCTGGACCCAGCTTTTCATGGTATGTCAGGATGACATCAGGAGACGGATTAAGAGCCAACTCCATTACAAATGGAGCATCAAGTATGTTGGTAGGAGGAAGCTCAAGAAATGGAGAGCACAGCATGAAATTCAAACTGCACACATCACGATACAAACTCTGCCACTCTAATATGGCATGATAGACCTTGATCCACATTGGATCCAAATAGAGGCTACAGCCAGATTTCTCCTGATTTTCACCACGGCTGAAGATGAAATTGAGGACAAGTGCCTTGATAAGCTGGTCTGGATGTGGCAGATGTTGAGGGAAGAGGAGACTCTTGGCCCAGTAGTGAGTAGTGAGGCTTGCTAGCACATACACATGGCCCAAATCACTCTCAAGTATTGACAATGCATCAGCTGGAGATTGGAGTATCTCACATATTGCACTTTTGGTCAATTCTTCCCTTTTCATGACATCCAAATCGTAGATCTTGTCGACAGATATTTCTTTATACTTGCCATACACAGGTTCGACACTATGAGGTTGGTACTGCCATGGTGGGTTGTCACTGCGGTAATACTCTGTGACACATTTCTTATCTTGACTCATCAAGCTTGCAGCTAATCCATAC
Source organism: Lycopodina hypogea (assembly GCA_963969325.1). Classification (NCBI taxonomy): domain Eukaryota; kingdom Metazoa; phylum Porifera; class Demospongiae; order Poecilosclerida; family Cladorhizidae; genus Lycopodina; species Lycopodina hypogea. The sequence continues at coordinate 9,779,988 of OZ017784.1, read as the reverse complement.
GTCACTTGTCTGATAGGCAGTCCAAGCACAGTCAATGGAGGTTGTTCAGGATCCCCCACATTTGAGTAAAGAGTGCATTCTCCTAGAACAATTGCATTCATAATAGGAAAAGGACATTCTCCTACTCGGTAGCTCTTAAGGATAGATTTGGGAATATTTTCAACTCCAGGCCACTCCATTGATGTGGATTTTTCAAAAGCTTCAATACTGACAGTAGTAGATGAGAGGTCATATGTTTTCTGTGCTACCCGACAATTATTGGCCAATGTTCGGCCCAACCCCCCAAAATTGAAGGATTGAATCCTTCGCTGGAACTCAGGGAGTGATTTGATATTTCTGTCTTTTAGAAACTCCAAGACACTAAGAAACTTTGACATTGTTGATAAATCTTCACCTGAATATCTGGATCGAGATAATATCTCTCTCTTAATGCGTCCATGATAGAGATAAGGCACAGATGTGTCACTGTTATCCCCCATGATTGCTATAATGACAAAAATGAGATTGGGGTTGCTGAGCTTCAAAAAACTATCCAACATTGTCTGCTTGTAAATTGTGGCCTTGCAATTGGTGATGTTGAGATGATCCAAGATGATCACACCTCCAGCAATGCCACTCACGCAGTAGTTGGTGTTGTTGGTAAGCACTGGACATTTGTAATGGTTAGCCAAACTGACAGCAGTGTTGTGGGCTTGTCCATCAGCTACATAAACAGGCACATCAATTCCTTTCAGTGAAGTGGCAAAGACTTCCCTAGCAAGCAGAGGCAGGTGGTGGGGCATGAATTTGGGGTGGTCCATATCAAGGTGACACATTTCCAGCTGTTCTGGCATATCCTGAATACTCCGGTTCCTCCGACAGATTGTATGGTCAAGATAGGTTTTAGAGACTCCACCCATGATGACTACAGGTTGAACCCCTGAGCTTGTCAAAGCTGTAAAGAAGTCCACTGTGAGTTTGTGCTGGTCAGCATAGCATCCTCCACTGGACCATTCCAAGTGATTACTTTCATAAAGTTCATGGAGTACACCATTACCATCAATAATCAGTTTACCTTTAAGTGAAACTGCTTTAGTGCAAACACTGTCCTTGTTTTTGTTGATCAACTGTAGCAACCCTTTGATGCCCATTTTCATCAAGGAGACAAGTGACTTGGAGAAAGGAATGGCAGCTGTTTTATAGACCTCAGGCAGACAGGAACTACCAAATATGGACAATGTGGACATAGTTTTGGTCACAGCTTCACACAGGATGGAAGCCACGCTTTTCCTTCTTTTTTTTACGTGTGTTGAATTTTGTCCTCCACAGTGCCATCCCCACAATGTCATTCCCACAATGTCATTCTCCTAAATATTATATTTGAGCAGGCTATGTGGAACCTATATTTATGTATAATTTTAATGTGTATTGAGTACATAGCTATATGCATAAATTATGATTTTAAATGATATCAATTTAAATGTCTTATTATTCAACCAATAAATTTGCTGATCAAGAGCAGATTTATCTCAGTCATTATTGTTCAAATCTTCATTTAGGTTTTCTTTGTATCAACATTTCAACTTCTTTCTTTCATCAATAATCTTATAAATTACGTAATTTTTTGTTGATATGAATAACATGTTAGTGGCATTTGTATACTACTGGATTCATTGATAATTCACTTTCATTTCAGACATCATCCAACACATGCATACTGCAGCAGTCTTTTTAAGATGGAGGGGGGGGGGGGGGGGGAACATCTCATATATTAATGAATGATTGTCATTTACTGTAGTGAGAGTACAATTAACATCTAAATAACATAATTACTTTGCTTGCTCAGCACAAATATATGTGGCAAGATGATTAAACCATAGATGCAATAAACAGGGATTCTAAATGCACAGTGCTCTCCTGCACAGAACTGGAATAGTATGTATACTGAAAACCTTGAAGTCCTTGAGTCTGGCAGAACACCACTGCTTGTGGTAGATATTGTTTATGTCCTATTTGATCTAAAAGGGGAGTTTGCTTTCATATAAGCAAATGTAAAAATATTGGAGACAGGTTACTAAATGGAATTAGGGCAGAGAAAGTATATATATATACAACCAAAAAAAGTAGAGCTGCTTATACCAAGCTTGCTCAACAAAATTGCAAATATTTCCCCCCTTTTCCTCCTCTCCCTCATAAGCATACCAGAAGAATACAGAAGAGAGGTAATTTTAGCCACACCCAAAATAAACCCATTTATTAATTAACAAGTTTTTGATAATTTAATGTAGAACTGTTGCATTATGTTGAATTCTTTTGTTGTTGTTGCTTTTTTTTTAAAATATATATGAAGTATCAGTTAACTTAAATAGATCCAAAATGGGTTTATTTTTTAAATTTATCGTATTATCTCTCTATTTCTCTGAATGCACAGGGATTGAATAGAGTATACTGAATCATTTCAGAAGGGGTGCCACTACACCAGTGGTATTATTCACTCTTCAGAACAGTTAGTGTTTTGCTCTATGTTCAAAGATGTATATTCTCACATAAAGATTGTACAGCCAAATTGAGGAGGAAAAACAGCAAGATATTGAGGGCATTGACTGTCACACAGTCCACCACAGTGGCTAAGATCTGTGCACGAGGGCCCTGAATCTCTGCACTTGCATTTATTTAGTAGAAGAAGTTGACACTTCAGGAATTCTTGACATGCCCTTGACAAGCACTATACTGGATTCGAACTCTGTTCATGCTGTGCATAACCAAATCCATCTGATACTGGATTGTTATGTTGTACTCAGCTTTGGTTCTGTGTGTCAATATGGACTGTCACACTGCTTGGAAGAGTGCCCAGTTAGTTATCTGTATGAGTGTTGCCTGCATAATAAAATAAAATTTACATTATAGCTATAACCTGTACCTATTGAAAGATTGTTGGCTTAATGTGCTGTATACCTAAGTTGGTGGGCTAATATCCATTACTCTTTTTTCTCTCCTTGAAAACAGGTCTTATCATTAGTAGTCCTAACTTAGTTAGTCTATGTTGTTTTGTCATGAAGGACACGTATGGAATGTTCAAGTGATTGAAAAGCTGCTGATGTCAATTCCAATGACTGAAAAGGACATTCTATTGCAAATTCAAAAGCCCTGTAACATATGAGAACAATTTCCAGGCTCCCTTATATTATTCATTTCTTTCCTTTGTCAAGGAACTGTGATGTGGTATGACAGCCTGTAGATGCAAGTAGAAAAGTAAGCTCCAGCTTGCTGACAAATAAATTTATGGTGATGATACCAACTTTGTTTGCCCTTGCCAATTGCAGCTCATATATCCGAGTTTGAATACATGCTTTGAGCTAAAAAAAAAAAAGACAGCGTTTATCACTGTCACATCTGAGTAAACAGTTCTTACAATACTTTTTTATCACCCATTCCATGGCATCTTTAAGATAGACAAATATTATAGTATTATTTCCTTCATGATCAAAGAGACATTGGTTAGCATAGACTTGTGCAGACTACAGTTTGATTACAATAATGGACATCACAATCACTATCAATACTAACATGATGTACTTTTATTTTAAACCTGAAGTGACATCAAGTTTTTTCTCATAGGGATAATCATATCTGCCATTCACGAAAGGTTTAAAAATTGAACGGTGTAAAGGTTGAACGGTGTAAAGGTTGAACAGTGTAAAGGTTGAACGGTGTAAAGGTTGAACGATGTAAAGGTTGAAAGGTGTAAAGGTTGAACGGTGTAAAGGTTGAATGGTGTAAAGGTTGAACGGTGTAAAGGTTGAACGGTTTAAAGGTTGAACAGTTTAAAGGTTGAATGGTTTAAAAGTTAGACCCACTAACCCATTTATATTTAGAATCAGTTTCACCAGGGGAATGTCTTTGGTATGTGTATGTGGCCACACCCCTTTCTGTATAAAAAAAAAAGTAGCCAAAAAAGTTACTTTTGCCAGAAAAAATTGTGGAGCTACTGGACCAAAACTTGGCATACAGACACAACTTGACTCTTTGAATAACATGGGGTAGGCCATCTGGCACACCTTTTTTTTTTTGTTTGTAAGGCTAAAAATGCCAAAAATGGTCATTCTAAAATGAAACACTTTGACCTAATCACATGTTCACTTTTTTTTAAAATAGTTTACACCACATGTTTTCAAAGCAGACACTTTTGTGACTACAACCCATTAAACGTTGGCTGAAAAATCCGCCTGAAGGGCAGGTTTTTTTTGCTAATGTTAGAAAACTAACATTAAATGCAAAGCCTTTTTTTTAATATAGCTACCAACCTCCCCAGTGCTCACACACATGAACACACGCATGCATGCACGAACCCACACACACATGTACATAATATATACATATAATATGTATATGCATGTATATGTATATATAAATATATGTAATGTATAAATGTTTATGCATGCATATATATATATATATGTTCCATACTGTTGCCCAACTTGAACAGTTACATAATGGGATGCCTGTTACATAACACAGTATCCATTGCTGGACAGCTTTTTTGGACAACCCATTTCGTAAGGGGATGGCTCTTATTAGACTGTTCTTGTGACAACTTCTTTCTTTTAATTGCAGAATCTAAAGATTGTAGATGTATCTATTGTATCATGTTTGCTTTAGCCAGCTCATCCATTAATTGGCTGTTGTCCTGCTTGTATAACTTCAAAGTATTGATTCAACTAAGTAGAAAAGTGGTATCAGAAACTAAAGCAAGATTTACTGGTAGCAGCTTGGATAGAACATGATGTGAGTACTGGCATTACTTTACACTGACCACAGGGCTAATCAAGCGTAACATCTTTTGAAAAGTTCCACAGTCTACTGTGCCTTATATCTGGAAGATTACATAATCATCAGGAAGTCAGGGAAATATAGTTTATAAACAAACTTTGTTCATGAAGACACCTTTTCATCATTCTATGAGTTGATCGCTGTGGGGAAGGAGGTGATTTACATTCAATATATATGACAGTATTGTGATTAAAATTGTGATTTTATCATATATAGATAATAATTTTTATGGATCCTTTCCATTACACAACAATGTTATAAATGAAGTTGCAAAAACCATATGGTCAGTTTCTCTACCCTGCTGTAGTGGAGCAATACACTACTTTCTCCCTCATCAGAAGATCAGCAATCATTTATCTCAATAAAATGGGAATAAGATAGCACATGTGTTAATATATCTGTTTGTAAATTCGTCGACTAGAATGGAAGCTTGAGGCAATCCACTCGATTTATCCTCTGGTGTTTTACTTTAAATCTATTATTACTATGATGTGGTACCTCACTGATAACATCATTGTGGCAAAGATGAACTTATAAAGATTCAAGGGACTTTTTCTGATCTCTTTCCTTACAAGAGAGCTAGATGTTACATCCTTGCAGTTCCATAGCTACTTAGCTATTATTCCTAACATTGGATGATCCAGCTTGCCAAACCCTCTACTAAACCACTTTGCTAGGGAAGGGTCTGGTATATTCTGTATACCAATGTCGTATCTTCTTCTGGAATCTGGAGGAGCATACTTTGGCTGTACTTCTTAGGGGGGCCTGTGGTTTTGCTATTCTGAGTAAATTTTGTATGCAGCCTTATAGCTACAGGTAAATAGCAATTTTTATTGTAACATCTTGAGAATCATATTTACAGGTGGGATAAGGGTGAGCTATAATGATATTCATCATGAAGGGAAATGAAATATGATTATATGAGATTAGTATGTGCAATATACCAAACCCTTCCCCAGAGGGAGGGTAAGGGGGGAAAAAAGTCTGGCTGGTGAGACTAGCTCCAGCTATGGCTGTGCACTAAATGATCTCACTTTTGCCAACAATCAGAGAAATCACCCATCTGGTAGCATGATAGTGTGAACTGTCAAGTTGCACAGCGGAAACTCATCCCATCACACAACTGGTCATTCGGTATGTGCTGGTTCATCCAGTTACGCAACCACCAGCGTTGCCCAGCCAATGTCAACATGAAATATAGAAGCCACTCAAATTTCCTCCTGATAGGTCCTTTAATTAGCTTTTGGCAGCCAAGACAATTTCTTGTGGGTGTAGCTATGACCAAACCACACCCATGTGTGGTTAGGAATGATAGCCAGTTACTTGGTGATCACATGCCAATTTCCAGCCTGGTTGGTCCTTCAATTACCCATGTAGCCAAAATGACTACTTGTAGGTGTGGCTATGACAAAACCACACACATGTGTGGTAAATAACACTCACCCGTTTACTTGGAAACTACATGCCAAATTTTGGCCCGGATGGTCCTTTATTAGCTTTTGGCAGCCAAAACAACCTCATATGGGTGTGGCTATGACAAACCACACCCATTGACACAACCACATGTGCTCTTTAATGCTTACCTGATTACTTGGAGACCACATACAACATTTCTGCAAGTTTGGTCCTTTAATCAGCTTTTAGCAGCCAAAATACATCCAGTGGATTGGTTATGACAAAACCACACACACACATGTTTAATGATGCTCACCCAGTTACTTGTAGTCCATATGCCAAATTCCAACCTAATTGGTTTATAAACTAGCTTTAGGCAACCCAAACAATTTCCTGTGGGTGTGGCTATGACAAAGCCACACCCATTACCACCACCCCATATGTGATTTAAACTCTCACCTAGTTACATGGAGTCCATATGTCAAATTTCAACCCAATTGGTCCATAGATAAGTTAATGGCAGCCCAAATAACTTCCTGTGGGTGTGGCTATGGCAAAAACAACACCCATTACCACACCCACATGCTGTTAATAAAGGCACCCTATTACTTGGAGGCCATAAGCTAAATTCTAGCAATTTTGGTCACAGGGATTGGCCATGATACGCACGCACGCAAGCACAAAGTAAAGGAGGAAGGAAAGAAAAAGGGATATAAACAATACTGGAAATTTCCAACCAAAAACCTGCTCATTTATGATTTAATGTTTTTGACGTAATAATGATTTAATCATGGGTAAAAAAAAAAAAAGGAAAAAAAGAAGAAAAGAAACCCAACCATGACCAGGAATTGAACTGGAGATCTGAGCACTGGTGTTCATAAGGAATTTTCTTAAGGACAACAACATGATCAACAAGAAAGTAACATTTAGACTCCTTGAAAACAAATTTGCAGGTTAAAAGGGGAGGGGTGGGGGGGGGATCAATTTAGTCTTATATTTAGAAAAACAGTAAATAATATTGATCTGGTTAGTAAGATGAAGCTAAATATAATGACATTGTTGGTTATTTTTTTCAAAACCATTATGACACTGAAATGCCAGGAAATCCAAAGTTTCCATGATTTCTGCGACAACATTAGATTACAATTTGATTTTTTGTAATTCATCTTTATAAACATTCATAACTTTAATGTTTGCTAATCAATATATTGAGCAGACAGGAATACTAAGCCGCTTTATTCGTGCATTGTATAAAGGAATAGCGTCATAAGTGAAACTAAATTGTTTGCAGAGTATAAAAGCATTAAATAGTATCCTGTGCAATGCTCTACTACAGATACCTAGTGATGCACTAGCACGGTGTAGGTTTTCCTACTGTATGTCAATAGGAATTTTCCTAAACACAAAATTACATGAGAACACGATAGAATAGCAGATATTTCCCAGGTATTCCCCTAAATTACCTTGTAAATTTACAAATTGATACAAATGTCATAACATTCCCACATGATGCATGCTTGAACATGACCCAACTTCGTACTTAAAATGCAACAATTATTATTTCAGTATTAATATATCCAAATTCACCTAACACATGCAAGTTGGGCCTTGTCAGAATTATTTTTTTTTACAGTTGGTGTTAAATCACTCTCCTCATGCAACCTTATGACTTTTCTACTCCAGCAGCATTATGTAAAACCAGGGCAAATATTGGACCTCCATACCTGATGACAAAACTTACCATCTGCTGATGTCCAACTACAATATCTACAGATTTTGACTTTTAGTTATCATGGAAATTTCCTAATTAGCTAATTTGTAACAAAAACTGCAATCCATCCTTAATGAATAGCTACCAAGTGTGAAGGAAAAAATATAAATGTTAATAATACACAATGTAAATCTCTAGGTTACTACAGCAACGTGAAGTACATTAAACATGCCTAGTAAATGTTTCCTGGCTCTTAGATAATCATCATCTAATACTAATAGACAAACCAAAGTGGGCGTGGCAAACACCTATGGGTATATGCAGGTTATAAGCTCTATTACATAATAGCTTAGCGAGTAATTTTTCTAGTCATAATAATAAAAGCTACATCATTGCAGCGCATTATTTTGGATGCAAAAAAATATATATAACCTTCAATATTAACATGAAAAAGCAATTTGTGGATAATAATTTTCATTACTATGTATTTTAATATTTGCTTAACCATTTTTTAAAAAAAGAGAGAAGACATTGGAATACTTATCTTGATTCTTGTATTGCACATCATGTTGTAAAAGTTACATCATGTAATAGTAATTGCATCAGTTAGTGGGATTGAGATGTATGTAGTGCACAAAAGCTGCATGATCCAATACTCTACTACAGAGTGATGCTGAGGAACAGAACAGTTCAGTTGGTTTGCACACTGTGTTTGGTAAAAATATATATTGAGTTGCCAAAACCAAGGAATTTGCCAGAGAATAGTGTAAACATCGTTAAATTGCTGGTATTTCCCTGGTAGTTTCCCTTATCACTTGGCCTGGCCAGTTAAGTATAACTGAGTCTATGATAGAGAGATAGGATGTCTAATATTCCTACAATTATGCATGTTTGAGCAGCATAAGCTAAATATGGATAATTTCAAAATGGTTAAAATCTTATCACCTTCACATATGGCACTGGTATATCACAATTCTTGCTTCTTCCTGGAATTTATCTCTTTACAACATATGCACCGACACATGCACACACATACACCACATAAACAATGACACATACACTTATTCACTTTCTGAATTCCCAACACTCTGTAAATAAATTAAATTTGGCATACAAACTGTCACTCCCCTCCACTGATGTCCAGCTACAATAGCTGCAGATTCTCACTTTCAGGCATCATGGAATTTTGTGAATTCATTTTCTGCATCAATTATTACAGAAAAGTAATATAACATGAATCAACAAATATATGGTTTCTATTACCTCATGTTTTTGCACAGCATATTTCTAGTATAAATGAATCGCTTCTATAGTAGAACCAATCTAGATTTAAATTTTAATCATGTCAACAATTTTTGTGAAAAGATCTTTCTTTTCTGGACCCAGCTTTGCTTGGTACGTCAGGATGACATCAGGAGACGGATTAAGAGCCAACTCCATTACAAATGGAGCATCTAGTATGTTGGTAGGAGGAAGCTCAAGAAATGGAGAGCAGAGCATGAAATTCAAACTGCACACATCATGATACAAACTCTGCCACTCTAATATGGCATGATAGACCTTGATCCACATTGGATCTGAATAGAGGCTACAGCCAGATTTCTCCTGATTTTCACCATGGCTGAAGATGAAATTGAGGATAAGTGCCTTAATAAGCTGGTCGGGATGTGGCAGGTGTTGAGAGTGGAGGAGACTCTTGGCCCAGTAGTGAGTAGTGAGGCTTGCTAGCACATACCCACGGCCCAAATCACTCTCAAATATCGACAATACATCAGCTGGAGATTGGAGTATCTCACATATTGCACTTTTGGTTAATTCTTCCCTTTTCATGTCATCCAAATCGTAGATCTTGTCAACAGATATTTCTTTATACTTGCCATACACAGGTCGGACACTATGAGGTTGGTATTTCCATGGTGGGTTGTCACTGCGGTAATACTCTGTGACACATTTCTTATTTGGACTCATCCAGCTTGCAGCTAGTCCATACATCACTTGTCTGATAGGCAGTCCAAGCACAGTTAATGGAGGTTGTTCAGGATCCCCAACATTTGGGTAAAGAGTGCATTCTCCCAGAACCATTGCATTCATAATAGGCAATGGATAATCTCCCACTCTGTAACTCTCAAGGATAGATTTGGGAATATATTCAACTCCAAACCACTCCATTGATGTGGATTTTTCGAAAGCTTCAATACTGACAGTAATAGATGAGAGGTCATATGTTTTCTGTGCTACCCGACAATTATTGGCCAATGTTCGGCCCAACCCCCCAAAATTGAAGGATTGAATCCTTCGCTGGAACTCAGGGAGTGATTTGATATTTCTGTCTTTTAGAAACTCCGAGACACTAAGAAACTTTGACATTCCTGATAAACGTTCTCCTGAATACCTGGATCGAGATAGTATCTCTCTCTTAATGCGTCCATGATAGAGATAAGGCACAGATGTGTCATGGCCATCCCCCATGATTGCTATAATGGCAAAAATGAGATTAGGGTTACTGAGCTTCAAAAAAACTATCCAACATTGTCTGCTTGTAAATTGTGGCCTTGCAATTGGTGATGTTGAGATGATCCAAGATGATCACACCTCCAGCAATGCCACTCACGCAGTAGTTGGTGTTGTTGGTAAGCACTGGACATTTGTAATGGTTAGCCAAACTGACAGCAGTGTTGTGGGCTTGTCCATCAGCTACATAAACAGGCACATCAATTCCTTTCAGTGAAGTGGCAAAGACTTCCCTAGCAAGCAGAGGCAGGTGGTGGGGAATGAATTTTGGGTGGTTCACATCAAGGTGACACATTTTCAGCTCTTCTGGCATGTCCTGAATACTTTGGTTCCTCCGATTGACTGTATGGACAAGATTGGTCTCAGAGACTCCTTCACCCATGATGACTACAGGTTGAACCCCTGAGCTTGTCAAAGCTGTAAAGAAGTCCACTATGACTTTGTGCTGGTCATCATAGCATCCTCCACTGGTCCACTCCAACTCATGAGTTACATAAAGTTGATGGAGTACACCATTACCATCAATAATCAGTTTACCTTTAAGTGAAACTGCTTTAGTGCAAACACTGTCCTTGTTTTCATTGATCAACTCTAGCAACCCTTTGATGCCCATTTTCATCAAAGAAACAAGTGACTTGGAGTTGGAGAAAGGAATGGCAGCTGTTTTATAGACCTCAGGCAGACAGGCACTACCAAATATGGACCATGTGGACGTAGTTTTGGTCACAGCTTCACACAGGATGGAAGCCATGCTTTTCCCTGTGGGGTTTTTTTGTTGAATTTTGACTTCCACTAAGTCATTCCCACAATGTCATTCTCTCTCGCCTAGACATTATATTTCAGCAAGCAATGTGGCAGCTATATTTATGCATAACTCTAATGTGTATTGAGCACATAGCTATATGCATAGATTATACTTTCAAATGATATCCATTTAAATATCTTATTATTCAACCAATAAATTGCTGATCAAAAGCAGATTTATCTCAGTCATTGTTTCAAACCTTCATTTAGTTTTTCTTTATATTAATCTTTCAACTTTTTTCTTCCATTAATAATCTTTGGATCTGTGAAGGATATATAATTTAAAAAAATATGTAAGTTAACTGATACTTCCTATATAAAAAAGCAACAACAACAAAAGAATTCAACATAATAAAACAGTTGTACATTAAAATATCAAATTGCCAAAAACTTCTTAATTAATAAATGGGTTTATTTTGGGTGTGACTAAATCACCTCTCTCCTATATTCTTCTGGTAGACTAATAAGGGAGAGGGAAAAAGGGAAAGTCAAGTGATGAAGGTTTTTGTGATTTTGTTGAGCAAGTTTAGGGTAAGCACTTCTACATTATTTTTAAGTACTTTCTCTGCTCTAGTTCCATTTAGTAACCTGTCTCTAATATTTGCATTCGCTTATGTGAAAGCTCACTACCCTTTCAGAGATGAAATAGGAACACAGTTTGTACCACAAGCAGTGGTATTCAGCTAGTGTCAAGGACTTCAAGGTCTTCAGAATACATACTATTCCCCATTCTGTGCAGGAACACACTGTGGATTTAGAATCCCTGCCTATTGTATCCATGGTTTAATCATCTTGCCACATATACTTGTGCTGAGCAGGAAAGAGTAATCATATTATTTAGATGTTTATTATACTCTCACTAGGAGAAATAGAAATTATTTAGCTATTAACTGGTGAGATGTTTCCCCTCTATCTCAACCAGACTGCTGCAGTATCACATACTATACTGTATCATACATATACTGTATCATACATATACTGTATCATACATATACTGTATCATACATATACTGTAGCAGTGCAGTTTACACTGGTAAGGCAAGAATATGGCATGGTTGGCCATGTCCACTTTCATAACCATACCCATTTCACTTTCCACATGAATCACTTGAAATAGTGCATCATAAAAGGAATAAAAATAAATTAACTTTAAAAAAATGTGATTTTTGGATTTTCTGTAGTCCCTTATATTACGAAATTCATTTCCAACAGCATTCAGATCCAAATTGTCAGTATAATCCTTGTTGATGTTTAATAGCATGAGAGAATTAAATCATTGTGAGTCATGGTGGTTTGAAAGCAGGTCTTGTTACGCTTTCTTGAAGAAAATGATCTTTCACTCACTGCATTCGCAGCAGTAACAACCAATACTAAGCGAAGGAGTTTAATTCTCCAAACCAGGTCATTCTAAAACAAAATTTATCTACATTCTACCAAATGAACGATTGAGGAAGATAAATACATTCGCTGATGAGCAGTTTGTGAGGCAGTTTCACTTACTTGTTCTACTACAAAATCACAAGCAGCCATTATAGCTTTAAAAGTGGGCATGGCCAGATAAATGGGTGTGGTTTACTGAAAACATTGGTCAACTGAATGCCTGAGTTGCCTGACCAGCGATAAACCTATGAGAATGCATGTGTTGTATGATGTCTGAAATGGAAGTGATTTATCAATGATTCAGAGGTGTACAAACTCCACAAACATGTGATTCATATCAACCCAAAAAATGAGGTAATTCAGAAAGGGTTTATTTTTTAATTCATCTCATCTCTCTATCTCTCTGAGTCTCTCTCTCCATTCTTTTATATATTTTACCTTATCTTAGAAGGAAGGGATTTGGGCATGGTTTTGCTGTCCTAACTTAGGGTTCATGTACATAATTGTGGTTTTAGTATTCCTGATGTAGCTTGGTGGCACCAAACAAACAAATTAAAAGTTATGGTAAGATGTAGCTTGAATGTATTTCATTGAAATAGTGCATCATAACCAGTCTGTTCAGTTTAAAAGGAAATTTTAAAGAATGATGACAATGGCATTAGTGGGAGACTAGCCAATAACAGAGATAACTGAGTATATTTAGCTCTCCACTAACTACCAAAGTAGTGTATCGTTGTGCATAATTGTTGCGCAAGTATTGTAAAAGAATCTATTGTGTGATACCAGCAGTTCACTGGATCAGTTTATGATATTTACCTTTGCTAAGAACTCAGTTTTTGATCCAGACACTAATAGAGGGGTGGTGTAGTAGTAGCCTTGATACAAGTAGGGTAGTGAAACCTAACTTGTGTGTCAGGGATCGTGTTGCTGCTCTGGTTGCCTGAGTAACAGAGGACAGGAGCCAGGGAGCACTCACAGTCAGGGAAGGGGATTCCCCTGATAGTTCCCCATGGGAATTCACTGATAGTTGTGCCAGTTAAAAGGAAATTTAAAAGAATGACAATAGCATTAGTGGGAGACTAGCCAATAACAGCTTGTCTGATATTCATAGTTCATTCCCCATGATCATTCCCTGGGAATTCCCCTGGAGAATTCCCTGTTAGTTTCCCTCTTCCCCCCCCCCCCCCCCCCATGGAAATTTCATGGTGGTAACCCAATAGTAATTCCAATAGTTCCATATATGGTCCATTGCTAAGCAGAGTGGGTTGTAGGAGTATGATTTGTTGTGGGCCATTCCATATTTACCAGCTGCAACTTACTCTCCCACACTTTTCTTCAAATAATTGGATGAAATCTATCTCCCAAAATATATACAATGTCTTGTTAAACACATTCTTAACTGAAGCAGAGACATGACATCACCATTATAATTTTCCCCCTAGAAGGATGACCACAATTATCATGGTTTAAATTTAAATTACTCTCACTACCCAAACCCTCAACACAACCTGTCATACCAGATAATCCTATACCTTGACTCTGAGGGTCAGCTGATCACTCTGCATCACAATCACCTAACTTCTCAAACATATCCTGGATGCTTCCCTCATGGTTAATCCCTGGTAGTTGCCCAAGGTAAATAATCCCTGGTGGTACCCCAGGATAAATCCCCCCCCCCCACCCCAGGCATCCTTATGGGAGTTACCCTTTAGTCCCCACTAGGAAAATGCATGGCTGTGACTAACCACTGCCCAAATATGTACAAAAACAACAACCTATTATTCCATTATATAGTTCTACAAGTTCTACCTATTATTCTATAAAAATAGGAAAATGCATGGCTGTGACTAACCACTGCCCAAATATGCCTATTATTCTATTAAAAAATTTTTTTAACCTATTATTCTATAATTCTCGAGGTAATTTTTAACATATAGTATTAAATCAAGTTCATTTCCATGCAATTATACACTATATATTGTACTGCAGTATAAGTAATAGTTTGATATAGTCTACCAGAAACAGACACTGCTCATTACAAAATGATGTAATGAGTAGATAATAGACTCTGCAGCTGCCAAAGATGATAGCATCAAAGTTGTTGACTGATACTAGCTAATCATGCATGCATGTCAACAATTTAGCTTGGCAAGTGCCCATTATTCCAAAATAAGGACCCATTATTCCAAAAATATCCGCTATATATAGGATGAGGGTGGGGGGGATGTATGGGAGGCTTGCCTCATTTCTGAAGTAAATAATATGATGCACCTCTAGTAATTGTAATCAACGATTTCCTCTAGATATGTCCTTTCAAATTGGATCAGATTACACACAACAACTTGGCAGTTAATCATGAATGAGAAAGTTTGTTTAATGGACCTACGCCTTAGCCCTAGCCACATTCTCCCCAAACAAAGCCAGTGGTCCTGTGAGCAACTCCTGGAAATTTCAGGATGATTGGTCCAGACAGACAGACAGATGAATTTCAAATTATAATATAGATTAATCTAAACCACACCCATTATTCTTAAAGCAATGCCAGCATAATTGGGCAATGGTTAATTGTGCCCCAATTGCAATCCAATAATGTGGTCTTCTGTGAAAGCCTCCATTTGCCTATAGTCTCTCAAGAGTGACCTTCTAAACTACCTACACTGGTTAGTGTAAAGAATTGTGCTTCAGAGACTTCTTTGCCTCAGTGATGAAAATTTCTTGGCTATATCTCAGAAAACTGGTATGCTTGCCAAGGATAGTGCTCCATCACCCTTAGTTAGTATGAACCTGGGTACTACATGGAAATTCTTCAGGGGAAATACCTGAGAATTGCTTTGGGGAATTACCTGGGAATTTCTGTGAGTTAACTCAAGTTACCTCATAGAAACTCCTAAGTAATTGTCCAGGACAGTTTTCAAGCAAGTATTTCCCCAGAGGAATTTTGAGGTATTTTTCCATATCACATTCCACTGAATGTTTCAGATATCAATTTCTTGAGTTATCGAATAATTGTTTCTGTGGATGTTTCCCAGAGCATCCACAGTGATAGGATTCCCTGAGAATGTGGGACTTCATGGTAATTCTCTGATATGCCCAAGAAGTAAAAAAAAACAACAACACAAACAAACAGTTACCCATGCCTGCTGATAGGCGTAGAACTGGGGGGGGGGGGGGGGGGGGGGGGGGGGCTAAAATAAATTGTTTCTAGAGTAAACTAATCTAGATTCAAATGTTAACCATGCCAATAATTTTATAGAATGATCTTTCTTTTTCTTGACTGAGTCTGGCCTGGCATGTCAGGATGAGACCAGGACAAGGATTAAGTGCCAACTCCATTACAAAAGGAGCATCAAGTATGTTGTAGGAGGAAGCTTAAGAAATGGAGAACAGAGCATGGAATTCAAACTGCACACATCATGGTACAAACTCTGCCACTCTAATATGGCATGGTAGACCTTGATCCACATTGGATCTGAATAGAGGCCACAGCCAGCTGGTAATCTTTTAGAAGACTATAATGTATCACTGGTGTAAAAAATAAATAAATTTTGTACTTGTAAATTTTAAACTTTTTTTATACATATAAGAAACATAGTATGCTCCATAACCTCAAACTGCTGCTTTGCTTATTTTTGCATGCACTGGTTGAAATATTTTTTTGTAGTGAGTGGGATGTATTAAGAGTTTGGCATAATATAAGACAGAAGCTTGTTAGTGTTGAGATAGCATTTAAATAATGCACATGCACAAAATGGACAATTATTTCTTTTGACTAACAATATGGACAGAGATAGAAAGAGCATCGAAATGTTTATGAACAGCATCAATATGTGGTAATGATCACTTCAGATTGGAATGAAACTTTTTGTGTCCTTAAAGGATCTTGTTTTATGATTTCCAGCATTTCATCAAATGAGACTATCTTTTCTTTAGTTTTTCTTTTCATATAACCATTCAACTTCTCTGCTTCATCAATGAACTTCCAATCTGTGAAGGACATTGCTAAATATAATAAAAAAATTTTTAAAGTTAATGGATTCGAATTTATGATGTATTAAAGGATGTATATTACTAAACGACTTAGAATTATACGCTGAAATGGGAGAAGTAGTTCCATAATGTCGAAAAGTTAAGCCATTTTTAAGTTGAGGTCCAGCAGTTTCCCTAAGTATATACTCAAAACAATTGAAAGTTTAAATTAAATAATGTACATTCGTTGGTATTTTATATAGAGAAGACAAGGAAAGATTGTTACCATGTTTATAATCTTCGAAAATGCTTGTCGTAAGCTGTTTCATAAGCACTTGTCATAGTGTTTTGTAAGCCTGCCACTGTCCTGTCTTGACCCATCCACTGCAGTAGAGACCTAGCCAGACATGAAGTAAATATATTTACTGGGTAGTGTGTGTGTGATGTAATACTCTTACTATAGTAGAGCTAGATACGCTCGTATACATCTTATTTGTAACTGGCCAAACCATCTTAAAGGATTTGATGAAACTTGGCAGATATGAACCTTGGTTATTGGGGTGGTTTTAGGCTGGGTCACACAGGGCCACAACTCTCCATGTGGGTTTCTCAGGCAAAATGCCAAAAATGGAGATTTGTGTCTGGGGATTGCAGGTTCAAATCCCACCATGATCATGTGTTGTTATTGTTATTTTGTGTTGTTCACCCCCCACCCCCCCCCACCCCCCCACCACCCTTTCTTTCCCCTCCCTCTTCCTTCTCTCCTTCATTTTCTTTCCCCACCCCCTTCCTTTCTCAACTTCCTTTCTTTTTTCTCCCTTTCCTTTCTCTCTTAACTTGACTTGCAGCTACATTTTAGTCATTTGTTCATTATCTATATGCTAAAAAAAAAAATTTTTTTAAATAAATAAAAAAAATAAATAAAAAAAAAAAATACTCACAAACGAAGAAAAAGAGAAAATTAAAATCATGGCTCTTGATCACATTACAAAGGTAACTCTGGCACTCTCATGCATAATGTGTTTATAGTGATAAATTTGTAGTTTGAATCATTTAATTCAAATATTAAATACCCACTGTATCTTACTTGTCTGCTCAATTGTAGTACAACCA
>OZ017784.1:9741991-9762099 GCA_963969325.1 Lycopodina hypogea | reverse complement strand
AGGTGTACATTGCAAATTTGGTGTCTGTCTGTTAGAAAACTTTGTTCACCATTTCCTCTGAGATGACTGGATGGATTTGTACAAAAATTGGTGAGGTACTCAGGAGGGGTGGCAAAATGATCTCCCCTGATAAAAGAAAATTAGAAAAAGTGGCACCCTTGGCAGGGGAAAATATAACCAAATTTTCTATACCAAAAAAGCCTGAAAAAAAAAAAAGGCGAAGTGGTAAAGGTAGGGTTCTTCCTAGCTGAATGTCCTTGATTTCATTCCTGGTTGTTGTTGGTGTACTTATTGTTGTTTTTTCTTCCTTTCCCCCCCCCCCCCCCCCCCCCCCTTTCTTTACCAGTGGAAAGTCAACAGTTTGGTTCCCAACTGGGCATGTTTTTTGGTATTTCTTTCTGGAAGAGCTCTACTATATTGTAGGTGTGTGAAACATTCAGAGTATCATTGCTAAACAGTGCTGTGAGTGCTATGTGAGGCTTCTTTAACATTTTGTGCTATTCTCACTGCTCTTGATCCCATAAATCTAGAAACTCACATAGTACCCAAAATTTGCAGCATGCAGATCACTGATAGACCCGTACACATGTATGCAAATTCATTAGTCCACTGGTCATTTCGCTCTTGACATGTGGCCATAATAGACTACTTGAATAATTTCTTTCCAGCACCCTGATCTGCAGTTCTACATAAAACAGATCGCCTCCAGTGTGATGGACTCTTTCCACTTTTCACCACATTACAACTTTTACCACAAAAGAAACAATGTTGTTTGAAGTTGAATTCATGTACAGTGCACCTGAACATTGTTGCCTTTAAGGTGGAATATGACTCGTATCTCTTGTATTGATGTGTATCTCATAATGTAGGGTGATTGATAAATAGGTGCTTTTGGTGATAACTAACTATCAAAGTGTTATGTGAATCAAGCCTTGCATGGATCTGTTCATGCATACTATTATCATATACTTTGCTGCACTGGATGATTGATATGATTCTCACATGTCCATAGTTAATCACATTATGTGGACTATTATTGCATTGAAACCTCCATATTAAAAACATTCTTCATCCATGATGAATCTAACAACACTACCTAAATGAGCCATACAATGACTTTTGCGATGAGTTACTTTTTTTTTTGTATCATTTTAGGTTGAAACTGTTGTCTATGTGTGATTCTAAGATTAGGAATCATCATGTGTTGATTTTTATGACATTGCTAGCTATATTCATAACTGATAATAATAACATACTGCAAAATATATACAGTCCATTCTATGAAAAAGAAAATTACATGAAATCTAGTTAATTAATATGAAGTCAACATTTTCAATTGCCTTCCCCCCCCATTTTGAGCTACCCCTTCATTAATAGTCTATTAAATCTTACAATATCATTATATTCTTGTTCTATGATTCTTTCTGGTGATATTGATATATGATATGACATACTTCATATCATTGAATCACATTTCAGCCCCCAATTTTTTTTTTCTGCAGTACTCAACTGTAAATCTTAAAATATCAAAATGCTCAACTGTGACATGATATAAGGTACTGATAATGCAAAAAACAACAACAAACAACAACATTGTATGTACTACAAAATGAAGTTCCACCCAGTTATGGGGTTTGGCTGCTGGACTACAATATTCATTCTTCAAGAAGTTGTCGGCAAGCCATGATCTGGATGTTGAAGATGAAGTGTTTCCCACTATAAACGATGATCAGCACAAAACATTTGTTATGACTACTCTGACGAGCCACCATGTGGGGGTCAAGAGGGTTTTAAGCCTCCATCTCCTCAACTCAGGATAAGCTACACCAGCTGCCACCAGGTGTGGGGGTCAAGAGGGTACTAAGCCTCTGTATCCTCAGTTTATGCTGCCACCAGAGATTAACCCAAGTGCTAGGTAGATTTTAAGCTACCATTAAGTTCAATAGATTTTAAACTATATATCTTAAACGCACATTAGGGAAATCTGGCTCTCCCACTCAGGAACTACTTTAAGTAGTAACTCCTGGTGGGTTGAGCCACATCAAAGATAACACAAAATATAGAATGAAAATACACAGCAAAATAGTAAGCGACTACACACAGAGCTAGTTAACACACACCAGAACAAATAATTAATCTTAAAGAGTTCAGCCCACAATGAAATATGATTACAATTAATGGAGATGTTATCATGTTCTTGTTGTTGAGGAGTGAGTCTGCATACTTCTGTATCTCTAGTTGAAGCTCTAGTTGAAGGCTGGTCCTTACACACCTGACGACACTCCTTCACTGGAAGGATTGAAAAGGGAGACCTCTCTCTCCTGTGTAGGTAATGATTACTACCAGATGAAGTTAAGCCGTGATGCCAACTCCTCCCCACAACAGCAGACCTCATGCGATGATTCAAGTAATCCTGAAATCAAAGAAGTTGTTTCCATTAGAGAAGTAATGGCAGACACAAAGTCACTTAACTTGGATAATTGGTCTATTCCACATCGTGATAAACCTGATCAATCCACTCCCTCTCTTAGTGATGCTAGTTTGGGGCAGTCACATAGGTTGGTTTCATTTGTGTTTATGCCACCAGTTTACCCTGATCAACCTAAGATCAAAGACAGATTCAGGGTGTATTTTGCCACCAGCAACACAAGCTAATTCAAATGTGTTCCTAGTTAGTAATAGAGATGAAGTGTTATATGTAGATGACTTTATGTCTGAAAATTTTAGCTTAGCTTTGGTTTCACTGTTGGACATTGATTGGACTGTTAACCTTGATCAACTTAAGATCAAGATTATTTAGGATATATTTTTCCACTAGCAATTCAAGCTCATTCAAATATGGACAAAGTTTGTAAAAGTGAATTGTTTGACTTCTCTAGCCTCTCTGTGAAAATCTTGGTGATAATAAAGGTGAGATAACAAGTGAGGACTTACTTTGGACATCCATTAGTCAGTAACTACAGACAGTAAATACACCTCAGTTATTTTTTCATAGTTATAATAGCTCCTCAGGATACATTCATTCTGACATTTATACTGCCCAATGTTTCATTCCAATAATTATCTTACCATTATTGACTGGTTTAAAATTTCTGATCATAATTTTTAGGTTCATATTTCTAGGCTGTATGTGTGTTCATGGTAAAGGGTCAATAATGAAACAACTCATTTTTTAAATGGGGGGGGATAGAAAGCATGGAACAAAAAAAAAAATTTGTAACTTAAAAATCCAGGAGGGTAAATAGGAACTACATATGAAGACCACAATGAGGGGATGGGGGTATGGGGGAAGCATAAATTCAGTAGGCCTGAGGTGAGTGAGCTATATACATGAAGTATTTCTGCATGGTTTATGGCTAGCACTTAGCTGGCTATATATTCAGCTGAACTAATAGCTTCTTTTATTTTTTAATATTGATATAGAAACTTTTTTATAGCCTGCTCACTCTCTCTCTCTAGTTAGAGAATTGCTGAGGTCTGCTTTCCTTCAAGAAGCTTTTCTTTTTTTTTTACCTAAATAGAAATGCCTGAGCCTTCAGCTGCACATGGACTTGCCCAGTTATGTTTTTATGTGAGGGTGGGGTGAGTGTCCCTCCTGGATCTCCCACTGAATAAAGGAGTTCTTTTGGGGTACTAAGTTAGTAGTCAGCTATAGATCAGAGAACTAAATTTAATATCAACAACTTTCAAACAAAGATGATTTATTATTATTTTTTGGCTTGCATCCAGACAAAATGATGAGTTAAGATTAGCAGCTGGCTTGCCTTTTTTGGTGATTCTTTCCTTAAATTATGAATTAAGAGAAGCAGAAGAAATGACTTTTTTGGTGATCTTTCCTTAAATTATGAGTTAGAGAAGCAACAGGCATGTCTTTCTGTTTTTGTGATTCTTTCCCTAAATTATGAGTTAAAAGAAGCAGCAGGCATGCCATTTTTGGTGATTATTTCCTTAAATTATGAGTTAAGATAAGCAGGCAGGCATGCCTCTTCCTTTTTCTTTTTTTTGATTTTTTCCATGGTTTTTAAGATTTTTTGATCAACAGGATGGTACCAGTTCAATTTAACTGAATTGACCTGACCTGATCATGGTGATCGTACTATCAATAACTGAGTCGCAGTCAATAATATTATCTAATTATTATTTGTTTCTACTAAGTCATTTGTTTTTTTTACTAGTGAAAAACCCACCCGATGGGGCCTCCTGCACTAACAAACCAATTGTTTGCTTAATTTAAATCTATACAGAGGGGGTTTATTATTCTTAGGAGTTGCACATGTTTATAACCCAGAACAACTTGAACCAATATAGTCTAAATCTTTATTTCAAATAGCAACACAAATGAAGAAGTCAAGAATTGATAATCAACTCACTGATATAAATGAAGGCAGGTACATTATATACGTGAGTGAATACACAAAAGATGAGGGTGGATACAGAAAGGTAAGAGAACTAGAGCACAATCATATTGGGTGAGTACAAAGTCAATCTCATGATATTAATGTCAAATAGATCATGAGCCACATTACTGCATTCCTCCTTTACTAATATGAAAACCATATTAAACATGTCCAGTGTCTATGTAACGACCAGGTGGATGTCGAATACACACAGGGCATTTCTGCTGAGGAGATAACTCATGTACAACTGGAATCAGAGGTAACTCAGGTTCAACTTGAATTGGAGGATCAGAGTCTTCAGGAATAAGTGAGAATAATGGAAGGTCATCAATTACTGATTCAGTTTCAGCTTGGAGCAGTTGATCCATATCAGTGTGATCTACTATTACGGAGACATCTCAGAGATGGTCCACATGTTGTTTCCATTCTACACCAGAATCTATCTTCACAACATATGACAAAGGTCCAGTCTGTTTAAGGATGGTTCCTTGAATCCATTTAGGACAACTTGAACAGAAATTATGGACCATTACTCTATGACTGATTTCAAAATTGCGATCCTTGGCATGCTGATCATGATGTGCAATCAGATCTGCTGATTTATCTGAAACTATCTTGGAAACATCTGGGTGAATGCGTGAGAACTGAGTGTGAACTTCATGATGAAGAAAGACTGAGCTAGGAGCTGGTTCGTCGTTGTATGAGGAGTGGAACAATAAGTTAGAAGGAAGTTTGCTAGATGATAAGAGAGTCCTTCCATCCTTTTCATTAGCCTTAAGAGACTACTTGAAAGTTTGATTAAACCGTTCCACAAGTCTGTTTGAAGAGGGATGATAAGGTGCACAGCATGTATGCTTGATGCCATTCTTCTTCATGAAACTTTGAACTCTTCTGAGGTAAACAGCAATCCTTTGTCAGTGACTAACTGCTGAGGAAGGCCATAGCTTGCAAATAGAAATCAAAGCTTCTTAATGGTCTTTGCTGTTGTCATTGTGGACATCTAGTATACCTCAGGCCAATTATAGTGAAAATTAGCTACTACCAGAGAAGTGGTACCCATGAAAGGTCCTGCAAAGTTGATGTCAATTCATTGCCAAGGCTTCACAGACCAAGACCAGGGATGCATGGGTGCTGGTGATGGAGAAGGTTTGTTTTGTTGACAGGAAACACAACTCTGCAATGTTTTCAATGTCTTTATCCATGCCTGGCCACCACACATGCTACAGGCCTCACTTTTCATCCACGAAGATCCTGGGTGATCTTGGTGTAGCTCTTTCAGGATGTGTGATTGGTGCTGACTTTGTATGATGACACAGATTCCCCACATAAGGCAATCTTACTCCACTGTTATTTGATCCAACGTTGGTGATATGCCTTCAGCAAATCACTTAGGTGATCAGGTCAACCCCGCTTAGTATAGCAATACACTTTGTTCAAAACTTTGTCTTTCTTTGTAGCTGACCCAATTTTTGATGAAGTGATTACTCCAGCTTCAATCTGTGAAATGTTTAAAATGGAAGCTGTCTTGTGAGACATATCAGTATTATCTGTGTGCTCAGGTAGGGGTAGATGAGGCAGTTTATCTGCATTAGCATGCACGGCTGTTGGCTTGAACTCGATTTCATACTGGTAGGCAGAAAGTAGGATAACCCATTGGTGCAGTCTTGCAGCTGTCAAATATGGAATACCTTTCTTAGGACCCAGCATAGCCAACAGTGGTCTATGATAACTAGCAGAAACTTTCTACCATAATTGTACTGATGGAATTTCTTCACTCCAAAGATGAAAGGCAGAGTTTCTTTTTCAATCCGGGCATAATTTTGTTCACTTGGAGAAAGAGAACGAAAAGAAAAAGTTATTGGTCTCCCAGTGCCATCCAAAAATCTATGGGAAATTTCAGCTCCAATTCCATAAGTAGAGGCATCACCAGCTAGCATCAGCGGTAGGCTGGGATCATAGTGAGTCAAGAAGGAGGCTCATATCAGAGCTTACTTTGCTTCAGAAAATGCATTTGAACATGTTGTTGTCCAGTCCCATTTCTTTTTGTGCTGAAAAAGAGAATTTAAAAGATGAACTATGGTGGACAGATTCAGAACAAACTTACCATAATAGTTCAATAACCCAAGGAATGAGCAGACCTCCTTGATATTTCGAGGTTCTGGTGCACTTATAATTGCTTTAACCTTGTCAGAAATTGTGATCAGAACCCTAGCTACAGTCTCAATCTTGTTCTGTCAAATAAACATTGAAGGGAAGGCATGACTCCATTCTCTTTCATTGGGAGGGAAACTTTCTTTACCCTTCTTTGTTGACTGTGAGTAAAACCTACAGGCTAGCATTTCCTGTCTTGATCTCTTTGATGATGATACACATTACAACTCTGCTCTAATAAAGGCTGTAACATCTAGGTCTCCAAGCCACCTCAGGAATTTCTTCCCCATTATCATCCATTTCTGCCAGCCTCCTGACCCTACTTTTCTGTGGACATAGCAGAAGGTTTGTCCATCATCACCTACACAGAGTAATGTAGAATGCTGCCCTCATTGTTATTGTCAGAGCCACAGGAGGAGGACCAATCCTGAACTAATAAGAATGTGGGTAACCAAGAGAGGCTGAATAAAGACAGGAGTTATGAGAATTCTGTAGTTAATACGAATGTGGGTAACCAAGAGATGCTGGATAAGGACTATTATGAAAACTCACATGAGAAAGATTCAGGGGCCCCTGGGAGCAGAGGCCCAGAAGTAACCACGAACTATAAATTATAAAAGACAGAGATAACTGAGTATAATTAAGTTCTTCACTAACTACCAAAGATGTATTATCATGCATAATTGTTGTGCAAGTATTGTAAAGGAATCTATTGTCTGGTACCAGCAGTTCACTGGATCAGTTTATGATATTTACCTTTGCTAAGAACTCACTTTTTGAACCAGCCACAAATGGAGGGGTGGTGTGGTAGCCTTGATACGAAGAAGTTGGGTAGTGAGAACTAACTTGCTTGTCAGAGATCATGTTGCTGCTCTGGTTGCTGAGTAACAGAGGACAGGAGCCAGGGATAGATCCCAGTCATAGATTGTAATATAGTCAACATAGGGGGCAAAGGCCTTCCAATATATGGTCTGCAGACTACTCATCTAAGGGGTGCTGCAGCCATTTTTACCAATGAATTTTCGAGGGAAATTTTATGCTGGGTAGTCGGCTATGCAGTTTGGTAAGAGGTTGAGCTACACTAAATTAAGTACAGTAGGAAGTAACTTTTCCAAACTTGTCATGACAAGAGGGGTTTGGATAACTGAAATGTTCGGTTAACTGAAATTGGTTCATGTTGCTCACATTAATAAAATAATAATACCATAAATTGTGAGTAAAAATAACTTATAATCAACTGAATATACTAGGGGAAAAAACCAACCTCACACGATTGTCCAAGTAGGGTGTGTTTTGAAAGTATGATGTGTACCAAACGTTGCCTGGGTTGGAAATATATCTGTGATGACACGAAATTGTCCATTTTCCTTCATTTCTGAGTTCATAATGAATGTGAGGCATATAGCTGGCAAGGAAAATAAGGTGGCAGATGTGTTGTCTTTGGAATCCATTAGCAGCATCTATGGTGACCTGGATTCTGACAAGATGACATGTAATCAATACAAGTATGTTGTATAGAAGCTCACTGGACAGTAGTCACAGGTCTTAAGCAACAGGACATTGCATTCAGGCCTCAAGGGATCACCTACCTCAATGATATGTCCATTGGGCAACCTCATCTAATCATCAGGGAGAGCAGGCGCTGCCTAGTATTCAAAATGTTTATAATTTGTTGTTATTAATCCACATCCTTCCATCCGCACCACACACCAACTCGGAAAATGTACTGTAGGATAGACCCTTGGACCTTCAGAGCTCTATCTTGGCATGGATGCACATCATGTCTGTGGAGGCAACATGAGCTGGGTCCCTCCCACCTGGCCACACCTCATCCTCTGCATGTGCCATGCCACTAATGGTGTTTAGGCCAAACCCTTGGATGTGGGTTTGGTTACAGATGGCCAAACCTCTTCCTGTAGGCATTTAATTTATTCTGAAACATCAGGTACATCTTAGAAGAGTTGGATCAGATTGCCCAAACATTTTCTGGGGATGAAGTCATCCCATGGATGCTTTTCCACACACACAAGCACACATGCAAGAGCACGCACACACACACACACACACACACACACACACACACACACACTGGAATTTCACTATTTCCTACCCATCTATCTATCTTTCTTCAATTTGTGGAAATGTTTGTTCTTTATTTTTGGTGGTGGGGTAGATACACACCTCAACAGCTGAAGTGATAGTAAGGTAGAAGATTGAAATTAGGATTTACTAATCCCATCCATCCCCTAAACCTCCCACCACCTTTTTTCAGTTGTGGATTATCTGAGACCAGAAGCCCAACAACATCAGACAAGTCTGAAATACTGTGAACCTCACACTATTTCGGAGTGTGAGGAAGAACTAACTTGTGGTCATTAGTAGATGTAATTGTATTGAGTTTGCTTGATTTTAGAATTAGTGTCAATGATTATGTTGGGACCTAATCTGTGCCCATTAAATATATTGTGTTTTTGAATATAGAAATTAGTGTCAATGATGGTATTGTCTGTGTTACTATCTAGCTATGTGTAAGTATGTACTATTGTCATACCACTCAGTTTGTTATCATTACTGGGCTAAAGACTGGTAGCCTATTAATGGAAGCCAGTTTTGAAGCAGAGAAGCCCAGTAGTTCAGCACACAGCTTGAAAACGTTTATCAAGTACAAGTGAACCATTGACTGAAAACCTGTCACCTGAAAATTGTCGGCTGAGAATTGTCGGCTGAGAATTGTCGGCTGAGAATTGTCGGCTGAGAATTGTCGGCTGAGAATTGTCGGCTGAGAATTGTCGGCTGAGGATTGTCGGCTGAGGATTGTCGGCTGAGAATTGTCGGCTGAGGATTGTCGGCTGAGGATAGTCGGCTGAGGATAGTCGGCTGAGGATAGTCGGCTGAGGATAGTCGTCGGCTGAGGATAGTCGGCTGAGGATTGTCGGCTGAGGATTGTCGGCTGAGGATTGTCGGCTGAGGATTGTCGGCTGAGGATTGTCGGCTGAGGATTGTCGGCTGAGGATTGTCGGCTGAGGATTGTCGGCTGAGGATTGTCGGCTGAGGATTGTCGGCTGAGGATTGTCGGCTGAGGATTGTCGGCTGAGGATTGTCGGCTGAGGATTGTCGGCTGAGGATTGTCGGCTGAGGATTGTCGGCTGAGGATTGTCGGCTGAGGATTGTCGGCTGAGGATTGTCGGCTGAGGATTGTCGGCTGAGGATTGTCGGCTGAGGATTGTCGGCTGAGGATTGTCGGCTGAGGATTGTCGGCTGAGGATTGTCGGCTGAGGATTGTCGGCTGAGGATTGTCGGCTGAGGATTGTCGGCTGAGGATTGTCGGCTGAGGATTGTCGGCTGAGGATTGTCGGCTGAGGATTGTCGGCTGAGGATTGTCGGCTGAGGATTGTCGGCTGAGGATTGTCGGCTGAGGATTGTCGGCTGAGGATTGTCGGCTGAGGATTGTCGGCTGAGGATTGTCGGCTGAGGATTGTCGGCTGAGGATTGTCGGCTGAGGATTGTCGGCTGAGGATTGTCGGCTGAGAATTGTCGGCTGAGAATTGTCGGCTGAGAATTGTCGGCTGAGAATTGTCGGCTGAGAATTGTCGGCTGAGAATTGTCGGCTGAGAATTGTCGGCTGAGAATTGTCGGCTGAGAATTGTCGGCTGAGAATTGTCGGCTGAGAATTGTCGGCTGAGAATTGTCGGCTGAGAATTGTCGGCTGAGAATTGTCGGCTGAGAATTGTCAACTGAAAATTTTGTTAACTCAGGATCCATCAAGTCAAACTGAAAAACTATCAGGAGTCAACTGAAACTTCAACTCAGGGCTGTGCATCAATTTGCATGGATTTTTCAGCATACGAGTGAGTGCAGTTACAAAAATCATTCATATGGCAACATACACAATCCGTGTGTTCCATTCGTGTGTTCCATTCATCTGATGCAATAAATCCTGAAGATAATGGGTACGCTGTAAGTGGCAATATACACACTAACAATATACAAATGCACATACACTAGATATATCCCACTATATATATATATATATATATATATATATATATATATCAACAAAAAAAAAATGATGTTGCAGGTGTCTGTCTTTAAGTAATACTACTCTTCTCGAAAGGAAATTGCAATTACCACAAATTTTTACAGTCCATTTGTAGAACCAGTGGGAGTACATAGATAAAGTTTCATCTAGGGGAATGCTCTGTTACAGAAAAAAGAAAGAAAGAGGAAAAGGATTTAAATTGTTCCTAATAAAAAAGGAAGCCAAGAAACCATGTCTAAAGATTAAGATACAAGTCTCCAAACCCTAAAGCTGGTTTGTATTCTGGACTTCAATTTCCCCCCTTTATTTTTCCCATTCCCCAGTCCTTTCTTCTTCCTTTCCTGCCCTCTTGTTCACAACAACCCCCTCTATATGGATATTAAATTAAGCAAACTGAAAGGGTTTGTTAGTGCAGGAGGCCCCATTGGGTGGGGTTTTCACTAGTCCAAAATGAATGGCTTATTAAGAAACAAATAATAACTAGACAAAATTAGTGACTGCCCTCAGTTATTGATGGTACAATTGCTCGGATCAGGTCAGGTCAATCCAGTTAAATTAAACTGATACCATCCTGGTGAAAAAAAAATCTCAAAAAATTAAGGAAAGGTTCACCAAAAATGGCATGCCTGCTGCTTCCCTTAACTCATAATTTAATGAAAGAATCACCAAAAAAAATGGCATGCCTGTGGCTTCTCTTTACTCATAATTTTAAGGAAAGAATCACGAGAGGAAAAGCATGTCTGCTACTTGTCTTAATTCATTATTTAAGGAAAGAATCACAAAAAAAAAAAAGGCATGCTTGCTGCTTCTTTTAACTCATAATTTAGTCTGGATGCATAACAAAAATATGATATATCATCTTTGTTAAGTATAGCTCTCTGATCTATAGCCCACTGCTAACCTTCACCCAAAAAGAACTCCTTTATTCAGTGGGAGATCCAGGAAGGACACTCACCCCACCCTCACATAAAAACATAACTGGGCAAGTCCATGTGCAGCTGAAGGCTCAGGCATTACTAATGAGTTTAAAAAAAAAGAAAGAAGCTTTTTCAAAGAAAATGGATCTCAGCAATTACTCTAATTTGAGAGAGAGAGACAGAGAGAGAAAGAGAACAGGTTATATAAAAGTTTCTACAGTTAATCTTTCAACTCATAAGCTATTAGTCTAGCTGAATATAGCCAGCTAGGTGCTAGCTATAAATCATGCAGAAATACTTCATGTATAGCTCAGGCGCACCAGGCCTACTA
Source organism: Lycopodina hypogea (assembly GCA_963969325.1). Lineage (NCBI taxonomy): Eukaryota > Metazoa > Porifera > Demospongiae > Poecilosclerida > Cladorhizidae > Lycopodina > Lycopodina hypogea. The sequence goes on along the minus strand of OZ017784.1, from coordinate 9,750,264 downwards.
AAATTTATGGGCCCCTCCTCCCCCTCCCTTCACTGTGGTTTTCATATATAGTTCTTATTTATTTTTCTGGGTTGTGTAAGTTACAAATTAACTTATATTTTCTGTGTGTCACTTTTCTATTCCCCATTTAAAAATGGAGTTGTTTCATTGTTGACTGTTTACCACGAACACACATACAGCCATAGAAACACAAACCTAAATATATGATCAGAAATTTTAAAATGAGTCAATAATGGTGGTCATATATTAGATGAAACATAGGCACTATAAATATCAGAATGAATGTATCCTGAGGAGCTATTATTACTCTGAAACATGAACTGAGTCATAGTTACTGTCTGTAGTTACTGTCTGATCGATGACCAAAGGTAAGTCCTCACTTGTTATCATATCTTTATTATTACTAAGATCTTTACATATAGGATGGCAAAAGTCAAATGATTCACTTTCATTACAAACTTTGTCTACATTTGAATGTGCTTCGGTTGCTGGTAGCAAAATATACCCTGAATCATCTTTGATCTTAGGTTGATCAAAGTTAACAGTTTGATAAATGTCCAACGGTATAGCCAAAGAGTCTTCTCTTGTGATTGGATCTTTATTACCACAAAGATCTTCGCACAAAATGTCTTGATTTGACACTTCAATCTCATTTGAATTAGCTTGTGTTGCTGGTGGCAAAATATATCCTGAATCATCTTTGATCTTAGGTTGATCATGGTAGACTTGTGACACAAACTCAGATGAAACCAACCTATCTGACTGCTCCAAACTAGCATCATTAAGTGAGAGAGTGGATGGATCAGGTTTATCACAATGTGGAATAGACCAATTATCTAAGTTAAGTAACTCTGTGTCTGCCATTACTTCTCTAATGGAAACAACTTCTTTGATTTCAGGATCACTTGAATCATCGCATGAGGTCTGCTGTTGTGGGGAGGAGTTGGTATCACGACTTAACTCTATCTGGTAGTAATCATTACCTACACAGGAGAGAGAGGTCTCCCTTTTCAATCCTTCCAGTGAAGGAGTGTCGTCATGGTGACTCGTGGGAGTTGTCATGACAAATGTTTTGTGCTGATCATCTTCTGTAGTGGGAGACACTCCATCTTCAACATCCAGGTCATGGTATGCAGACAACTTATTGAAGAATGAGTATTGTGAATCTGATATCTTCATATCCACATCAGAAAACACAGGTTGGAAGTTCACATCAAAGTCATCCTGGAAGTCCTGAAACAAGAATAATACACAAAGCATTAAAGTATTACAGACTGTTGATTGTCTTCTCTTTACTTTGTGACTTCAATCTATCTTGTAAAACAAAATAATGATAAGATAAGAGTTTGGCCCATGTTTACCGGATGCATAAATGTGTTTGTATGGGGTTCTCACTCTGTCTCAGGTGATCCAGTGTATTGGGCTGCACATGCTAGACGCTACCTGGAGGTCATTTAGAAAGGTCAAAGATTAATATACACTGAGGGAGTATTAGCAGGCAGTAGCTATAAATAAGAGAACACTGCACAGAGTGGGAGTTTAAAAGATCAATAGAATAGAATACACTTACCCACCAACACTACTCCCTCCCTCTATCTCCACACCATCAACAACAGCTTGTGTCAATTCATGTGGAAGATTATTATTACTATTGCTATAATTCAAATAATTGATATAAAAAGCAATGCCTGTGTCCATCTATCAGTAACTCTATGTGTTCACAATTTGATAGGGTACTTTCTAACGTCACATATATATTAAATTTGGCATGATGATAAGAGTAGTGGTAGGGTTAATGGCCATTCTATTAGAATTTTGGTAAAGATAATTTTAATGAAGATAATTAGCATTTAGTGTAATATTGACCAGTTTTTTTGTCAGAGATAAACTCACAGACCCACTTCATCTCCCATATTTCGTGTCCTGAGGATTCCACATTCCTATTGTGGTTTTAACATTGTCCAAGTTACTCCCCTGGTCAAGTTGTGTATGCAAACCAAATTTCAGGTCTCTACATCCAAGGATTTGACAGTAAATTAGACTCATAGGTAAATACATATGTACATACATTGTTAGTTAAGCGCAGTGAGGTCGCTAAAGGTGATCGTACAAACTCTGGTGGCGAGCGAAGCGAGTCAACTGGATAGTAATAATATTATAGTAGTAATAATCTTTTTTTCAATAATATTTTTTTAAATATATATATTTTTTTCAGTTTGTTAATTTTCTCATATACTTACTTTTTCTTTTAGAGTGTCTAAGAGAGGAGTGTTCGAAGTGCAAAATAGGTGGGCACTATGGGATAAGTTTGAGAGTTGTGTTGTGTTTTATGTAGAATATAGTAACAGTAGTAAGTGCAGTGGTGTTCACCCTTACAATCTCTGATAAGAACAGTAGTGAAGGGGTTCCCCTCATTACACACTTGAAAAAAATTAAACACTTGTTCAGTTAATTAATTAAACGTAATAATGTCTTATTCTAAACTTTTGGTTCATGGATTAATGATCAACATCCACCCCTATATAACAACATAGTGTAAAATGACTGAAACAACTTACAAATGGAATTATCATCTTGTGCTTGGCTGTCGAGTAGTTCCTGTAAATAAGACAAGAAAGGAGGAGTGTGATACTGAACAAGGAATCCACACATCATAATCCAAAATTATAGATCTGCAAGACCTACAGTTTTATGATCATTATCTCTTCGAAATAATTGTTTGAAAAAAATTTCAATTTTCAAATTTTCATAAGAATACCATACATCATTTCAAATTGAAATTGAGTAGTCTGGAAGTATTTCAGTGACAACCTATCACCAATAGTAGAAATTAAACAGATTTCAAGAATAACTCTTCTATTCAACAACAGTGACTAAAAATTGGTGCATACAGGGGGAAAAAAATGAAAACAACTATACGCCATAGGAGGATGGATTCCCACTAGCTGTGCCGTATATTCACACTTGCTGATGTACAGGGTTCATGTGGTTCACAGTTTGCTGTCCTCATTTTCAGAGTGACTGTGTGTGTTTATGCAGAGTGCAGTGTCATTACAATTACTGTTATTTGTACTTCAATTAAGTAATTATAATTGAAATGAGTGGACAGACGACAGAATTTCAAACACTAGGTGAAAACATAACAAGTTTTTGCTAATGCAGCTTTTAACAACAACAACAAACAACATTCCACCTGCATTGCATAAGAATCCACAGCCAACACCCTCACCTTGTAAATACACCAAAAGCATCTACCACCACAACCCCACCGATAGGACTGCAAACTGCCTTATCTAAAAATACTATCACTTTTTGACAGATAATTAAGTACTGGACTACATCTCTAAAAATAATTTTAAAAATCTGTTCAGGAACAGGTTTACCTTAATACTTAACAGCTGCAAATGCCGACTCAACAAACTTTAGTTCATGCAACACAAACAGTGTTTTTAGTGCCCACCTTGCAGTTTTGCATCTGAAAGCTACAATTACCACGAGAATGAAGATGGCAGATATCAAGACGATTGTTAGTACAGGAATACCAATTCTTATTACTACGTTTGTAAATGCTGTAACAGTAGTATCTGTGTGAAAAATAAAACCAACATTACAACATAAACACAAGTATCATTCACTAAGTTGCTATTCATAGAATATCTTCTATAAAAGCATGCCAATTTATTTGTAGCCTCCAATAAACATTCACTTGCAGCCACTAAACGCATTCACTTACAACCACTAATACATGCTCACTTGTATATCTTGGCTAGTTGAGGTGTCGGGTTTTACTGGTATGCTTTATAATTGAACAATCAATAGGACAAATACAGTCGGCATGCAAAATGTCAGGAACTGAAAAATATAATATAATGTTTGTGTTGTTATTTTGGTATTGTTAATTTTTGCTAATCCCATGATCTTCTGATGTTCCGGGTGATTGGGTAACAGTTATTAACTACTATAGAAAAAAGCGGATTAATAAAAAATATTTTTTTAACTCTAATACAAAATATGTGGTTGTGGTGTAAGCTTGGGATAGAATGAGACATGTTAGACCACTACAAGGCAACAGACAGATAGTAGCTACTCGCTACCTAGCAACCTGACCAATGAGAAAATCTAGTGACATACTCAGAGTAACAGATACACACTGCAGCCTTCATAAAAGATTCACTGACATACTCATGTGATCACTTACCTGTTGTTGAAGACATACTTATCACAGTTACTTCAGAATTAGGAAAGCTCGTCACAGTTACTTCAGGAGCAGTTAAGTTTATCTCAATTACTTCAGTAGTAGGGAAGCTTGTCCGAGTTACTTCAGTAGTAGGGAAGCTTGTCTCAAGTATTTCAGTTGTAATGACTTCAGTTGGAATATCAACATCACCTAATGGATATCACGACAGAGAGGATACAAGTCACAGATTTTCACTTTCTAAACTTGATAAACAGCAAATCTATCATCATCGAAGCAAAGCAACGTTGCCTTGTCATACAGCATCTTATATTTTATCATTATACCTGTATAGAAATAGGGAGATACTAAGATAATTCAAATTTGTGACAATTACAGCCCAAAACAATAGCATATACCTTTGGCTAATTTCCTTCTCTATTACACATCACACGATAATCCCTTTTTTAATCTGTGTGTAAAGGCAGCTTCACCATGAATCAGGGCAGCACAACACTGAAATGGACAGAATTTTTGAGAAGGCAGAGATTGCTGTGAGGTCATTTGCAGTGTCCATTATACTGAGAACCAGGTTAGATTTTCTTTCTTGCAACACAAGCAATCTCCTAATACAGTATATATGATTGACTGTTGAGCCAGTAACTCTATTGTGTCTAATATTCAATTCTGAGAGTATCTCAATTAAGTTAACTTAGAGAGACACATGTTCACTCAGATGCAGGCAAGCCAGTTTAATAGAGATAAAAACCTCATATTTATGGCTGGCAAATTATCAGAACAAATGACCGAGAGAGAGAGAGAGAGGCAGAGCTAGCCACCTAATGAACTGCCTAACCATCAGAACATGTTTTCATTGTTTTCATCTACTATGAACAGGATAAAACAGGAGAGGAACTGCAGGCACATGTCCATAGAAACGTATGCAAGTAAGGTACGCTTTATTTAATTTCTGCATTTCACAGTTTGAGCATTGTTCAAGTCCAGTGTCCCAGTAACTCACCCACTAATGGGATTCCCTGTTCCTTACAACTAACCAACCATTGACCATATATGCTACAAATTTGGCCTTTTATTGTATTCTATAAATCTACTAAGTTCTACCTACTACATATTTAAACAAAAAGAAAAAAAGGAGCCTATAGTAGAATTCTCAAAATAGTTCTCAATTTGTTTTCATAGAGGTATACACATTAATTATTAAACTGCAACGTGTGTGTGTGTACATGCGTGCGTGCGTGCGTGTGTGTTAAAGAAGGACAGCCAAATAATTGAATCAATATTGATGAAACTTGGCAGACATGATCCCTGGGTACCTACTACAGTTTTTTTATCAAAAAAATTTCATAAATGTCATCTCTGGTGGGGGAAAGGGGATTTTAATTTACCATTAAAAAAAAGCCTTAAAGCCATTGCTCAGTGGTTAAAGCACAGGTTTTTCAAGCTGAAATTAGTGGTTCAAACCTGGACTAGGTAGTTGTTCTTTTCTTTTCATTTTCTACCCTTTTTCTTTCCTTTCATTCTTCTTCCTCCCCCCACCCCCCCCCCCCCCTAATTTCCTTCATTCTTTTCTTTTTTCTTTTTTTTTCCCTGTTTTTTTTTTTTTTTTTTGGTTTTGTCTTTTTTTTTTTTTTTTTTTTTTTTTTTTTTTTTTTTTAATTCGGACGTTTAAAAAAAAACATTAAAAAATTCATATGTTAAATGAGAATACTCACACATGCACACACAAATTCACTCTATTACTTATTGGATTAGGGACTGAGTAAAATTGTTATTCATAGATGATGACTCAAGTTGATTTGTTATTCACTGAATTGATTTCTTATTTATTGAATAGATTTGTTAATGTAGATTACTGGCCTGAGTAGTAGGAAGCATACTTGTACCCACATTCAAATATGTAATTGTAATTATGTGATTGATCATTAAATTAAATACTGTGTTATATTGTCATCCCCATTGAGGGAAGTTAACCTATGTAAAGGAAACTGATCAATGGTGAGAGTGGAGTTGTCCTGAGCAGTGTTGCCGTAAGTAGCGAATTTGGGAAACAAATAGGGAGGGAAAAGGTCTAATTGGAAAATTACCAAAACTCTTAAAACGTAGTGAATTTTCAGCAGGAGTCAGGGATTTTAAATTCCCGGATGATGCCGAGTATATGCTGCTAGTTGATAATACATTCTAGTCCTCCAGAGACAGTCTCTGTTCATCACTAAATGAGTTAGTGAGATGAGAAAGGCTCTCTCTGCTGCTGCCAAAGATTGTTGCATTCTATGTACACAAAAAATAAGTATACAAATTAACAGGACAAATGATGCCTGACTACTCCTATTTTTTCCAAAAACAATGCAAGCATATTTTGACAACGGATCCTTGCAACTGTGCCAACTACAATGATTATTAACATTCCACTTTGTAATGTCATAGGAAATCTTCACCACAACAGGAAGTAGAAGCCAACTTTCATTGATAAAGGCAGAAATACTGTGGGAGTTATAAAATGAACATGCACATATCTGGATTGGATTAGACATCCCTCCTAATATTTTTATGCTGTTTGTGGATTAAGAATCGCAATGCTATGAATTAGGGCAGCACAATACCGAAATACACAGAATATTTGCAAAAGGACAGAGATTGCTGTGAGGCCATTTGCAGTATCCATTATACTGAGAACCAGGTTAGATTTTCTTTCTTGCAACACAAGCAATCTCCTAATACAGTATATATGATTGACTGTTGGGCCAGTAACTCTATCATGTCTAATAGTCAACCCCGAGAGTAAATGTATGGCCATGTGTGTTGTGAGTGTATGCAATTTCACACACACACACACACACACACACACACACACACACACACACACACACACACACACACACACACACACACACACACACACACACACACACACACACACACACACACACACACACACACACACTCCCTTTTCTCTCTCACTGACACATAGGTCATCATTAATAACTACCTTGTATAGACTTTATGGATCCTTGGTAATGAATACACATTGGTCTTAAAGAAGCCCAAAACTACAGGCATTATGCCTATTGTTGGGTATCTCTCCAGTGACACTGGATTATGTACTCCTAGATATCTCAATATAGTTTTATTTTGGTGAAAAATGATGTATTGTATGTGCTGGGGTAAAATAAGGGCATAAAAGTCTCCCCAAAAGCCATATAAAGTACTGGATAGTGGAGCCCAAGTGTTCAAAAATTTGAATCTCACTACACCTTCTTTGCCTGGCACAATCCATTTTATATGCAGGTACGAGGAATGGTGCCACTTGGCCAGGCCCACTGGTTGAATTGCCTTCCCTTGCAAGAATAGTTGCTGGAAATTGGATATTATAAAGCGCATTTAATCTTTAAGGGTTGTCCCATAGGATTCTTAGAAAATGTTTTAAAACACTTCTTTTGAAGTTGATAAGAGGTAATATTGGTGGCAATGATTGAGTACATGTCATAATTGTTCAATACTACTGTCTCTATCATAAATATTACTGTTGTTGCTTATCAACTTACAGGTGCTTAGACGGATATAATAGAAAATATCTGGATCATCATTGGAAATGTCATAGCACGCTGCAAACCAGCAATCAATAGCATTCTCTGGTAGTGGAAATATAACAGTGGGGGCTGCAGAAGAAATCTCTCTCTGCAGGACGGAATAAAAGAAAATGACAAATGCCATATTATGCTCTGCAAGTAACCATGCTATGGAAAAGCGCTCACTTATTCTATATACTTGAGGTATATGCAATACCTCATTTTAACAGAGCCATATGAGACTAATAGTACAGTAGATTTGGAACATAATTGTGCATTCTGTGAAAAAAAGTATGAGAATCAGTACAAGATTTTTTGACACAATAAAAGAAAATGCAAATTCCATATTATGGCTAGTCAAAGACGATGGCATAGCACGATGCTAACAAGCTATCAGTAGTATTCTCAGGTAATGGAATTGGAACATTGGTGTCTATATTCGGCACATATCCCTGCAAGTATGGAATAAAAGAAAATGACAAATGCCATATTACGTTCTGCATTTGTATAGT
>OZ017784.1:9621913-9736913 GCA_963969325.1 Lycopodina hypogea | reverse complement strand
TACAGGAATATGATGATGGTTAATTAAATCTTTGTAAAGTGGTGAGATGCTAGCAACAATAAAATATGAGCCCTGAAGATATTTTCCATAGGAAAATGGAAGTGGGAATACACTATCAGTGATGATTTGGACTGAAACACAATATTTCCTGTGCTACCATGTGTGTCTACTAATTACAGGCAGATTACTCTGATGTTGCTCTGTTTTGACTCTGAATACTCTAGTGGTTATAATTAGGTAAGGCACTTCTGTGGTAATTTGATAAACAGTTTCAAAGATGTGCAGCAGTTTGCTGCAGTGCCAACTTAACCTTTTGGAGGGGGACATCTGAAAGATAAACTAGCAGTCTAGCACAAGTAGAAAGTCTATGATACTCTCTAGATACAACAATCTAAATATGAGGTCACATTTTCTCTATGTAAAAGTATTCCTTCACCCATTTCACGAGTTTGTTGTTAACATAGTATACCCATGTATAAAGCAATTAAAGTGCTGCTTGGGGGAAGAGAGCTGCTGGATTATTGGGAGGAAAGCTGCTGAATTATTGGGAGGAGAGCTGCTGTATTATTGGGAGGAGAGCTGCTGGATTATTGGGGGGGGGGGGGGGGGGGGAGGAGAGAGAGAGAGAGAGCTGCTGGATTATTGGGGACAGAGCTGCTGGATTATTGGGAGGAGATTTGCTGGATTATTGGGAGGAGAGCTGTTGGATTATTGGGAGTAGAACTGCTGGATTATTGGGAGGAGAGCTGCTGGATTATTGGGAGGAGAGCTGCTGGATTATTGGGGGGGGGGGGGGGAGAGAGAGAGAGAGAAAGAGAGCTGCTGGATTATTGGGGGCAGAGCTGCTGGATTATTGGGAGGAGATTTGCTGGATTATTGGGAGGAGAGCTGTTGGATTATTGGGAGTAGAACTGCTGGATTATTGGGAAGGGAGCTACTGGATTATTGGGAGTAGAATTGCTGTAATCTACACTTCCCTGACAACTCCTGCTACCCACCATGCTAAACTTTACCATACACAAAGTGGTGTGATAAAGAGACCAACAAAGATAGTTCTTCAGAGTCCACACTGAACATGAAACAAAACTACAATACAAAAAAAATTAAAGATGTGGCCTGCACTGTCAAATCTTGCAGCAAGGGAGTACCCAATGACTTCACCACTCCCCCATGATTGCCCTGCAACAACAGTAGTTGTTAGACACCCCCAATCACAGATGCCTTTAGCTTTAGGTAGGTTTACCACATTTGCATATTCAAAAAAAAAAAGAAGAGGATACCATGTAGGGTGGGGATCATATTTTACTAGTGAAATATTTGTGTGAGTGAATGAGCACCATTAATAAAATGTGATGGGGGAAAATCAATAGCAAAACAAGAAAAAGTAAATTCTCATGTCCCTCATTTCTATTCACCACAACAGAGTACAGGCTCAATCTCCAACCCTCTACCCGACTACAGTAAAACCATAATCTATTTAATGCAAGAAAATTAATAATTTAGAATTGAAAGATACCACCTTCACTCACTCAGGTTAAAGATTTTTAGCCAAAATGGCAGATTGTAGTCCATTGATTGATAATTCTGATGATGGTTCACTTCATAAATTAAAAAAAAAAAAAAAAAAAAAAAAAAAAAAAAAAAGTTCATTAACTCCACTACTGATACTCTGTCAATTTTTTTCATGAGTCCTCTCCTTCAATTGTTTTGTTGCTATTGTTTTGTATGTGTTTTTTGTCTTTATTTGGGGGAGGGTTGTGTATTTCTGAATTGATATGGGATTTTAAACTAATAGCACCCATCTTTTTAATTGGGACACTAGCATTGGCACCACATATCAAGCACTGGGATGCTCATCCTTCTCCACATATACCAAAACATGCCTTCATTTTTGGAGTGGATTTACAATTATGCTTGGGTATTTTGGAGCTTTAAAGAAAAACCATTAACTCAAGCAATCAGCCTTAAAAGAAGAGTTGGTAGAATTTACTATTGCATAGGCAGAGTGCACTATACATTCAGTCAGGATAATTTGACAGAATAGAAATACATATATTTTTTTAATTACTTAAGCTAATTGGAATGTTTTCCTCCCTACAACTTCAGAAATATTTTCTTCATATTACAATCCCCCAATACCCACCACAAGTTGTGGATAGGGCATGGGAACTGAGAACAACACACCAATTTTTATCTTAACTCTGAAATTGATGGCTATTGCAAAAACATTATAATAGATTGGAGCATCTTCTCATCCTTAAAGTAACACTGAAAGGAGCCAAATTGATTTTTAAACTAGTGCATGTGATATCTTGCCGCTCCCTTGTCACTTATGATGAGAATTATAAGCAAAACTGACAACTGTTATTGTAAGCATTGCATGATGTTGGACATCCAATTCTCAACATTTTACAAATATCAGAAAATGTCATGCACATCAGCCTCCTATCAAAATATAATGCCATGCATGAACTCTTTGCACTAAAATAACTATCTCAAATGAAAATCATAATTTCATTGTTACAATTATACCAACAACTCACCTCTTGCTCACTTAAGCAAGTTCCGGTTTCATCTCTGCACAGAGCCAATGCTGTAAATCGGTCAGGCTCATATTCATCTTCAATAGCATCACTTCCATTCATGGATACAGTGGCAACCCCTCCATTACAATCAGCCTGGAGCTGCAGCATACTAACAAAATTCTTGTCTTGGCCATACCCTAGTGGAGCATGGAGCCAGAGTGGGAATTCAACAGTTATATATTCCAATAAAAGGTGATACTCACCATTACAAGTAGAAGTACTTTTATAAAAATTTCTCAGTTTCACTGTATTACCTCCGGGAATAACGTCAGGGAACATAACCACACACCCACAGCACAAATGAACTGATGCAGACATTGACCCCAGGAAAAACAGCCAACAAACCCGGGACATCGGAAGCAATGCACCTGTGGTATTTCTGTTGTTCCCCACGAACTACCCGGTGCACCGCACTAGCTACCAGAGTGTGCTGCATTAGACTCTATTCGGTTCACGGTTCACTTCGTGGGCCCCGGTAGTGAGAGGTTTGTAAACGGCGCGACCAGTTCCAGCTAAAAGTGACCGCAATTAAATTTTTGGGGGGTTAGGTATTTGATCATCAGAGTTTCTGAAATTCTTTGAGTCTCCATCCTTTTTTTCATTGTTGCTCAACCCCTGTGTGAGTTATATGTGTAGTAGTGTTCTGTTTCATAGATACAATAAGTTGCACAATCAACTGGAGTTTTGCAATGGTTAATTGCAGATCCTTGCCATCATGGCTTATAATTTAGCTGGTGGCTTTATCTTGCAACATGGTCCTATCAATGTAAAACCTCTTATGATAAAACATTAATTTTTTTATTATTAATTTAGCAATGGGCCAGAGTAAATAACAACAGCTCCAAGTAGTCTGAACAGCTCCAAGGATTCCAACCACATTCTTAAAAATAAAACTGGAAAGATGCCTGGAAAAGGAATGAAATTTGTTGTACAAAAGAAGTATATTGTGGAGAATGCTAGAGCCTTTTTTGAAAAAGAAAAAATTAAAGGATATATGAACAAAAAGATGAAAGTACTTGATAGATTGTCTGAGGCAACAGGCATATTTCAAAGGTGTCTAAGAAGCATTCACAGAGTTCTTGGCCAATGAGGAAAGTTTCTATCACCAAGAATCGTTGCACCGCTTCAAGAGTTAAAATAACACGGACTCTTTCAATGGGGAAGCAATGCGAAGGGTGGTACATGACTTCTAGATTTAAAAGAAATATCCAACATTATCAGCTGTTTTGGAGATGGAGTCTTTGAGGCTGGTTCTGTCTGTGGAAACTTCTTTGAAGCATGGGGTTCTCCTACAAAAACAGACAGTAAACAATTCCTCTATGAAGAACATGAAATTATTGAACAACAACATATATTTAAGCTATATGAAAATTGTTACAACAAAATAAAACTATTGTGTACACAGACGAAACTTGGATCAATGCACATCACACTAAAGAATACATATGGGTGGATTACGACGGCAAAGGTGGATGGAAGGTGCCAAGTGGGAAAGGTCCAAGATTGATTGTGGTTCAAGCTGGAGGAATCGAAGGCTGGGTAACAGGAAACTGATTCAGAAATCACAAATAAAATAATAGAGTGATTATTGATTGTGAATATCAGCATGGAAAAAATAATGAAGGTGGGGCTAGTTGTGCAACTGGATGATATCCTCCCGTCCTGGTAGTGTAAGTATGATAAGATCTAACAGATATAATATCTGAATGACAGTTGTAGGATTAACACTGAGAACTACTCATGTGCAGAGTTAGTGTGCCATTACTGATTCAAAGATGGACTCTTAAATCTTTCTTCCCCCCCCCCCCCCCCCCTTTCATTGTGAGGACTTTCCAACACCGGAAACATGAAGAGCTCTCAAACTTTCTTTAATCGGTTCATCAACAGGTAAAGAGCAGCAATTAGAGAGAGTACAGAGTAAATCTCATAGAACCCCCCCCCCCCCCCCCCCCCCCCAGTACATGAACTAATCATCTTCAATGAGTCTGTCTTGGCTGAACTGCACGTCCTGAACTGCATGTCCTGAACTGCACGTCCTGAACTGCACATCCTGAACTGCACGTCCTGAACTGCACGTCCTGAACTGCACGTCCTGATTTTGTCATGACTGGCACAAATGGGGTAGCTTCTGCATTTAGGCCTGGACTGACTTGCCACCCTGGAGCATCAGAAGGATGGTGAGATGTGTTGTCCACTGGAGCTGGCTTGAGATGGTCAACCAAAATATCCAACCTTGTGCCAAGGTCCACGGTATAGAACTTCTCAGACTTGCTGACTGCCCGGAAAGGACCTTCATATGGGCATGTGAGGGGTGGCTTATGTTTGTCTCTGTTGTAACTCAGAATAACAACTTAGAGTAGCTTTTCATAAATAGCATTCAATCAAAGAATAACCTCAACAAAGGAAAAACATGTGGTATATATGAGGGCGCATGCCCATAACACACAATAGCCGGAAACTGGCCAGTTCATAGAATTACATCACATTCAAAAGTTAATAATTCCCAATCACAGATACTACAGTCTCGACGGATGAAACCTGGTGCAGTTGTCGAGTGCAGCAGGCCTGTTGGTGTGGGCAGTGATATGCCGAACCACTGGAGCTGTACGAAGATTTTTCATTGTTTAACGGAGTGATGGAAGGAAGTCGACTGGATGGGAAGGTTCGAATGCTCCTGGTGCCTAAAAAAAAACAAACCCTTAAGCAGCCAAAGATTAGTACCGTAAACCAACTTTGCACTGGAGCAGCCCAAATCCTCCTTAAAGGCAGTGCAGAGACCCAACATGACAACAGACAGCTCCTTCATCCAGTTAGGGTTGTTTCTGAGACGGGCCATGAGGGAAGCTTTCATGGTGTGGTGAAATCTTTCCCTCATGCCATTGGCCTGAGAGGATAGGATTTAGTGTGATAGGCCTTCATGCCTAAGATACGATGTAGCTGGTCCGAAGTCATCTTGCCTGGTACTCCAAATATGGAGATCCACTCACGGAAAAGCACTTTGGAACATGTTGGTGCAACGAATCTGTCATGGGAATAGCCTCAGTCCAACGAATGAATGTGTCAATAATGGTGAAGAGATAAGTAAAGCCCTGAGAGGGTGGGAGGGGGCCTACAATGTCCACATGGAGATGGTCGAAACGGCAGGGGGGTGAGAGTATGTTGGCTGACCTTGCTCTGATGACAGTCCAGGCATAATTTTCGCCAGTTCATATAGGGCCACACAAACTCACTAGAAACTGCCATGAGAGTGGGCTTTTTCCCTAGATGAGCGAGACCATGGATAGTGTCGAACACCTTCTTACGTCATGGTGCTGGAAGGAAAGGTCTGGAGTGCCCATGTGCTGTATCACACAGTACTTTGATTCCATCAATGTTGACCTCTCGTAGCACCATGACCATGTTAATTTTCCCCTTGTAATTAGGGAGTCTGGATCTGTGTGTTGACATAAAGCCATGTCCCTGAAGTCGATCTGAGATGCAAGGACAGCATTGAGCTCAGCACAGGACCTGCTGAAGGCATCAGCTACTACATCAGTTTTTCCGGGCAAGTGCTGCAGGTCAGTCATGAACTCTGCAACATAACTCAGATATCTTGCTTGTCGAGGAGAATGGTCAGCAGCTGATGCGATCACTGTGGTTAGAGGAAGGTGATCTGTGTAGATTGCAAACTGTCGATCCTCCAGAAAGTAGCAAAATTGTTTGGTGCTGAGGTAGATGGCCAATAATTTGCAGTCAAATGCACTATACTTGAGCTCAGCCTGTGATAATTTCCTGGAGAAGAAGGCAAGTGGTTTCCATTTGCTATCAATTAACTGGTCGAGGCTGGCGCTAACGACTGTGCCTGAAGCATTGCATGTAACAGAAGTAGCCACCTTGACATTCGGGTGGACAAGTAGCATGGCATCGCTGATTGCTTGGCATTCCTGAAGGTGGTACTCTGCTCACATCCCCATTTTAGCTTCCGAGGTCTGCTGTGGAGAACACCATGTAAGGGATGAAGTGTCTCAGTGGCATGGGGAATGAACCGGTAGTAGAAATTGATGGCTCCCAGGAACTCCTGAATTGCCTTGACTGAATCTGGCTCTTGAATCCATATCTATACTAGGGAGTGTGAATAGTTTGTCTGTGTGTCCGCATATGCTTGAACGGTTGAAGTTACTATATGGCCACACCCCTTTCTATATTAAAAAAAAATTATTTTTTTTTTAAAGAAAAATGTACTTTAGACAGAAAATAGAATGGAGCTAGAACCATAAACCCAAATATATTTAGAATCAGTGTCACCAGTGGACCATCATAAGCATATCTATATGGCCACACCCCTTTTTGTATTAGGGGGAAAAAAATGATACTTTTGCCACAAAAAAATGGAGCAATAGGCCTAAAATTTTGGCATGCAGACACAATTTGACTCTGCGAATATCATGAGGTGGGTCCCATCTGGCAACACCTCTTCCTCTGTGTGTGAAGTTAAATGTTTGTTTTTTTTAATGGTACTACTATAAAAAAAACACTTTGACCTAATCATGTGTTCACTTTTGTATCAAAAGTGTACATGTCTTCAAAGCAGACACTTTTGTGACTATAGCCCACCAAAGGTGAACCGAAAAACTGCCCATAGGGCGGGTTTTTTTGCTAGTATATATAAAGTTGTAGTTTCTGTAGTCTGTATGTCTTCCCATAGAGCCTTCAGTTTGCAAGTTAGACCTACGAACCCATATATTTTTGGAATCAGCATTTCCAGGAGAATGTTTATGCACCTATATATGGCCAATACCACATACTATGTTCAGGTCGGCCCAAAAAAAAAATGCCAAAAATAGTACTTAGCCAGACAAACTCTTGGACCTACAGATCTAAAACTTAGTAGACAAGATCCTTGGGTGGCTACTAAGCCTTTTCACCAAAAATATTTCCAAAAATGTCACCCCTGTTGAAGAAAAAAGAATTTAAATTTCCATTCTCACAAGCTGAGTGTTTAAACCTGGACTAGGTTGATTTCACCCTACCCCCCCCCCCCCCCCCCCAACCTCTTTCTTTCTCCCTTTTATTTCATCCCTTCTTTTCTTCGTTTACTTCCCCCTCCCCCTCCTTTTTTTCTCCCATATTTCCTTTCTTCTATAATATTTTTTTTGCCACTTTTTTTTTCAAATTCTCCCAAGGCTCAAATATTTTAATGTTTATTTACTATTAATTGAATAGATTTATTACATGTAAAGTACTGACATGAGTAGGAGAAAGCATTGAATGCACACACATGTAAATGTAATTAAGTGACTGGTCATTGAATTATCTATTATTGTGTGATATTGTCATCTCAATTGGTTAGATGCCAACCTATTTAAAGGAGGCTGATCTCTGGGGAATGTCGAAGTTATCCTGAGCAGTGTAGCCACAGTAGTGCATTTTGGAAAGAAAGGAGGGTAAAGGTCTAATTGGGAAATTTTCAAAACTCTCACAATATAGTAAATTTTTAGCAAGAGTCGAGGATTCCAGTGGAGGTTGGACCATAGCCAGCTGCCCATGCACAAGAATATGAGACTGGAAGAGAATGCCTTTGTTTCTACACAAGGTATTCATAAGGCTGCAGGAAAAATCAAGCTCGATTGCCAGACTACACCTGGAGAGAAAATGTTCCCACAATCCTTTCCATATGGTGTTTCATCCCAGGGAGAACTGGGGTCTAACTGCTTCTTGATCCAGCAGCTGGCCTGGGACACCAGCAGCACAGAGAATTTCTGGCCAGATGTTCATTCATACAAGGATCCAATGGGAACTTTACATTCAAACTGTTCAGCCTGGGTGAGCTTTAAATGATTTGCCTTGCAATTTTGAATGCAAACAAGTGATGCATAGGGCAAATATTGAAGCTGTGATCTCAAGGAAAAGCTGTAAAATATTCCAATACAAATTTGTAATATGTGGTTTGAATGCTAAATATAATCTGTGTTAGTGTTTTACTGGTGATTTTTTTTAGATAGCTGAAAATAATGATAAAAAGTAGCGATTTTAAACCGAAATTATCTGCTAACACTGGTCTTGAGTCCCGAATTTTTCAATTATACTTCTGTGGATGAAGAGGCTTGAATCACATTTGATAGGATACTCTATACCCAGTGTAATTATTCCTATTCAAACCTCTTGCCTAGTTTTATGAAGCTAAAAGTGCCAGAAGTGGTGCTGGAACAATTCTTAAACGTAGGTTGGGTCACACTTGGCCACACCACTCTCACCTTACTAATCCATCATTAAATTATAACCTGCACTTCAGGATAGGCACATCCTACACAGTCGATGGTTCTTGGCAATATAAAAAAAAAATTGGTCACCTGATCAAATTTCTTCCTATAGGCAGGAATTGAACCTTGTCCTGCAAGTTCTGTCTGTCTGTAAGGAATTCTATTTAACCTCAACAGGTATATATTCCAATTACAAAATATTTTCAGTGTAATTGGTGCAGTTTATTGAGATTTATCAGAGGGAATGCTATGAGAAAAGAAGGGGGAAAAAGAATTCAAACTTTTAATAAAATTTTTTAAATAATAATAAATAAAAAAAAATTAAAAAAATTAAAAAATTAAAAAAATTAAAAAATTAAAAAAATAAAAAAATTTAAAATTTTTTTTAAAAATCATGGCCAACAAGTTAAATCATAAGTCTCCCAAGCTTGAAGTCAGTGGTTCAAATCCTGGAATAGACTCCTCCCCTCCCCTCATTATTTTTTCCTCTTTTTTTTTCTTCTTCTTCCTTTCTTTTATCAAATCAATATATAACATTAACAATAAATAGCTCTCACTACATGTTTGATACATGTTTTTCAATTTTGTAACAACAGAGACCAGACCCATCAAAAGAACAGAAATCACTCTCAATCACTGGTTAATTTTGATTGGACTTATTCTGTGCATGGCTAATTTAACTATCAAAAAGGCAATTTCAGGCAGACTAATGATGCATTTGTATCGAGAAAAAAAAAATAGCAGTCCTGCACTAAAACCTGTGATAAATAAGTGCTATAATATTTGAGTATAGTTTTAGACCAAACAAAATAATTGCTTAAAACACTTTAGATGGGGTTGAAGTTGTGGTGATATTTACAACTGTTAGGTATCTATACAATAAAAAAAGTACTGTTTTAACCACATGGTTTCCATACAGTAAAATAACTTAGTTGTAACCAATTAGTTGTAACAACACACTTTGGTATTTGTAAACAATAAACAATTAGTTAAAATCTATCATCCCCCCCCAATTCCCCAAGTGTTCCTGGACAAAAGGGGGGGGGGGGGGGGATCCAATTTTAAAGGAGTTCTGCTACATGAAGTACAATGACAGCTTAATTCAGTTAGGCAAAGCCCCACAAAATAAGCTGTATGCAGCTAGCATAACTCATTAAGCAGACATAATTACCTCATTACTGATGGAGGCTGAAGGTGGACTGAAAATCCATCCTAGGTTTTTCACTACTTCAACCATAAAACATTTTATACAGAAGTTGATAAAAACTTATAATTCAAATGGTCTGCAATTTGACTATTGATTGCAAAATCCCACCAAAAATGCATTTAGAATCCATAGTTGCTCAAATCTGCAGACAATTTTGGGGCAAAACTCTTTTTATTCAAATTGATTTCAATCAAAATTACTTACTAAGTTAAGCACTGTAGGCCTGCTCAGATGGGTGACCCACCAAAAATACATTTACAATCCAGTTGATCAAATCTGCAGACAATTTTGGGACAATTTTTTTTTTGTGTTGCTGTTATTTTTACCCCCCCCCCCCCCCCAAGAAGGGCATGATTTGATGCATTCAACTCCTCACAAGCTCCTACTTCATTTATTCAAACAAGAATTGTTAGTCTCCCCTTAAATCTTTTGATGATACTGCACCTCTAAGGTTAAAGTGAAGTGCAGATTAGAAACAAAAATATTTTTCATGCAAATTGGCAGTGCATATACAAAGGCGCACCAATTCTGAAAAAGTACAGATTGGTGGGGCAATTGAGAGAGGAGTTTGGATTATATACCTGCTTGAATTTTAAAAAGTTATGGTGGACAAGTGGATACACCTGTACAAGATATACTGACACAAGCAACAAGGTAAATATTGTACTGTATGCAATAATATGTTGTCAATATCCACACAAGCCAGAGGATGTACTCTTCAGTAACCAGAGCTCCATTGCTGCTGAGCAATAGCTTGATGTTGTCCATATCCAGTGCGGTAGGTGCCACGTGAGTGAGGGTTAGGGGTGGCAGGCAGATAGCTCCCCTCTTGAGCTGCAGGTGTAGAGAATGTGAACACACATCAGAGGATGGCAAGCAAGATATCCTCACTATCACAACCACGTTTAAAAAGCACAATTATGTTTCAGCCTTTTTCTACAATCTGATATATAGCATCATCTGATGAAGCATGTTTTTTTTCATCTTGGTAGGAATACAAAAGATAGAAAGAATGTGATATCACATGCAACTAGAATGCGTGCCTGATATGATTCAAAATGGAGGATTCACGTACAGTATCTAGAAGTGCTCTGCTGTTGCTGGGGGTGTTGCTGGTACTGATGTCCACCATAGCTGGCACCATACTCCACTGCACCACCAGCACGGCCCTAAATATATACGTTATTTAAATAACAAATAATGAATCAATCCAATTGAATTTAAATTGCTGAAATGAGCAAGAAAGAATTATTGAGGACATCTTCTAATTTTCAGTATACTGCAAACATTTGAATGTACACAGAGAGTTTTAGAAGCAAAAATAGTTTACAGTTCAAAGAAGAATGTAATTTTAATCTAGTACATGCAGTAGAGTGTTATTCTGTTTCAGCCATTTTAAACATAATAAATCCTCTTCATTTTTTTTTTTTTTTTTTTTTGAAAGAAATTGCTCTTCACCATCTGATACATATCCACTTATGTTTGGTTACTCGTGTGCTATATCATTCTCACCTGTTCCCTTGAACTTCCATTCCAGCTGCCTCGTTGAGGTGGTGCTTCCTCCACATATTGTGGGCCAGTTGTAGGCTCACCCTCAGGGCTCTGCAGGAACAACTCAATGTAGCGATGGCCTGCATATGGTGAGAGCAAAAACTGTTACACTGACAAATAGTGAAATACAAATACATAGGATGACAGTTTAAACTGGAGGAGTTTGTGAAGGGAGAGCAGGAGAGTCAAAAACTCCTCCCTCATTGTATCCTTGAGAGGAATAAAAAAAAGGATTGTTCTGCTCTTACTTACCAATGTGATGCTTGTGCTTTTGCATGGCCACGATAGCATCGTCATGGCTGTGGAAATAAATCTCTGCCTCACCAGACGGACGACCGCTCTTATCAAAACTCACATCCATCTTTAGAATTACAAGTGGATGGAAGAAATTCTTCAGATCTTTCTCTGTGGTGGTGTAAGGCAAGCCTCTCATTTTGACAATGTATTGAGAGGCAGGGGATCCAGCCATACCAACATTGACCCCCCTACTGCCTCTACTCTCAGCAAAGTCCCCCCTAAGGGGTGGTGCCTGACCTACAGGTGGGTAGCCCATCAGGCTAGGGTCTTCCCCACGGGGGTAGAAGGAACGAGCGGGAGGCTCGTGATAATAGCCAGGGTCTTGATAGTAACCTGGGTGTGGATAAAGGGCCAAGTCGAGGAATGGAATAGAGACAGCATATGTGCAACGATATTTAAAGTGTCAGTACAAACAATGGTTTAGTTCTATAGGTTGTACTAGCTACTTAAAGATAACGTTCCACATTCTCTTGTGTTACCTATCTATCTATCTTCTGTATTCAATTTGAGTTCTGTGAAAGAACTTCATCACAACATCTGGAAGAACTCTATTCAACTCGAATACAAGTCACATTACCTATAACTAAGTGCCTAGTCATCACACACCTAAAAAAAACAACATAGATGTCTCAAACGAGACCTAGTTAGCTATGTCAAATTATTAGCTATGAGGTGAACATGTTCTAGGATGGATAGTGCTGTGTATATACCTCCTCCTTCTCCTCCATACCCATACCCTCTTCCTCGCCCACCGACCCCGCCCCGACCTCCTCGATAATTCTTCTCGTAACCACTACCGTACTTCTCCCCGCCCCCTCCGTACGTCCCGTATCCCATGTACCCCCCACCCCTGCCGCCCGACCGGCTGTATGGGGTGGGCCGGCCAACATTGAAGGGTCGCACTTCAGAGAAGGAACTACGAAACACTTCAATGTACCTGCCAGTAGGAAGTCCATTTAAAACACACTAAAACCCACAAAGAATAAAACATTGTACAAAATTAACAATAATTTCGGAATTTTTGTTCCGTGATATTCACATGGTGGATCACAACCATCTTAAAATATGCACAAAACAGCAGTGGCCCTCGACCAGCATTCATAACTCAGCCTCTTACAATGGTGCAGCATGCAGAAAAAGGAAATACAATTCTATACAACCTTGTAGAATCGAAGAGAAAAATAGAAGCAACCTTTGAGCACTGGTTTGAAATTTGTATAGTGAAAAAAATTTGGTCCCCTCTATCTATCATTCAGAATTTCATATCTGGTATTTTAGTGTATACTATAAAAGGTTGAGAAAATAACTAATAACATTAAAGCACATGTGATCTTTTTTCTTCCCAAATTATGGTGACACTGCCAAATAATAGAAGGGAAAAGGGGAAAAGAAAGGAGTGAGGGGAGGGGCAAGCAATCATAACATGATAAATATTAAAATAATTAGGAGGGATATTAAGATAATAGGTTAATGAATAATGCTTAGTAATTAAAAAAAAAACACAATAACAAACTATATCAAGCAGGAATAAGAACAAATAACAACAGAAGGAAAAAGAATAACAAAAACAAAAGAATAAACAATAACAAAAGAAAAAATAGAAGCTGTAAAAAAAAAATTGCATCAAGCTACTCTATCAGGCAAGATTTTGCAAGGTATATATGTATCCTCAGGCTACATTGATCCCCACATTATTATGTACCTATGCTGGATCTCCTTCCTGTCCCTAGCCAATGCCTTCTCCACATCACTCTCTGAACACAACTCCACATATGCTTTTCCAGTATCCCCACCATCTTCATTTCTCACCAACGTTATTCCTCCAGGGACTATTGCCACCCCTGCACAAAGTTGGAGAGAGATCAGTAACAAGCTATCCTAGTCCTAACCCAAAATAATATGTGGTGGTGGTGAACAGTAACTAGTGTACTTGTCTCACTGATATCTATTAAATTCAAGTTTATATTTAAAACATACCTGAGAAAAATTCACCAATCTGCTCTTCAGTGCAGCCATAAGGGAGTCCTCGCAGACGGACTACTCCTGCACCTGTCCCGTCTGTCATCCCCGGCTCAATCTTGTGTAGACTCCAGTTCATCTGAGACCGCAAGGCCTTGAAAACCTCAACATAACGCCAGCCCATATTCTCACGATTGTGGCCAAGAGCCTTCTCTACGTCATCATCAGAACAGAGCTCCACAAAAGCCTCCCCCGAGGGCCTGCCATCTGGGCTGAAGGTGAACGTGATTCCTTTATCTGCGTTTTTGATTTTACAGTCATCGAGAAATGAAAAAACATCCTTGACCCCTGCCGAGAATGGCAATCCTCGTAGTTTAACCAAAAAATCATTAGTGGAATCCTACAAGTGAAACAATGCAAAAATTATAAACGAACTTGGACATATCAGTTGTTTGGTACATAATTCATTAATTATGGGCTTTAACACATCTAAAAATGCCTCTCTTTTTTTACACATAACATAAACCGTCTTCAGTGATCTAGCACAGGTCGTTGCAACAT
Organism: Lycopodina hypogea; assembly: GCA_963969325.1. Classification (NCBI taxonomy): domain Eukaryota; kingdom Metazoa; phylum Porifera; class Demospongiae; order Poecilosclerida; family Cladorhizidae; genus Lycopodina; species Lycopodina hypogea. The sequence continues at coordinate 9,722,514 of OZ017784.1, read as the reverse complement.
AACCCTGACCATTACAAACTATACCTCGGAAGAGGTACACATGATCATACTTGGGATCTACCCTTTATCCAGTTGATAAGAAAGTTTAATTCAGTGCTGAAAGAAAAGTTGTGAGAGTTTTACTTAGATATGGCCACAGGAGTGAAAAGACACCTGACGAGACCAGGTGATCAGCACTTCTCAATACTTCCTCAGGTGTGATCCAGATATACAAACTATAAAAATAAACACATGTCTTAAGCCTAGTTCACAGTGTGTGCACCACATAGACGTAAGAACACGTACTGTGCATTGCGGCAATAGAATAAGTTCCAATTTTACGCAACACACAGTACGCGTCAGTATGCGCACTGTGAACCAGGCTTTAGGATCAGAGCTACATCTTAGGCTGCATCAAAGGCTAATAATACACAGTCAGGGTAAGTCAAATTCATTGAGAATAATTAGTACTGGAGTTAGGAAGACAGACAGTTGGTCCATCCTACAATGGCTCCTCCCAACACACAGGGACCACAACCTGTATCCTAGCCACAGCTCCTGCTCTGGGACATGTTATAGGTAAGTTTATACAGCAAATACATATTGCGTGAAAATGTGGTCTCTCAAAAGAGGTATTCCTATACAATAGAGGGGTCTCTCAAAAGAGGTATTCCTATACAATAGAGGGGTCTCTCAAAAGAGGTATTCCTATACAATAGAGGGTCTCTCAAAAGAGGTATTCCTATACAATAGAGGGGTCTCTCAAAAGAGGTATTCCTATACAATAGAGGGGTCTCTCAAAAGAGGTATTCCTATACAATAGAGGGTCTCTCAAAAGAGGTATTCCTGTACAATAGAGGGTCTCTCAAAAGAGGTATTCCTATACAATAGAGGGGTCTCTCAAAAGAGGTATTCCTGTACAATAGAGGGGTCTCTCAAAAGAGGTATTCCTATACAATAGAGGGTCTCTCAAAAGAGGTATCCTATACAATAGAGGGTCTTTCAAGAGGGGGGCTACTGTAGTATGTATTGTGATTGATATCATCACTGACGCCATTTATTCTCCACCCTGTTCTGACACCACACCCACTGCAATCTGCAGCTTCACTCACCAAGATACCCACCCAAGTGCAAAGGGGAAATCGACTGACCTACAAGTCAGCACATGCCACTCAAGAGAGATGAAGAAGAACTGAAGAGGGTCCAACAAGAAAGGCTGCACGGCAGCATGAAATGTTCTAAAGATCCTACACTTGGCTGGAAGGAAAAATCTGGTGAGAACAGAGCAAAGCACCTGCCTGAAGTGTCCCAAAGATCCCGAAATAGGTTGGAAAAAGAACTGGATGGCAAAAGAACAGAGCACCTGGCTGAAATGTGCCAAAGACTTGAAATGAGGCTGGCTGAAGAACTTAAGGACACCAGGCAACAGCGGTTAGACCAGGTTAGGGAAAGGCCCAGGGAAAACGACAATGCTGCAACCAAGAATGCATTGACAACTGCTACCAGGATAAGAAGGGAGTGGCCAGGAGGTGACCGTAAAGGATGAAATAAAAAACCTTTGTCAATGGAAGATTCATCTTCGCAAGCAAGGTCCATTAGCGAATCTAAGGATATAACTTGCATTATTGGAAGCCCGCCATTGAAAAACTGCATAGCTACTTGCCTGGCAATCAAATGTTCCTCAACAAGGAGGCCAGGAAGCAGGAGCTGTGCCACAGGGCCCACCTGCTATCAAGCTCACCGAATTCTTCAAGCTCAATGAGAGATCGTGATGTGAATACCATTTTGTATCCGGACTTGCCCAAGTACTTCACCCGGAACAAGGGGAAGATGTGGCAAAAGCTCAAGTGAGGAATTCTCGATGATGAACACCTCTTCATCATTGACAGCCTAACATGGATCCCTACCGTCACCCTCAGCAGGCACCAGGCCGAGATGTACTACCTGCGTATGCTGCTGCATCACAAGTGTGGTGCAGCATCTTATAAGGCCTCAGGATGATCAATGATGGGGATGTGTACCAAACTTTCCAGGCAGCCTGTGTCCAGCTCAGCCACTTGAAGGATGAAAAGGAACAGGGCCATGGAGGAGGCTTCCTTGATTCATTTTGGCCATCAATTCTGCGAGAACTTTGCCACCCTCCAGTGTACTGCTGTCCACATACTCACTGGCATTGTGGAGATTTAGAAGGGAAAGATGGCGGAAGACGTCATGCACCAGACGCATGTAATCACTATGTCTGAATTCACCATGCACACAGTGTTGCTCAAGCTGCAGGAACGGTGGAGAATGAGGGACTGGACTTGCACCTTGATTTCAGATTTTTACTGCCAGACCCAACTATTGTGGTGCAAACACAGATCCCCCATATTATCAGGGAAGAAACTCTGTATGACTTTGATGAACACAAGACTATCATCCAGCAGAAGCTACCAACCCTGAATCTGGAGCAGAAAGGTGTACAACTACATAATGCAATTGGTTAATGGGGAAGATGGCTAGATATTCAGCCCAAATGTGAGCAGTGGTTCAGGTAAGACCTATACGTCATCAACACCATCCTGGCTGAGGTGAGAAGACAAGAAATATTGGCCTGGCACCTGCTCTATCAAGAATCGTTGCAACTCTACTGGACAATGGACAGCCCCTCCACTGGCGCTGCAAGATCCCTATCGACATCAAGGGAGAGTGAGCCTGCCACTTCACCAAACAGGACGCCACAGGAATACTCATGCAGAAGGCTAACCTGCTCATCATCAACAAGATCTCCATAGGTCACAAGATCTCCATAGGTCACAAGTGGATTATGAGTGCTTAGACAAATGCAACAAACTGTAGGGGGGGGGGGGGGGGGGGGGCTCACCATGCTGATGGCGGGCGATTGGAGGCAGATCCTACCTGTGGGGCCACATGGATCTAGAGTTCTGATTATTATTGGTCCCAATAGTACATAGACATACACACAAATACAGTACCTTAAACCTGAGTCACTTAAAAAGGGAGAAAAAAAAAACACCTGGATAACTTGGGACTTCCAGCTTGAAAGACCCCTACTTTTAACATTTCCCCCTTTTTTCCAGGCTTTATTATATGAAAATTTGATATCCTTTTTCCCCTACTAGGGTCGCCATGTTTCTATCATTTTTTAAATATATAATAATTTCATGCCAAACCATCTGAATATCCCCACCAAATTTGGTTCAGTTTTAACTAAACCTAGGGGCATTGGATCTCACCCAACAAACAGACACACCAATTTCATATATACCATACTAGACTAAGTACCCATGCTACAAACGGAACCCCAATTAGCTGAATTTTGGATCCTGGGATCCATATTCTTATGCAATATCAGCCTTCCTTTAATGAGATCCACTTTAGCCTCCAATGTTAACTCATTACACCTAGCCATCTTATTTTTTACCCACAAGTAACTGGGTCTAGGACAAATCACAAAGCCACCACATGCTGATGATTGGTAGATGATTCCCAACCAAAAAAATTTTTTTGGTTATTCTTCCCCTTCCATTTCCAGTGCCCCTTCCATTTCCAGTGACAGGTCCTCTCGTTGGTTGCTCACTGGTTGAGGCTGTTAGGTTTCAATCTTGTTCAGACACTGAGAGACAGACAGACCATATGCACAGCATAATGTGAAAGGTAAGGTGGTCGTAATAGGCTACATTTTAGTAGTCTTAGTCTAAATCATGAGGTGTCATTGATTGTGAGTTGATAATGAATTATTCTTATGGGAATAATTTGGGATTTAGAAAAAATGGACTGATTGATGAAGTGGTCCTACTTGTGGGGTGGCTTTTAAATGAGGTTCTACTTTGTGTGTGCGTGTTTGTTTGTGTCTGTGTGTGTGCGCGCACACACGCACATACATTATACTATCCTGCTCCTTCATCTTCAATACCATTATTTTCATAAATGGAATAAAGAAAAGAAGAATGGTTAGTATTTTAACACAGTCTTATATGAAGCTTTTGCTTCACTATAACTTCAACCCGGCTGATAAATATTTCACATAGACACATCAACCTAGAAATACAGATCTGCTTACCCCATGTACCTTATCCTTATTTTCCACAGATGGATCCACCTCTGCTTGATCTCCCATCTGCACAAAATGACATATTGTAAAATACATAATTTATAGCCTTCCAACAGCAATACATATTTAAGGTAAAGGATGTCTCTGCAGGTTACAGGCAAGCAAGCCATTAGTACTTCAACTAGTGTGATGCATACACCTTTCTGAAATTTATGGTTTGGCCTCAGCCTCGAAGCTCAGGATACATGAGACCATGTCAATTTCTGATATTCCCTTTATTTTTTAACTATAAAATTAACATATATATATTACTTCTGTGTGAGAAGTGGGCTGAAATATCAAACAAAAATTGGGTGCACCTAATGTGGATTAAAACTTGGAAAAGGATAAAAAGAACCAAAGAAAAACCCAAAAATAAGCCTAGACAACTGAATACAGATTATGTGTAAACAGGCTATCTCCAAGGTAATGTGGAATGTAATCAATACGTAGGAGGTGCCTCTAGAAACTCATCCTACAATACACACCCAGATATTTTTTAAAACAACGCAAAATTATACTGAAGGTTGTTGCAAGGTTATGCGTAATGTAATCAACAGATGAGACCTACCTCTTGTTCTAAGAACCTTCTCGAAAGACCACAACTTCTCCCGCTCACAGCCAGATAAAAACCAAAAAAGCTACTGTAATTATTTGTTGCTTTTTCTGGGCAGGTGACAAACACGTGACCCTGAAGGTGGCCGGAGCTTGAGAGCGCATGGGCGGGGTTTTGTTTTGTTAGGGTGGGGGGGGGGAAGGGGTTCAGTTGAACTCTCACAGTGTCACACTCATTTGTTTGTACATTGTTTTTTTTTAATTGCGTTGGGGATAATTGCGTAGCTAAAAGTTTTGTTTTAGTTTTCTTCTTCTGGCTGAATGTGCATTCATACTAGGTTCCAATCAGAATGGGGAACTTTCCATTCCAATTGTTTAGGCTGGATGTGCTGAAATTGTTCTGTCTTCCTACTTTGAATGCAGAGATAAAGGGGATCTTTCTAAAAATGTTCTGTCTTCCTACTTCATATTCAAACAAGAGTTGCATGGGACCACAGTATCAATTGAGTACCTAATATTTTATTGTATAAGGCTAATATTGAAGATGTGATCTGAAGGAAACGCTGTATTGTCCCAATGCAACTTGGTAATATGTGGTATAAATTCTAAATATAATCTGTGTTAGTGTTTTGTAGTGATTTTTTGATAACTTGAACAAACTTTTGAACAGGCTGGGTCACACATAGCCGAACTACTTTCCTGCCAAACCAACATACCAAATATAAGCCACTCTTTGGGACAGCCACATTGTACAAGTGGATGTTTTTAACCCAAAAATATTGGGTCATATAATCGCATCTCTCTGTGGGCATGTCAGGTTAAAAGTGCAACAAAAAAAAGAGAAAAGGTTCCATCTATTTTTTATGCATATGGACAGTCAAATTTATGAACCTAGAGACCTAGAAGCATGCAAACACAACTTGAATGGTAGAGAAATGGTCTGTGTCACACTAGGACACACTTTTATCTGTGGGCAAGTCATATCCTGGGCATAACTGGGGTATGTCTATACATATGATTACTAAAGTCATACAGCAGAGTAAAGTTTGTTCACTCAGTATCTAAACCAACATTGCTAAATAGCGAATTTGGAAATTTGGGACATAAATGAATGATGCATAGGAATTTACTACACTTCTAAACCAATAAAAGTGCAAAGTTATATATATATATGTGTGTGTGTGTGTGTGTGTGTGTGTGTGTGTGTGTGTGTGTGTGTGTGTGTGTGTGTGTGTGGATTTTAAAAATGTATTTAAATATTAAAGGGCCCTTTTAACCATAATTATGGGGAAACAATTGTCCTCCTTGCCCTTCTCAATACTGGCTTAAATGTACACATGTTACTGTAAAGCTACATATATGGAAAATGCATGCATGCTACAAATACACTTATATAATGATATATACATACTAGCAGAAAAAACTAGTTTGCCAGGGTATAATAATGTGCCCATAGGAAGAGGTATGGCCAAGTATGACCCAGCCCATGTCCAAAGCTTTGTCCTAAGTACCATCTTTGATGTTTTTGCCTCATATGCCCAGAAAAGGTAATGTGGCCAAGTGGCCTAAAGAGTCTAGGATAAAAATTATCCTGGTATAAATTGTCTTTACTATGAAGAGCAAGTTTGGTTTGACATATTGATTTTATGAGAAAGTGGATACCCACAGATATGTATACTTGTAAACTATTTTTATCCTAACACACCCAGAGGAAGGTGCTGCACAATGGGAAGCAGCCCACATCACTTCAGAAATCAGGATGGTAAGTTTCCACTAAGTCACCCTCAGGAGCAACTCACTGTATGCCAGCTGAATGCCAAGCTGTAAACAACCATCTAATTCTGATAGAAGAATAATGGCAATGAAAATTAAATTTTGAACAATACTTACCTAGTAACCTAATGGAAGAAAAAGTCAAGACCATATTTGGGAACAAATACACTCAAACTTTCCATACCTGATCCCCCCCCCCTCCCCCAGGTATTTCCCTCTCTTTGAGCAACCAACCCCCACCCCAGCTGCAAATAAAAGGGCTGAGTTCCCCAACAACACCACATTCTGTAATGTTTATTGTTCTTTTTATGACTTAGTTCTGCTTTATTTTATAAAGATGTTTCCCCATGATATAAGAGAGAACTGAACATCTGCTGATTGTGTATTGGAAGAACCAAAAGTTTTATTTTTGTTTTATTAATTTGATTTGAATTTATTATTAATTTGATTTATTTAATTTTTTTTTTTTTTTTTTTTTTTTTTTTTTTTTTTTTTTTAATATAAAAGCAATTTTTTCATAATTTTTTTTAAAGCAATAACCCCAGGAAAGTTTACCTTGTTGAACTCATTAACCATTTCCATTTTTTCAGGACATGAAAAACTAAAAGTTTCTTCATGTCCTGATAAGAGGAGGAAAGTTTATGAGTTGGTTAAGGTAACTCTCCAAGTTCTATGGTTAATTGCTTAGGAAATTAATATATAGGGGGGAAAAATTTTTTTTCTAATTAAAAAAAATTTAAATAAATAAATAAAAAAGAAATAAAAATTTTTTTTTAAATATATGAAATAAATTGATAAATAAATGAATAAGTAAATAAATAAACAAATAGAAATAAAGAAAGTAAGGAAGAAGGAAAGAAAGAAAAAATTTTTAAATAAACATATATATATATATATATATATATACATATTGGGGTTTCAGAAAAGTAATCAATGGATGTCCCAGACACTCCACTGCTATGGATAGAATCTCAAGCCACCAATCTTAAGGCCTGTCTACACTACACATCGAATGCAAATTAATTTGAATCAATTTGAATTGGTCCAGCACTGAATTTGCATTATCTCAGACCCACCTGGTTAGGTAGTTTGATCAGGTTGCAACTGAAAAAATAAATTATTTATGAAAAGCCTACAGTACTTCTTAATTGTTTATCAGTGTTTGGGGCTACCACATTACTTATCAGTATTTGGGGGGTAACAGAATGTCCACAAAGAGCAGATAGAATCAACAGGGCAGTCCCCTGCAGGTTCTGCCAACAATGTTTCATTTGTAAATGCAAATAACCAACCCCTAACAACTACCACAGATGCTGCCACCTCTCCAGACTGTTTTAAAATCACCAGTTGTCATCATTCCTTTATCTTGCCACATTATTTTCCCAATTTTTTTTTTTTTTTTAATTAAAAAAAAAAAAAAAATTGTAAATTTAATAGAGAATGGTACCAATCAAAAAATTGAAATAAAAATAAAATAAATTTTAAAAAGTGTGTGTTGTGGGTGTGGGTGAGTGTGTAGATACCTTCTATTTTGATGCTCATAGTCTTGACTGGTATTAATAGAAATAAATAAATCTAGGAGGGCCTAAGTGTGGTTTGTTAATTTTGATAAGACTTATTCTAAGAGCAGCAGGCTAACAGTCAGAAGAGGATAAATGGTATTGGAGGAGTTGTACAGAAAAGGTGAAAAGGGTAGGAAAAATAATTTTGAATAGAAAGTTAAGCAGTGAATAAATTATTGAAGTCTGAGGTTAGCAGGTCTGAGAACTGAACAACTAACACTCTCCCACAAATTATTTTAAAGACAAAGCAGGTGTTTAGGATAATTTTTGCTAGCATGGATTAAAGTAGTGCCAGTGTAGATGCTAGGATATGAATTGATTAGAACTGGGTTAAATTTGTTTTTCCAGGGATTCAATTCGAATTAATTTGAATCAGTTTTTGTGTAGTGTGGACAGGCCTTTACTTAGACCATCTTTCTTGTAAACAATGGTGAGATGCTATCACTAGGATAACAAACATTTCTTACATCTTTTTATTTGCAAAATTTAGTAAGCATGTTTTGTTGCTGGAATGTGTATACAGATGATGTTCCAAGCTCCCCTGATAACCAGATTGTGAATGTACAAACCTCCTCCTGCTGGAAAATCCTGTGCTTTGACTTTTTTCCATTCTTTTCAAACTTGTTTTTTTGTATTGAAAATTTGAAATACCACCCCCACCCCCTCTCATCACCAAAGTTCACTTATGGTATCAAAAATTGAAATAAATTGTCATTAACTATCCCATCACACAAGGATAATGTCTACAAAATTTCATCAAAATTCATTCATCCATTGCCAAACTTTCAACATAATTATGGTTATATAGTCATGATTATTTGCCCCCCCCCCCCTTTTTTCAAAATCCTGGCTACACCCCTGAAGTGGATATCCACATCTATAGGAACTACTTAGGAGAAGGTATGGCCATGTGAGGTCAGGATTGACCCTACAAAACTCCTCTCCAATGACTATCCACTAGGGTCAAAATGCTATGGGGGTCAGTAGAGATGTCCAGAGTCCAGAGAAGTGGTGTAAGGTAAGGTGGCAAAGAACCAAGGTTCTGGAGCAGGGTGGATAGCATAAAAATTAAATGGGTGCATCAGGAGAGAGAGAGTTGGCTGTGAGGATAACTGTGGCTCTAGCTGCTTTAGCTGCAGGCAAGGTAACAGAGCTTGAGTAATCTATGAAGGCTGGTTTTAGTCTGTCAATCAAGATGTAACATTTGCTAACGTCAACCTTAAAGTATTTGTCACCTTGCTCCAGGACACAGAAAGGACTATTGTAGGGGTGTGGGAGTGGTGTCCAATGAGCATCATGGTCAAAAATATATGTAGCAGTCTTCAAATCATGAGAGATGACAAAGGGGATCCAACTATGTTGGGCAACTACAGAGGTGTTCAGCAAAAGTCCTTTATTTGCATAGCACAGATGTGGGTGTTATAAAGTCTACAAGAAGGTGCAAAGTTGACTGAGATCATCTTGAAGGCTATTCTCATGATGAGAAAGACAATGGAGAGCTGGTCACTCCAATTGTTTGTCAGTCAAGTATTCAGAGCAAGTTTGAGTTGCTGGTGTATGTAGGTGACCATGTTGTAGGCTTGGGAATGGTAGAATGTTTATTGGCCCTAGATACCTCTGCAGGGTGGCCTTGTTCAAAGATGGAGGGATTTGTTTATTTCTTCCATTCAGTTTCAAGTGGTGAAATACTAGAAATACTGATGTGATGGCCGAGGATATCAAGTAATGTCATACTGAGTTAACATTTATCTGGGTTAACCACAAGAGCATACTGAGAAGTCGGGTGAAAAGAATTTGCAGATATTGTCCACGTTATTCTAGTGTGTGATATCATCCAAATAGAAAAAGACAAGAGAGTTCCCCTGCACACTTGATCCATAAAATGCTAGAAAATATGAGTTGCATTCTGGAGTCCAGCATCCAAAGATATCAATATAAGCTAAATGGTGTTATGGTGGCAGTCTTCAGAAGATTGCCCTGTTTACAGGAATCTGATTGAAGGCCCGGACAAGGTCAAACTTAGAAAAGACTGTGACTCCATGCACTGATGCTCCAATGTTCTATACATGAAGGATATGATAGTGGTCAAGTTTAGTTTTATCATTGAAGGCATGATAATCACTTCAAGAACGCCATGCACCAGACGTCTTGGGCATCATATGCACTGGAAGAGGGTTTAATGATGCCTAGCTGGAGAAGATTGTGAAACTTTTTCTTAACAGCAGTCAGTATCATTGGTAGAAGTCATCGAGCCTTACAATCCAGTGCTGAATGTAGTTCTTGATTCAATACTGCTGAGCTATCTGAGGCAAGATAAGCTAAACAAACTCTTTGACCATTGCTGCATACCTGAAACAAGAAGTAAAGGTGAAGTAGAGGTGAAGTAAAGGTGAAGTACAGGTGAAGTAGAGGTGAAGCAGAGGTTTAATTGAGGTGGAGACAAGAAATGAACATGAATGCTGCTGAGAGCCTTGGTATAGAGGAGTCACTAATACTTCAAGTCAATGAGCAAGCTGTGCTCGTGAAGAAAAAAAAACATCCAGCACAAATAACTGGCTGTGTGACATCAGCTTGGCTGAAGCACCAGGTGCAAAGTTTCTTGAGGCCAAAGTTGAGAGAGAAGGTATGTGCTGAAAAGTTTTGGATAATTGCCCCATTGTCGGCACACATTGAAGGCCCCTTCTTCTATGAGCATTGGTCACCTAAATAGCATCTCCTGGAGGGATGATCATGGATGTAAAGAAAGGTGGTTGTTGTTCCCTGATCCAATGGATGCCATAACTGGCCAGGGAAGCATCTTCCTGCCATGTGATAGGTTGCTTTACCATTGGTAGCATCCTTCTGAGTCATATGTGATACCAGCATGAGTGGTGACAGGGGGGCAGGTTTGATTTTTTTCTCTCCATTGTAGCTGATGTTTCAGACCGGCCACCTCAGAGAGGAGGGATGCAATAGTGTCAGTAAGTCCAGACTCTTGATTAAATAGTTTGCTGATCGAAGAGGATACCTCAGTTACATGGACAGACAGGGCAGTGACAAAGATATCCACTAGTGTGGCCAAGGATAGCATGTTCATATCCAGATAATACTTGAGAATGAGTTATACTGAAGTGCAAGAGGAGATGAGAGAGAGAAGAATATCTGGGAGGATGAGATCACCTTTATATGTCTTGCCAGCCAGCTGCTCAATATTATAGAGGAACCAGAGAATTTAGAAATCCCTTGAGTGTCCCAAGGCATAGTAGCTGCTGCATTCTCTGGGACTCTGTCAGTGATGGGTGATAAGTCCATCCTTACTGTCATAAGGATTTTCAGCAGGGACACTGATAATAATATCCCTTACCTCATGAGCAATTTCTGATGCAAGTTATCCAACCACATAATTAAACTTGGATGGTTTTTTGTCTGATGGTTTTTTGTCAATAGTTTTGGTGGTAAATAGTGCCTCTACTAGGTGAAATTGAAAAGTTGGATTTTCTGCTGAGAAGGGAGGCAGGAGCTTTAAGGGCACAGCTTGCATTGCCATGGTGAAGTGGATAGTTGCTTAGGATAATGGCTGGAAGAGTAACAGTTGGTAGGCTGTTATTCTTAAGTTCTTCAGTTGTGCAGTATTTGAATCAAGTCTGTGTCACCAATGAAGCCTGCAGTTTCATTCAGCAAAAAGTCAATCACTGACACCAAGTCATGTTGAACACAACATAAAGAATGTTCCAATGAGCTACTTAGCTATATAAGAATTATAGAATGCTGAAGTGGACAATACAACAATAAACTATCATTAAGTAGAAGCTCAGCTTTAACTTATTACATTTTTATTCCTAGTGATGAAGTTGGGTATCTTCAAATTCTAGTAACCCAGTAATAACAATTTTCATGCACCAAAATTGATCAAAGAAATTACTATGCATAAATACCTATGTACAACAGGTTTTTATTCACCAAGACATCAATGATTTAGCAATTCACACATAAACAGTTCCAGATAATCTGTTCCATTAAAGTAAGCAAATTATACTTAGTAAGTGTATCCATATCCAGGGTTCTCAGTCTTTCTTCCTCCTGCAGCCAGTCCTGGAAAATCTAGGAATTTGTGATCTGCTGTATTCTTTGGTAGGTGGGGAATGGGTGCAGAGCAAGCCAATGAAAGTCTTTGGTCCAGGTCTGACTAGGCAGTATTAGTCCAATGGCAAATTCCTTTTGACTTGGGTTGAGGATGACCTGGTCTATCATCTGAACTCTGCACGTTTGTGGCTGGAGAGAGCATAGGGGAAAATGATGGGAAGCATCATTCAATCTCGAGTAGTGTTACCCATTGGAGAAACACATCCTTTTGACCGGGCAGATGACCACTGAACCTGGCACATCTTCGAGTATTGGAGGCTGGAGCTAGTACCCAAAGACTGCAATGATCTACAGAGGAAGTTGAGGAGGCTTGTCTACCTTGGAATAGATGATGGAACTTACTTTGGCCACATCACCATTGGAGAGCCCAGCAGCAGACCAGAGGTATGAAGTGAGCCAGATGATGTTTTAGCTTAAGATAATCCTTCTGGGAAGACCACAGATCCTATTGGAGTCTTCCCCATTGGCCTCTCCTTTTGATTCACTTTTAGCCATGGTGATGGCCACTGGTGTTCCATTGGCCCTAACCTTGTCCATGTTGTGGGTGACCATATCATTGGTGTAGGCACAGTCAAACACTCAGGTATCCAGAAAGTTCTACCTCTCATGTTGGGGAAACTGCCAATGCTTCCTATCTTGAACTGTGAACTGCCCTTCACCAAGGGTGGTGCAATTCTCCTGGAACATTTGACTTCAACTCCTTCCTGTCATTGGACTTGCTGAAGATAATGGTACCCTAGAAACATCAGTGGAGGGTGTGTAGCCTTGATTACTGTATCCTTGCCTGCTGTCCAGTTGTTGTTGGTCCATGGTACGGTGGAGAATCCTGGTGACAGCTGCTTCCAGTCTCAAAAGAGAACCATAGATACTCCTCTAAAGGGTTGTGGCCGACACTGGATCTTGCCTGGATCTTGCCTCCTTGAGCCACTGGCCAACCATGTAGAAAGTCTTGATCCTAATCATGGATTTCATCAAGCAATAGTAAACGCATGTCTTGAAAGCTTTTTTTTTACCTACCAGCAAAACCATATTCTCCAGGAAGGGCTCCCTCCAAGTTACCAACAGTATCTGGTTTCCAAAGTCCACAGCTGCAATGAAAATACTTATTGATTATTATGTAGACACAACACAATAAGTGAACATTTATTTCCCCCAGTGTGGTACCATAAACATACCTGAACAAATTTAATAACTAGTACTATCTATACCTTGTGTGTAGTGGCTGAGTAGTTATGCTCTTGGACTAACAACTCATGGTTCAAACCCAGCACTGACAGGAAAATTTTCCTGTCCTTCAACATCTTCCCACACCAGTCCACCCAGCTCATGTTGACTACCTCCTCGTGGTGAGCCCTGGAAAACTGACACATAGTCAGGCTAAAGTCAACAAATCAAGAAGAAATTCTCATAAGAAAGAAAGAAAGTATACCTCAATAAGGAATCAATAATTATGCTCTATTTAGTTCATTCATATTGTAAAATAAACATATTATATCTGAGTCAGATGTCTGCCTCCCCAGTCTCCCTTGTTACAATCATAGCTGTGTTCAAAAGCTTCTCTCCTCTCCATATGTTAAACAATCTTTTTATTTCCTGTGACTGCCACTGTTTATCAATAAATGAAATAAAATTGAACACTGTCAATCTATTAATACAAGTGCACTTGTTGCAGAGTGGCTGCATGGTAATAGTCCAAGGAAGGAGGAGAGTCATATAAGAAATTAAGGCAAGATTAGCTGGTAACAGCTTGGTGTGTACTGGCATTTACACATTTACTACAATGTTTGTTGGCCAAACTACACTCATAATCACACCTATAGGAAGCAGTGATGGATCCAGAAATTAGCAGAGGGTGGGAGGGGATGGGAGGGGAGGGGGTAACAAAGTTCAGTGGGCACAGCATGAGCTAGCAAACTTGAACTGTTTCTGTCATTTCTACTATGAATTGGTTAAACACCTAACTGGCAAAATTCTGCTGAAAAATTAGTTGTGTTTTTTAAGAAGATTATCTTTTTTTCCCCCTTCAAATCTTCCACTCAAAGCAACTCCTGTGTAATCATGCTCTCTCTCCAATCTTCCTTGGCCAAATGCTACAATGGAATAATGGACTTGGTAAAAGGTCTGGCTATTCCAGGTGACCCTTTCTCATCTTTGGAGTGATTGCTGATGATTCCATTCCTTGAAAATGCTTTATTTTTTATTTTATCTCACCAGTTATGCCTGACCCTGCAGCTGCACTAGCAGAAGTTGGCTCTCTCTAGTGTGTAGTGATAGTATATGACCACCCCTCCCCCCAAATCTTGGTGTGATTCATAGAGCAGAACAAGGGCATGTGGTCTCCATGTGACCAGGAGAGTGTTATTTCCCTCGTTTGAGAGTAGCTATATATGTGCTTTGGTCATTCAACTAAATATTGTTCCACATGATTACTCTGCTTGACCAATCTGGCCATCTCCATCTAATTTGTGTTGTGGCTAGCCACACCCATAGAAGGGTATTAATCCACTCATAGTCACATGGATACACATGCCCAATTTCAGCCTGAATGGTTCTTGCCAATGAAAACAACGTTGTATGGGTGTGACTATAGCCAAACTACTCCCATGGTAGAATAATATCACTCTTCTGATCATATGGAGACTATTGCCAAATTTCAGCCAGATTGGTTCTTGGCAGTGAAAGCAACATGAACAGGTGATTAATAATTCTCACTGTGTTACTTGGTGACTACATGCTAAGCTAGATTGGTCCAACAGTTTGGCAATGAGAACAACTCACACATACACCCTGTGGGTGGATGGTTGGGTGGATATATGTGGCGTGCACACCTGTGTGTGTGTGCATTGTGTGTTTGCATGTGTGTGTGTGTGCGTGTTTGTGTGTGTGTGTGCATGCGCGTGCACACACACACATGCACGCACGCACGCACGCACGCACGCACACACACACACACACACACACACACACACACACACACACACACACACACACACACACACACACACAATTTTATAACTGCCCAGTGTGAATCAGACAGTAATATAAAAGAAAGAATTAAGTTGCACATGATAAGCTCAGCTGACACAGACAGGAATCCAACTCAAGAAGCCAGAGGTTAGCACAGTTGAGTAATTCCCAAGTGAAAGAATTTTATGAACTCTTCTTGAAAGATAATTGTTCATTGAGGATTATAATTTTCTGAGAAACTTTCAAGGAAATTGAATACATGTCAACACTGAATCTGGCAAGGGGAAGCCCCAGAGGCTCAGGAATCTTGAAACGTGGTTGTATTTATAGCAACTTTTGGTAAATCATAGAATAATATCATCCTGTTTAGGAACTGCTAAAATCACTTGAATTAAATTAGTCTGATACCTATGCAGCCAGTCTGGTCCCTTACACTTTCCCCCTTACTTCTCTTCTTTTTCATTTTTTTTTTTATGAGAGAACACATAGTTGCTTATAAAAAATTTAAAAAAATTTGTAGTTAGTTTTATTATTCAATATTTAGATATATGTGGTAAATATATTTTGTGTTTATATGTTCGAACAATTTATGGGAGCAAAAAGAATGTGCTGATCAGCTGCATCCCAATAATTAATTGAATCTGAATTATCTGGCATGCTCCAGATTAATATTTACATATAACATCCTTTT
This sequence comes from Lycopodina hypogea, assembly GCA_963969325.1. NCBI lineage: Eukaryota > Metazoa > Porifera > Demospongiae > Poecilosclerida > Cladorhizidae > Lycopodina > Lycopodina hypogea. Next base: position 9,706,772 of record OZ017784.1, on the reverse strand, counting down.
AAAAGTAGGACTTCATGCAGGGAAATCCTTCACTCACTTTCCCACTGGCTAGACAGTAAAAATATGTGCTTCCTTGAACTTTTCTGGAAACTATTGTGGTTTTCTCTAAACTAAGGCTGATGTCAAGTGCATCAATTATTAATAGTAGCAGTAGAACATCAAAATTGAAACCACCCATGGGACTGGTGAAAACTGGACATATTTTAGTGTGGTCTAATTTGCTGGTTCAGCAATTTGAAATTTAATCCACTAAAACAAATTTTTTTAAATGTATTATGATAAGCAAAAGTATCATACATGAATACATTCTATGATAATATTATATCTAGGGACATTTCATTAAAAAAAAGAAAAGAAGTAATGTAATTTGGAAACTACTATGTGATTAAAGCAACCTTTCCATCTGGAGCAACTTGATGTTCTCCAGGGATCCGTTCTCTGACTCAAGGCCTAGCTTTAGTCTGAACCTCACTGTACAGATCCTTACTAAACCAAAACCAATTAAGCCCCTTAGTTGTATATCCTCTGACAATACAAAGATTGATATTTTCGAAAATATGCACAAAGCAAAACAGTACATGCACTGGTGACTCGAAATGAAACAATACAGTTTAAGAACTGATATTATTTATGAGTATAGAACTTTTATAATAATTCCAAGTTTTAGCTTGACGCCACTTGAGTTTCTATGGTTCCATCAATCAGTTCAATTGTCTTGGGCTGGCTGCCTCCTGATGCAAGCCGTCTTGGGAATAAAGTAAGCCGGAAACATGTTTACTATTTGGGGGTCATTGTTCCTGTTTACCTGTACCCCTCCAACCATGTTCCCATAACCATTTTCCCCACAATTCTGTTCTTTAACCAACTGTTGACAATGAGAAGCTGTTTCCCCATCAGAGATGTCTTAATGTTCTCCTTGATCTCTGACATACTACACTTAGGAAATGTTGGTGAATTTTTCTTCTGCAAACACTATATCAAAGATGATGTCTTCCAAGCCTTTCTCTGCAGGGGAAAGGGAAAAAAAGAATAACAAATTAAGTTTATTGGTGAATTTTTAAGGTTTCAGAGATAGTTGCTATGGCTAGCTTCTCTACTTGTAATTTCTTCTCAAATGATTCAATTTTAATCATCTTGTCAGTTCCTCCCTTCAATAAAATCATCAATTAATTCTTGTTCCCAGCCATCAGGCTACTCTTCTGTAGTAGAGCATCATAAATAATCCTAATAATTCTCTACCACATTGGAGAGCATAGTTTAATCTGCTCAGAAACTCTTGGATGGAGTTCGGTTCATAGAATACTTCCAACATCTTCAACTTTATCAATTATAGCAATAGTGGGCTTCATTTCATGTATGATGCCTCAGCATGATTCACTCTACCTAATGTTACTTTGCAGACCTCTCAAGTTGGCCAAACTCATTTCATGGAGACTGCATCTGAATTTCAGGGAGAAAAGGCTCATTTCAGGGAAAAGTGAGGCAGAACAGATCTCTTCAGAGCTATATTAAACTACAGGATACAAAATTCACAAATGAGTGCTATATATTTACATGGATGTTGTATGTTATATAATCACTCAATGAAACTTAATTTGAAGCTGATGAGCACTGTATCAATAAATTTAAAAAATTTAATCTAGAATGTATTCAGTACCCTTTCTGCAACTAAAGTTTTAAAATAAAGAAATATTACAAACAGAATATTTTATGAGAATAAAGCTTGGTGAAGAAGCAGCTGAGATGCTATTCCACTGAGTGACTTCAATAAATAAAAGTATTTGATAATACCACATTTAAAATTTTGATGTATCTAATCAGACTTATCATCCTAAAACAAAGAGTATTTTATAACTTAAAGCAGAGTATCATATGACAGCACCTGAACTGAAATATCGTTATAAAAACAATACTGTGCAAGTCATAGAATATTTGTCTACTATCTATGCCTGAACTGAAATATTGTCAACCATTTCAAACTGTGAAGAACTATTGAAAATCTTAAAATATTGTATGTATGCATCTCAATAGAAAATTATATTCCATAAGGAAGTAGAAAGCACAGGATTTAAACTTTCATCCGAGAATGGGTTCATGTTGACCCTGCCTCAGCTAGATCATTAATTCATTATTGTACTCATCTGTTGCATGTTTTATCTTACTAAAAACCCCTTTGTCCCTGCTTATAATCATTGTAGTTGACATTAAAAAATAAAAAAGCAATTAACTTATAGCTCATCAAACTAACAAGGGTTTCATGCTTTAATATGTTCTATCTTCAGTTTCAACTTTTCACGTAATGCCAAATGCTTCTTCCACATCAATATTTGAGTCAGAGAACACTATCCTGTTAAATCCTTGATACAGGGGTAATTTTTTGTGTAGGATTCATTGAGGCTTATTTCAATCAGATAGTGCTCCTGTAACTTGTCCAATGGATCGATCTATGAGGCAGTTAATAAAGTGCATGGTCCAGTGCAAAAAAAAAAAAAAAAAAAAAAAAAAAAAAAAAAAAAAAAAAAAAAAAAAAAAAAAAAAAGTCTCAAGTGCACAGGATGTTTGATGGGTGTTAGGACTCACTTCAGTATGGAGTGGAATCTGATCTGCCCACTTATAACAGAATTATAGCACAAGTTCTGCGTGCCATTTACCTTGAATTCCTGGAAATTCCACTATGTCCATCTCTCCCTAACATTTTGGAAATAAAATTTGTTCAAAGGCATCTGTGCAATCCAACTGCACATATTATTATTGCCAGCCAAAGCTCTATTATTTAGCTTATGCGCAACTCAACAGTGCCAGCGAGCTACAGGATTTGCAAGGAAGTTTCTCAACAATATCCCCCCCCCCCCCCCCCCCCCCTTACAACCCCCTCTCAGCTTTTGTGGGATTTTGGTGGGAAACTTGGGGTTGGTATTTTTAGGTGGGTGTCACCCGTTGCTAATTTCCAAACAGTCTGGGAGATTTTGACCTGTTTCCAGGTATCAGGAGGTGGCTTCCAAATCTTTCAGTTTCACACGACCTCCAAGGTGATCTCAGGATGATGCGGAGACTTGAGTATCAGGTCTGACTAGGTGCAGGGACAGAGACAACAATATTCTTAAATATTTTAGCTGTGGTTGAGCAAACTTCAATTTTATTTTTAACAGCCAGAGTTGTGCCCTGTTAGTGTAGTAATTTTTTAAATTTTTTTTTAATTTTTTTTTTTTTAACACTATTGCTAACCACAAAATTTCCAACTATTTGCCTTTGACCCTTTACCAGAGCTGTCAAAAATGGTAGAGGATCATCTCATTAAAGCACTGAAATCTATATATATTAGAAGACCTATGTAACCAACTGTGTAACTATGTTCATCCTTTTCTCAAAATATTTCTGTTAGATTTTGACCAAACTTTTATGGATGGAGAAGACCTACCCTGAGATGGTTTTATGCCAGGTGGCATGTCTGGGAAAATACAGAATCTGTCTGTCTGTCTGTCTGTCTGTCTGTCTGTCTGTCTGTCTGTCTGTCTGTCTGTCTGTCTGTCTGTCTGTCTGTCTGTACCATCATTTCGGCCAAACCGGTAAGAGGATTTCTCTGAAACTCGGCATGATGATAGATTTTGACCCAACTTAAAACATGGGCTAAAAATTTCACAAAATGGTTACCATGGTAATGAAAAAGAGTCAAAAAATGGTATTTTTGCCAGAAAAACCATTGGAGCTAGAGATCTAAAACTTGGTATGAATATACAACTTCACTCTGGGAGTAACATGGGCTATGTCCCACCTGGCCACACCTCTTCCTTTCTCTGTGTAAGGCTATTAATGACAAAAATGGTATTTCAGCAAAATCACTTGAACCTAGGGAGTAAAACCAATGAACCCATATATATTTAGAATCAATATAATCTGAGGAATGTTTTAAGTACATTTATATGACCACATCCACTTCTGTTTCCGTGTCAGGCCCAAAAGAGGAAAAAAATCTTACTTTGGCCAAACAAACCCTTGGAGCAACAGATTTGATATGTGGTTTGTATACTCAACTTTGACTATAATGTTTGATGTTGAAATTGGCCGGGCAATGCAGGGTATATGCTGTGTAACTATGTTCGTCCATTTCTCAAAATCCCTCTGTTAGATTTTGACCAAACTTTTAGGAATGGAGGAGACCCACCCTGAGATGGTTTTATGCCAGGTGGCATGTCTGGAAAAAGACAGAATTTGTCTGTCTGTCTGTCTGTCTGTCTGTCTGTCTGTCTGTCTGTCTGTCTGTCTGTCTGTATGTTTGTACCATTATTCTGGTCACACCGGTAGGTGGATTTCTCTGAAACTCGGCCTGATGATAGGTTTGGACCCAACTTAAAACATGGGCTAAAAATTTCGTAAAATGGTTACCATGGTAATGAGAAAAAGCCAAAAATGGTATTTTTGCCAGAACATCTTCTCCACCATCACCTTTCTTACTGGCAAGACATGTTTAACTACTGGATTTTAGCCTATATTGGCCAGGCAATGCCGGGTATATGCTGCTAGTGGACATATTCTTTAATATATAAAATAAGTGGAAATATGATGAAAGCTCACTGGACCACTTAGTATGTGGTGGAGCCCACCTGTCAATTATTTAACAAATGTACAGACAGACAGGCAAGTGGAAGCCATCCCTGCTACTAATGCCCAGTGCTTCAGTATGCATACCACAATAGCATTATGTTGTCATGCACAAATCTTTATACATAATTTTTTTTTTTTTTTTTTCATTTATTTGTTGAACATTTTGATGACTCAGTCTTCTTTCCATAAGTGATGGCGCCCATTCAGGATTCATAGTTTAGAATATTCATGATATTATTAGAAGAAAAAAAAACAAAAAAAAAAAAATAAATAAAACAGAGATCACTACAGGAAGCAAAGTAAAAGTGATAAAAAGGTTATACTATCTCATCACTTGTTTCAATTTCAGGAATATATTGTTATTTATTTGAAGCAACCTATGTTATTGTTATTATTAACTCTTAGGGACAATTTGCTATCACAGTTACAGCTGTATCAAAGACCCAAGTTCTTGTTTCTTCTTTTCTTTTTTTTTGTTGATCAGCAAGATTATTCAGGGTATTCTTTGTTCCCTTTTTTCATTTAAAGACCAATGATGGATTCTAAATGATATCAAACAGGCATGGTGATAGGTGTTTACCACTCAGAGAAATAAATAAGCCACATCTCTGTAGTTTGACAATATAGCTAGATAGAGCATTTTTAAATCAATGCTCACCCGTACAACTTCCTTAGTTTTTGTTTCTTGGATTTTGAATAATGCATTGTCCAATATCATATCCACAGAAAACAGTATGCACACTTTTCACAGATTAAAGTGGTGTTATGTAATTCTGCTCCCCCATGGAAATTTTCTTACAAACAATTTTTTTTTCTCCGTACAATATGCCAGAGGCTATAAATCAGCAGATACTGAAAGCTCTAACTGCGTGCTGTAGCTGAAATGTGGCTTCCGCGGAAATATGGCTGGAAATATGGCTGGAGTATGGCTCCCTCCAGAATAAAGTTTCCCAAATATATGGCTACCTTTGAAGTACTTTTTTTTTTATTTATTTATTTATTTTTTTAAATCTTGATGATGTCATCCAACAGTTTAGATAAATAGTGCAGATTTTTCACTCTCAACAATCAATTTAGCTTCAGTTTTGGTGGTATTTATTTTCAAAATGTTCCCTGCTGCAGTTACACTGGCTACTGTTTCATTTCTTTGTACTTCAATTTATTTGAGTTGTGGATGTGGTGAAAGCATTCCAACTTCTGTACATGCATTGAGGACATATTATAAAAGAAATACCAGAACTTGTTCAGGTGGGCATCTTATTTCTATGCATTAAGAATAATAATTGATATATCTTTATTGCAGGGCTCTATCAAGAGAAAGTCTTTTCTCCTAACAGGCTCCTAGTAAATTGCAGTGAAGGTGCTGCTGATGTATCAGTAGAAGGTGAAAGAGAAAGTGGAATAACAGTATTGGCTCTGTGTTCCAATTCAGATGGATCTTGCTTAGGAGAAGAAGTAAGTTTCAGCCACATATTAGTCCAGGCAATATACTTCAATTTTGGGGTCAATCTCAAACAAATTGCAACAAATATTAAATTACTGCAGTTCATTTCTGCTAGGTACCTAGAATGACATACTAAAACTTCAGAAAAATCCATGTGGTGGAAAGGTGCTAATTTACAAATCCAATATGGCCACCAATTTTAATACCATTCACATTTAATTAGCCATAGCTTTTCCAAGATAATATTTATTATGACTTTAATGGATTAAAATGTACCTATCATTAAGGCTAATGATATGTTTGGATCAGTTTTATCCAACATAGCATAAATCCAATGTGGTTGCAAATTTCAGGACTAATTTCTTGCTTATTTTACAATTTTTTAAACTGGTTCATTTCAATTTATTTAGGAATGCTATTGCAAGATGTTAATTTTTTTACAAAAAAAATAAATAAAATAGATAAATTATTTCCTTGTTTGATCTAGTTTTTACTATTTATTCATGATCATCTTCATCAGAACTAAAATCCTGTCCAGGGGAATTGACACAGTGGCTCCTTGACATTGGCTACATGGCTGCAGGTGAGAAAGTCAGTCTATACTTTTGACATGTGCAACACCAACTGGAGCAGTCAGTTTGCAGCAATATCTAATAACCTCAAGAAGTAATGATGGGGTTGCTGAATGTATCTATATGGGAATGTACATCCCATCATCAAAAATGCCAACTCTTATCAATTGGAAATAGATGATCAGCTAACCCCTTCCATTCCTGTACTTGATAGAACACTCTTAGGCTGTGATATTTCCTGCAAATGGGATAGCAACATTTTTAACAAGTACTGGTAGGGACTTAGTGTCACTCCAATGAGCTTATCAGCTGTCTCTATTATTCTTAGATTATCATTTTCAGATGTGTCACATCTTAACATTTCATGGATATCTTATTGGATAGTTCTGGCAATTGAATGTAACTTTGTTACGAGAATTATTATCATGGCAGTTGAATGCAAAACATTTTGTTTTCCATTCAGCTGCCATGATAATAATTCTAACAAGAGTGCTACTGCAATTTCTTTATATACAACACACTAGGCCTGGTATTCAGAATCATGTAGAAACTCTTGATTTTTTCTATCAGGTCACCCACTGTCATTTTTTTCATCTTTTTCTTCTATATATGTGGTAACTGTTACAATTTTACCTTTTAGTTTAGATCTTCCAATTTTGTTTTTTTTTTTGTTTGTTGTGGTATATACCTGCCTCTAACGTGGCTGTGTCGGATCATACCCCACCCATCATTTCTGGTTGCACATACCTTCCAACTGTCCTCTGAAACACCATTGCTCTGACATGCACAATATCAAAGAGGATTTTTTTTTTATTCTTTCCAAAACACTATGTAGAATAGACACAGAAAAGACAGTGTACACTAAAATCAAAACCTTCACTTTCAGAACGAAGATTGAGGTGCTCATATGGCTCAATATTTTGGTTGTATGATCATTCTTTACCAAAGAAGGATACAATTATACTTATCATTGATTTGCCACCCAAAAAAGAGGTAACGCATGTATATTATATTGTGATATACCCTACTGAGAGATATAGCTAAGGCTTTTAAAATGATCCGAATAATAACCCAGAAGACAAGACTGGAAATTTTCAGCCAAAAACCCACTTATTCATGATTTGATTTTTCGACTTAAGGAAAAGGATGGGGGGAAAAAAAAAAAAAAGAAAAAAAAAGGAAAAGAAAAACAGTAAAAAAAAACTCAACCATGACCAGGAGTTGAACCAGGGACCCCAACACTGGTCGGAGGAAGTTTGACAAGAACAACAACATTCCTAAGAAACTAACATTATATATATATATATATATATATATATATATATATATATATATATATGTTTACATATAGGCATGTATATATATTGTCTGTCTGTCTGTCTGTCTGTCTGTCTGTCTGTCTGTCTGTCTGTCTGTCTGTCTGTCTGTCTGAATTACAGGATTTGAAAATTGCTAGGTCAATTGGGATAAAATTTAGCATGAGAACTTCAAGTGGGTAGGGATGGTATTTACATAATTAAATTTTTAATTGCACTCTCTTTTTTTTTGCCTGTTCATCTATATTTCTATATGTGCATAACCACTGAGATTCAGAGAACTGCTAGGCCAATTGGGAAAATATTTTGCATGAGCAATTGGAGTGGGTGTTTGGATAATTTTTACATAATAAAATTTGGAATTACAGTATTTTTCCCTATCCATCATTTTTCTATTTGTGCATAACTACTGGGATGAATGGGATGAAATTTAGCATGGGCACTTAGAGTGGGTGAGATGGTTTTAAAATAAATTTTACTTGAAGTTTTTAACATATTTTTTTTGGTTCTATTTGTGCATAACCGCTGGGCTGATTGGAAAGGAATTTGGCATGAGCAATTAGAGTGGGTGGGTGGGTGATTTTAAATAAATAATATTTAAAATTGCAGTATCTATCTTTTCTACTTATATGTGTACCTTGTTCGTTGTTTTTGTGAACACTATCTCACCAATCAGGACCTTGACTTTTTGCTAAAAATTATAGAATCCAAATCTTTGAGCAGATTGTGTTTCCCCCCCACCCCCCTTTTTTTTACCTTCCCCTTTCCACTGCAATGGATGTGGCAAAACGAGGGCTGGTGAGCTTTCATTCTACTCTTTCTTCCATTTTTGTCCTCTTCCACCCATGCCATCAGGTCAACCTTGATGTTGAATATCACCACTTGGGCACTCTGCCCATGTCTTCAATAAAAATAAAAGAGGGAGGGGAGGGCGGGGCTATGTATGTAGCATGGTCATGAAGGCAAGGCATGCATGCATAATATATATTGAATATTTCTTTCATCTTTTATTTTTCCACGGAAGTTAACAATGTAAACATAATTAGTGTTTGCCCCAGCACTGACTGTGACAGTGTTCCAACCCCAAATGACAACAGTATTTTGTGCAGAGGAAACAGTGTGGAGGGGGACATGGTGTGGGAGGGGGACACTACTACATGACACTTTATAAAATATAGCAAATGCATATCAATCTTTAATAAGTCAGTATACAATTACAGCAAGGATATTTTACAGCAATTCTAATTCCATTCTTCTTTTTTTTTTCATTTTTAGGTGTCATATATATCCTATTCTGCCAGCAAAACTCAAATCAACTTGCCGAGGAATGCAACTCATTGCCTGTTTGCAGCATGTTTCTCCATAGTTTATGAAGATCCAGACTATTTTTACTACACTAATTTAAGTGAATGTAAGTTTCAGAGAATTGCACAGTACCATCACTGATTATAAACATAATAGTAGTAATTATACTGAGTGAAAGTTATTAAAATTACTGCGTTCATGCCAAATAATAGTTCCAATTGTAACTGGCGTAATAAATAATTGATTACCTGTTGGTTTACCAAAGAAAGTTTTCTGCTGAGGTCAATATAAGGTTGTGGCCTATCCCTCCTAATGAATATATTGTTACGTGGCCACACAATAACTCCCTTCAACAATCCATGAAAACCAAGTTAATGTATTTTTGAATAATTATATCATCCCAATACAATTATTACCTGTAGACATTGGTATTATGTAGTCAAAATTGCTGACCGCATGGAAACTTGGTCATCTTAAAAAAGAAAAATTATTTGTGTTTGTAAAATAACAATCCTCTACTCCAGATCAGGTCTTTGGTATGCCAGCAAATAATTAATTAATTGTAGGCCTAATGATAATGCTTTAAATTGATATAAACTAGACAGACATAAACTAGTTTTTTGTTGTGGTTGATGTATTAGGTGTGATTCAGTCTACCAGCTCCAGTACTGAAGTAGCAACAGAATATTCGCCAACAGATATCTCTACTCCTCAAGAAACAACAGGTATTATATAAAATCTTGAACTTCCATATGTAGTGGTTGTGTAAGTGCCCCCATTCCATTGAAAGGTAAACTTAGTTAAAATCTCTGTACTCTTATTACTACCAAGTAAAAGTAGTATAAGATTTTGATGTATTTTAACACTTCTCATTAGCTGACATGATTTATATCTTTGTTTGATGAAAACTATTGATTCAAATTTATCTCATTTAAATAGATGTGGCTAGTTCTACTACACCCACTGGTTCTACTCATGAAGAGACAGAGTACAGTCTGCACAATATACATACACGTACGTATGTAAAGGCTTAAACTTTAGTGTATACACTACATCATTGAGAGATATAGACATATTACAGTTTAATCATTGTTATAATTTGAGTAGAAAAATTAAAAAGAATTTGAAAATTAAATGAAAAAAGATTAATTGAAAATATAATCACTTTGTACTGGCTAACATTTCATTAAAAATAACAAGAGAAAATGAAGAAGGAATGAAAAATTAGACAAGTTCCTTATTGCCTAAGCCTGTCACTTCTCAGAAACCAAAAATGGTAAATTGAATTAGTTAAAACTTTACACACCACTTACATTCGTTTAGGGAAGCCAAATTACAAAAGTTTGCAGTATATAATCTTGGAAGTGTTTCTAAGCAACCAAAGTAATTCTAAGCAACCAATAGTAATTATATTATCTTGAATTGTTTCTAAGCAACCAAAAGTAATAATATTATCTTGAATTGTTTCTAAGCAACCAGAATTCATGACTTCCTCAATCACTGCTTTTACTTAATATATATGATTTCACTTATAATTTTATATTATCTATGGGAATAGTTCCACTTTGAAATCAAATAATTGATTTTTATCTATAGTTAACTTTTACCTAATTTGCTTATTTTTGATGTTCCACATATTAGGTGATGTGTCTGTTCCTAATGGACCTGTTGCTTCCACTATTCCAGCACTGAAAGAAACCACAGGTACAAAACTTCTCTATCTGTAGTGGCTGACAAGTAGAAACAAGCCATAGACATTGCAGAAATGGTTGACTAACTTTCTCAGCAACCACATGCCACACTATATTCTTTGACTCATTGCAATTACATACACACACAGTGTGTTTGCTTTTAAATGAAACATTTTCCTCCTCTATAAACTATTTATCTCCACAAAACATAGCACTCTCCCTTTAGGCTGGCTAGTTAGAGTACTATTGAGCATTATACTGTGTATAAATACTTGCCCACTCCACAGTATCATATATCCTCATACTAAAATCTTCAGATAAGCTCCTTCCACTTTAATCTGTGATAGTCAAACTTGCCAATTTGACATTTATCTATGAATTCAGCTGAGCCTTTACGATAGTCGCTTCTTTTTTTTCCAACAAAAAAAAGATAAAAAAAAAAAAAAAAAAAAAATGGCACATTGTTCAATTTGTTTGTTTTATAATTTTTTGATTGAATTAATTCATGGAAAATATTTTGTACTACAATGTATGTAGTAGCTAATGATGTCTTTACTTCCTTCACCATTGGATCTACTGCCACTAACACTACAGGCACATTTGATAAATATAGTACAGGTAAGATCAATGAGCCTGTTCCTTCCCAGTTTTATTTTGCTCAATTGTTTCTTTCCAAAGGTATTGTAGTTGCTTCTTCTGTTCTGGTAATCTTCTTCATGGTTGCCATCATGTTGTTGGTAATTGCATTTATTGCAATTAGATGCAAAGTAATAAGGTGAGCTATACATTATTTAGTACACTAGTGCCTTACAATTTATTTTACTGTTTTCGTGAATGGCTTATAGTTATTTTCTATTGTTTTGTGTTTTATTTGGTCTTACCTGATTGTTTTTGGGAAGAGAGATTTTTTGTGTGTGTGTTAATTTTGTATTTGGCATATCACCATTTGCTTTTTCTAAAATTTTATAATTTGGAAATTCGCATAAAATTTAAAACTTCATTTTTGGAAGAATATACTTTTTTTCTTCCTTAGTTTGGCCATAGTTCATTAATGGTGATCAGTGTTCTATCGTGCACCCAGCTGGGTGGTGATGACTTTCTTCAATAAAACAGTGCAATAGAGAAGATATATTAGAATCATCAGCAATAACCACATGACAGGTCTTACTGAAGAAACACATGATGTGCAACATTAAATTAAATTCGATTCCTCATAGTTGAATACACTGTTCCTCACCAATAAGGTGGAGAAAAGGGTGTCTATGCTCTACCTTGGATTATAGTCAGATTTTTAAATTTTCGATAGTCTAAAATAAATGGGGTGTATGATAATTGTCAAAATTGACAACTATCAAAGTATGATGTTCCCTTGACTACTTGCAACAGAAGCATTGCAATGAGTTACCTTGATTCCAAGATGTGGCCCTAGCTAGGTACTGTGCAGCCATTGCAAATGCTTTCTATCGAAAGTAGTTAACTATTCTGAGGTTGAACACTAAGGTCTCAATGTTACCATATGATGTGATAACAATAATGGCTACATTCTCATCTTCTATTAATTGTGTATTATTTCCTGCATATCCCTTTCCTTCTTTATAGAAGTCCATCAGCGGCAAAGATGATTTTTCCATGGGTACGTTTTACAAATACTTGTGAGTTTAAGAATTATACAGAAACATATATATATATAGAGAGAGAGAGAGGTGAATTATTTTCTAGAACTGTTTTTGAGCAACTTATTTCTCTTACTTTTTGCATTACTTATTTTGCTGACACACAATGTTCTTTTATGTATCTATCTTTAAATTAATATCTATCTCTCCTCTAAATCCCTCCATCCATATAACTAGTGGCAATATAACTACTAAACATTATATATGAGTGATAATTACTAATACAATCATAAGTCTTCTCTGTCAGAAAATAATTGTACTTGTAACATACTTCACAACTGTATATTAAGACTCCCTAATATGTGCATGATGTGTCAGCAATTTTTTTTTTTTTTTTTTTTTTTTTTTTTTTTTTTTTTTTTTTTTTTTTTTGATAATAGGTGACCTTTGTAAAGCCTGTGGAAGTTGAAGTCACCATGGAGATGTCTGAATCACACAAAGAAATGGACTCAAAATTACAAAAAAGGGTTCTACAAATTGACCTTCACAATTCAAATAGACTAGACGAAGTTACACCGATTGACATCAAAAGTTGCCAACAGGAACAGTTCACTGCCGTGATGCTTGATAGCAAGTGTGCTACTGTTATTTCCCAGGAAGATTTTGGAAGAGGATCCCCTTTGCCTCCTGTTGATCACTTCCAGCTGGGTGTGCATAATGACTCAAGGTGTGACCAGTCTTTGAGTTGTGATCTTTCAATGAATGAATTCGATGTTGATAACTCTGAACTTTCCTCCAATAAAGCTAATCTGAAGCAGTCATCTGAATCACCTCATCATTAGACCTAGCTCAAAGCAAGAACAGAACACTTAATTAAATGTGGAACTTGTGATAATTATGCAACAAAGTGACTGTATGGCTTTATTTATTCTTTTTGAATGAACGATTAGAGTATGAACTTAAATTTGAGTGTGTCCCAATAGTATGTTCCATATTTATTCATCCTGCATTTATACTTTCCTTAGTATGTACTGTCTGTTCATTATACTGACTTTGATTAATCATTGTGTAATTTGCATAGCAGTTGATAATATCACATAATTAGGCCACAAAGATAAGATCATGTCAGACAACAGTTGTATGAGAGAGTTTAGCACCACCAAGGTTCAAATACATGCTGGTAAGAGGCTCAGGCTAGATGGGAAAAGTCATTTAAAACTTCTCATTACATATTTTTGTAATCAGTGCCACATGTGATATACTTACAAGTTACAGAACTGAATAAAAGAACAAGAATAATTAATAGAAAGATTCTACTTTTTTATTGATGTGCTCCACCTTTGTCTCTACCAAGGGACCAGGGGGAATTATTCCCCTCAAGAAAATCCATGGCCCATTAACAACTGTGACCATTCATATTAGTCAGAGGGAGAGTCTGTTGTGGACTTACCAGCAACTTCAGGATTTGTAGGAGCTTTGTGCAGTTTGGGATATAATCAAGCCAAGGACATGCTTCACACAGGATGGAGTGAGGGACTAACCTTTGACACTCAGTGGAGGCTACTGGCAGAGACAAGTTGGCAGGCTATACATGCTCTAATATCATTGAAGAAGTCAGAGAAAGACACTGAGAGTCAGAGAAACTGAAATGATGTAGCTTCACTACAATAAAATACATCATGTCTGAACAGTGGATACAAACAATAGGTTTGAGCACTAATGCCAACTAATGTTGCAGGTTCATCATCTTGATCCATCTGGGATGGAAAACACACAAACTGGTTTCTTGTGCTCACCAACTTTCTCGAATTATTAGTGAAAGATCATAAAATATTACCAATCAATTAGTGATTAACATTGTAATTGCCCATACCACATTGCTTCATTCGAAAATTATTATTGATTAAGGATGTTAGTAATTCTGATCACAATCTCATTAAAAACTATGAATATAATTGCTCCTATTATTTAAAATTTTTTAAATTATACTGGAGTTTGTTACTTGTGTGGGCGTGTATACAAGTGTGTGTACATGTGTGCGTACATGTGTGTGTACATGTGTGCAAGCATGCATTCGAGCATGTGTTCTTGCACTTGTCATGGTTAGGAGGAACAGTGCAGCGGCAGCAGCTTTGGAAGAACTTTGACCAGTGACCACAGCACATAAGATGAATAATTCATTACCATGGTATCTTACTCTAGCCCTAAAATTCACTAAATCTTGCAGGTGGTGAAAATGCAAGGTGGCATGCACCAGCTACATTAACTATTGAATTTATATATTATCATAGGCACTTCAATTGGCCAAGTGTAGTGTTTCATCCTGAAGATGGTGAACCTTTCATTACTAAACTGTAGCTACTCTAGAGATGGAACCTCTTGCCAACTTTTATTTGACAAATATGACACAAGAAATTTGTAAAGTACCTTGCCCTTAGCTATGTACCATTGGAGTTCATTTCTTTGGAAAAATATGACAAAAAAAGTAATTGGAATTTTTTTTTCTTCTTTTAATAGGCTGGGTAGTCTCAAAATGAATATGTCAGTTTTTGTGCACTAACACCAACGCTTATCTTTGGCTGCCAGCTATCTCCAGTCATAACATCCCACAAACCCACACCGATCTGAGCGGCTGGAAAATCAAAATTAAGGTTCATCCCTTCCCTTTCATGGGTGGAGACACTGTCGTCCAAATGCTGTGTGTTGTTTTGTTGCTTCTTGTAGTTTTCTCAGACATTTGCAGAGCTGGAGAAGAGCTTGAGGGCACTTGTCACGGACAGGAGGAACAGTGCACAGGCAGCAACTTTGGAAGAACTTTGACCGGTGACCACAGCACATAAGATGAATAATTCATTACCATGGTATCTTGCTCTGTCCCTAAAATTCACTAAATCTTGCAGGTTATGAAAATGCAAGGTGGCAATACTACCTGGAGAGCATCATCAATGCCTCCATGAAAGTTCCACATAGTACTTGCAAAGGTGATTCCAATGAGTGGGATGTGGAGGAAAGACAATGCCAGTGTCAGAAGTCAAACTTAGAGGCTGACATGTCTCTGTGGGTGAGGCGTGGAGGGATACATCTGGAGGACTTCATGGCTGGCCTGGCTCGTGGTGGATCTTCTTTAATACACTACCAGATAATTAACCACACATTACTTCGACAGCCAAATTGTGGCTTCCCGTCAAGGTTGGTAAATGGTCTTCACACATTTTACATACATGTTTGGCATAGACTGTATGGTTGTGAAGATATCCATCCTTGAAATTTAAAGAATGTAAAGACTTCCCATGTAAATACTAGTACCCCAGGTGCATGGAGTTTAATATCACATGCTGTATATGACATAAGCTGGTGTTTTTCTGCATAGTGCAGTGTGGTGGTATTTTGATCAGATGCTGTACATCTAGGCCAGTGAAGGACAAATTTAACAACTTGAATTTTTTTTTATTTATTAGTCACCCTTAGCTACAACTGTATTACCATTGCTAATGTGGCTTAAAGATTATACCCAAATCGAGTCTTGTTCATTCAATAAGGCTGGCTTTCTACACTTGCTATCAACATGCAAAATAATTCCTACTTTCTTTTACAGGAGCTAACCGGCTAGCCAGCAAGTGTCCATCCATTGACACCACATGAATACTAATCAGATGTGGTAGTAGAAATAGGTGAGTATTGACGAGGATTTATGAAGATTGACATGAATCCCAGCAGCAAGATTCTTACTTAGAGGGATGGGAATCACCCCCTCACTCGTATGAATCAACATGGCAACTAACCTGACCATCCCCCTCTCCCCCCCCCCCCCCCCCCCCACACACACACACGCAAATAAAAATCCCTCCCACCCCCACCAGAATACAGGCTTCTTCTATTCCTCTCCAACTAAAACTCTAAAGAATGCTAGAAGCATTCCTTGTTGAGGAGGTAACATGTTTGCCCTAAGGGAGTATTTCATCTCCTCTCATGTAACAACATATGTAAATGTGTAATGGACAACAAGCTAAATTGTATCTGGGTGCTGTAGAATGTCTACCTTCGAGAAATATGCACCTCAGTCCAAAATTCTTACATTCACCGAACACTCTATTTTCCCTTTCTTTAACTGCCTCTGCAACTTATTGTATCCCTGAAGGGAATACAAAGAAAATAATTTTTTTTTTTTTTTTTAAATATGGAGAACTTAAAAGACTTTGTTTGAGTTGCAGCTATCTGACTTACCAGTGCTTGGCTTGTTGACTGTTTGGCGGGAAAAGCTTCAAATACCTTATCCCAAAAACTTTAATTGTGGTCACTTCTAGCTGGTACTGGTCACCCCATTTATAAACCACTCACTTGCAGTGGCAAAGTGAATGTGAATGGACTTTAGTACATACAGATTAACTGACTAGCCATAGTCCACGTGTGCCAGTTGGTTATATATTTTTTCACTATTTTTTTATTGTTTTTTTCTTGTTTTATTCAAAGAGGAAATTGGTGGACATAATGACAGGAACAAAGATATTTAATAATTCTATTATTTCTCATTGTGTAGTTATAAAAATATTGCCTGATTGTGTCTGTTTGGATTCAATTTGACCTTCGACACATATGCCAGCACACACATAAGTAGATGGAAGACTATTCAGTGAGGTACCTGTAGTGTAAATGTATATCCCAGCATATGTGTGAGTAGGTCGATGCCTATATATTGTTGGTCATAATGTTTAAAGTAAAGAAACATGTAAAAACCCTAACAGTCATTACTAAAAAGTTACCCAACCTTTCCCTTCCATAAGGATATGGTGATGAAGTGGTCAGTAGAGATATCTGTGGATGATCAGCTGACAATATGAGTTTGACATGTGATTAGCAACGACACTGAATGTGCACATAATGAATACCATCAAACACCATAGAAAGAATTGTTGAAAAGAGATGGCTTCAGGTCACGTTAAGGTTAACTCCCAACCAGATCACATTTATGACTTCCAGTTAACAGAGAGCTGCAATATTTGTGGATTTAAAGTCATATAAATGTCATTTGATTGGAACTTCCCCAGGAAGTGAATGTCATCCATCATTAAAAAATTGTTAAAAAGCAACCAAACTTTTATGTTATTTGTTGGCATACATTATAAGCATATTCAGTGTTGTTACTAAGCGCTGTCAAACCCATATAGTTAGCTGAATGTGCAGGATGTCCTTTAGGGGGGGTAAGGTTGGATATGTGGGGTCACATGTAATTATTATGTCATTTATGGACACTCGAGCACTTCACTATATTCATATTGTGGAGTCATGGTCATCATCTGTCAGTGGATGTCAGGCACTGACGATGACATTCCAACATACACACACACACACACACACACACACACACACACACACACACACACACACACACACACACACACACACACACACACACACACACACACACACAGAACATCCTTATTTCAGTATTTCAATGTGAATGATTTATATACATTTACATATATATATATATATTAGTACATGTATGTGTCAACATGTGTGTGTGTGCAGGTGTGTGGGAGTGGAGCACTTCTTGTTGCAGCTGGCTCCTCTTCTGCCCGACATGGAGTTCCTGTTGAATGTGCTGGACTACCCCCTCTCCCCTCACCATGCTGGAGACCCTTTACCAATACTATCCTTCAGTAAGGTGGGGGCAATATATAACTCTATACATCTATTTACAAGACAGAGGGGAAATGTATTATGAAGAAACAAATGATTACTGATTAAACTGAATAGTTATATTGATAGATAGCCTGGTGGATGGATGGATGGATGGATAGTTAAAGTGATAGATGGATAGATAGTTAGATATATATATATAGATAGATAGATAGTTGAGAGTTAGAGAGAGATGACAATATAGTGTAAACCTGTTGATATCACCAGGTTTACAGAGGTTGTTTCCAAATAAAATTGAATGTACCACTTATACTGATTTTGTTCAGTGCAGTGATTATGGTGTCTCTGATTTGACTAGGTAAAGGGATTTTAACTTAAGTTGAACATAGGCACCACTTTCTTCTTCCTTTTTTTTCCTATACATCAATCCAACAGAGTGGCTAAGTTTAACTAGTCCGTAATAATTAAAGTTCAATTTAGCACTCCTTTAACTCCCTGAGAGAAAAGCCATTCATTAAACGAAGACGTACATGTAATATTGAGATATAATAGGTAATAGACACAATAGGCAATAGAGTCCTCGGACACAAGCCAACACAGATAGATATTTCAATTTATATAGTGAGCTTGGCAAGGCTAATAGATCCTAGAGTGACTGAGTTAGGTAATTAATGATCTGGTGCTACACCAGACCATCTGCTTATGTGCCATGAATATCTGTTGAGAGCAGGTAATAGACACTTTAGCAGCCTGTAGCAGGATGGAAGAGCTTAAATGAATTCGGTCATGAGGAAGAAGTCTATAATTGCTTCTTTGGCACTTGGGGGGATGTGACCAAGAGAGCCAATTTCAACAGTATGGTAAGTTGGATTCCATTTTCTATCCTTCAGGTCATTGACCAGGTAGTTATAATTTTCTTTACTTTGTTTTCTAACTCTGGCATTTTGGAGGGCAGATTTAGAATTAGATGGGACTGTCAGTTCAGAGTATTTGAATTTCTCTGGTACTATGTACTATGACAATATCTGGTCTGGATGAGGTGGATAAGATCTCAGGGGGGATTGTGGAAGGAGGTTGTCATCTGCCCTCCAGTGATCTAGATCAGCGTAGATCTTGACATCATGTGGCAGATTAGTTTTAAGATTGATGAAGATCGACTTTAATACTGAGTGATGGCGCCAAGTGAACCGACCTTGCTGTAATGCTGTAGGGCATCCATTGAGGATATGAGTGGTGGTTGGTCAGGTTGAGGAACAAAGAGGACATTTGGAGGCACTTGGATATTCCACCTGTGCAGATTTGCAGGATGAGGCAAGGAATCAGAGCCTGCCCTTAGCAAGAATGATAATTGCCCATGAGGTGGTCCAGATTGTACTATCTTCTTCCAAGAATGACACTCACTTTAAAATATAGCAATTTCTTTAAATTTGCTCTGTACTTTGAGGTCGGATAAGTGTTTATCGCATCCTTCTTTTATCCTTCTATCGATCTTATTAGTCAGATTTTTCTTAGGTGTGGTTAGAATCTGAGAGATGGGAAAATCGAAGTAGTCCTTGAAAAGGGCAGATATTTTAAGGTTTTGCTGAACATCATTGGAAACTAATAGTTCTTGTAGTTGGTGTACAAGAGGGTCCGGGCATTTCATGATTGCTGTGAGGTAAGTGATTTTTGCTTTTAGTCTTATGCTACTGAGTTGGGGAATTTTCATGACCTCTGGATGGTACAGCAGCACCTGAGTAGCATTTCTCGGTAGGTTTAGCCACTTTTTCATCTTCCTTGTTGCTACTGCCTCTAAATTTTGTATTCTAGTAGTGCTGGTTTGATTCATTGCCAAGAAATAGTGGAATGATGGTGCCAGGTAATGATGGTATATCCATACTTTGAACTCCCCTCAGATGTGTTTAGCGTCATTTTTTCCCATAGCTGTTTTGAACTTGCTTGAGATAGAATTATTACACAAGGTAGTGGTTGATTTTGGAGTACAAGCAATGTATCTGCCCAGAAACTTGGTGCCTGCCTTGGAAATTGGGTTTGTCTTACCACTAACAAGAGTGACTGAGAATTTTTTGTCTTGTTTGAGACCTTTCAATGATAGAGTGTAACATTTGTCTGCCCTAATCGCTAGATCCAAATCAGATGCACAAAGATCAATTCTAGATAGGATATTCCTGTGATCTTCTTTGTCAGAGCTAATTAGAGTTAGATCATCTGCATAACCCTTGATTTTATGTTCAGAAGATTTGACCATCTTCCTTGAATTGGCACATTGGTGACCAACTGGAATGGAATCTGGAGGGGGTGACTCAATGCTGTAGTACTCTTTATATGACTTTCAGGCAAATTTCCACTTTGCAGTGAAAAAATTTAAGTGTTCAGATGTGCCATTTGGATATAGTAGCTCAGCATCTCCTTTTGAGTTCTATTTAAGCACCACTGATTTGTACCAGCCTTTAGGTTCCCCTGAATGATCTTCTTCCCATAGAACTTGAATGGTTGCACCACAATGTGGAAGGTCTTGGCTTTTGGGGATTGGGATATTGAACTAGAGACCAGGGCAGTTTATTTTTTCCGTCATCTTTATCACTGGAGTGAGAGCCATGAGGAAGATGATGGGAGACATAGTGTCTCCTTGGAAGACTCCACAAGTGATTGGGAAAACTGAAGTAACCCAAACAGGGATCGCCTTGCAGACTGGTGTTCAAATAATGATCTGCACACACTGTTTGATCCAAAACAACCTCCATCATTCCATTCCGGCAGGTGGAACAGAGGTACTAACCCAGATGTGACATTTTGCATGAAAATATTCAATGAAACCCCGGCCAGGGAAATCCTCAACCATTTCCCCTGCTCCCAACATCGGCCGTCACTGATTACTATTCCATCTCAGGTGACATATACAAAATCATCCCCCATTCCTCGGTGGAACTTCAGGAAAGCCATTTGGGAGGATTTTGGAGATACACCAATAGATTGGCGATTGAGTTACCAACACCAAGTCCCTCAAACCTGAATGAAGTTTATAAGAGGTGTACATCAGCATTAAAAACAGCAGCCAAAAGCATCTACACCAAGAGGTTTCCGAAAATCATATATTCCCACTTGGGATGATGAGTGCGTAGGTCTCCTGAATGAACATCAGGAAGATACTGACCAGATTTGCAGACATGAAGCTGCTGCAGCAGCTCTGTTCGATCACCTGAATGAGAATCGGCGTGAACGCTGGATAGAAACAGTGAGTAACATCAATTTCACACACTCATCCAGGAGAGCCTGGACTCCATCAGCAGACTCACTGGCATATCATCAACAAAGAGGAACTGCCTGATCTCTCCAAATATCATAGCTAAACAACTAGTGGAAAATGGAAAATATCCTGGATCAGATAAGAAATTCAAGAGGAAAGTTGTATAGGAAAGTTCCAACCTCAAATTTCGCAACACCCCGCCAGAACATGAACATCTCAATATGAACTTCTCTGTCCAGGAAGTACACTCAGCTATCAGGCAACTTAAGTTGGGCAAGGCCCCAGGGCCTCACGGAATCCACAATGAGTTCCTTGTGCAATCAGGAAATGCAATGATCTCATGACTGACATCCTTTTTCAATGCATGTTATCAGAATAATAGAATACCAAGGATGTGGTGTTGTGCCAATGTCATCGGCCTTCTTAAACCTGGGAAACATGAGACATCCCCACAGAGCTATCAACTGATCTCTCTTCTTTGTTCCACCTACAAACTGATGGAACGCCTCCTGCTGTATAGAATAAATCCCATCATCGATCCTTTCCTCCTCAATGACCAAGCTGGCTTCAGGCAAGGAAGATCCACTGTTGACCAAGTTGTAAGACTCACACAATCCATCAAACAAAGCTTCCACGACAAAGAAGTAACAGGTGTGGTCTTCTTAGATCTAACAGCCGCTTATGATACAGTATGGCACCAGGGATTGAGGCTCAAGCTACAAAGAATGATCAGCTCGACCCATGTGACAGATTTTATCATGGAACTACTGTACTCAAGATCCTTTGTTCTCCATACTAGTGATGGACAAACAAGTAAGCCCCATAGATTTAAGAATGGAGTGGCGCAGGGTTCAGTCTTGGACCCTATCTTATATAACATCTACACTTCCGATTTTCCTGCCACGTTAGCTACCAGATACATGTATGCAGATGATGTAGCCCTCAAGGCCTCAGCCCATACGACCTCTGAAATAGAGAGGAGCCTCTCTGTTGACATGCAAATGGTATCCGAATATCTGAAAAAATGGAGACTCAAGCTATCTGCTTCAAAAACAGTGTGTTCCATCTTCCATCTGAGGAACTACATGGCAGATTATAAACTTCAAGTTTACCTCGATGGAAATCACCGGAAATTTGAAGCCAAACCAACTTACTTAGGGGTCACCTTAGCCTAACATTCAAGGTCCATCTGAATTAACCTAAAAACAAGGTATCCTCTCGTGTTGCTCTCATCAGATGCTTGGCCTAAACCAAATGGGGAGCCTCGTTGGGAGTGTTAAGGACATCTGTCCTGGCACTGGCTTATTCTCCTGCAGAGTATTGTGCCCCAGCCTGGACACAAAGTGCCCATGCCCACAAGATTGATGCCCCCTTGAATGAGGCAATGAGGCTTGTCTTGGGATGCCTTCACAGTACTCCAGTGTCACAACTTCCATTCCTCTCTGGAATTCCAACCCCACAAGAATGCAGGGACCAAATCTGCATAAAAACCCATGAGAGGGCTCGGAGCATTCACCATCTCCTTCATGAAATCCTTCATGTCAAGGATGCACCTTCCCTTCTCCCATCTCGAAGGCCCCTCCGACCGTTTGTTGAAAACCTCGCATCGAGAGAGCAACGCCTACTGCTCATTCCCGACTAACTTGCACCATACATCACCCAATGGACAACTAAACCATCAGGGTGCACTCTTCCAAGGAATGCATGGGTGCAACTCAACCGACTAAGATCCGGAGTTGGAAGATTTGGGGTAAACATGGTAAAATGGGGAATTGGAATAAAGTGCTTGTTTATGTGGTGAAATTCAAACTGGACACCACATTCTGAAATGCCACACCATTGGACCTCCTTGTCCACTTCAAAATGTTAAAAACCCTCGGCTCATTAACTACCTGACATTGTGCAATTTTTAGTCACTGACTGTTCTTATTCTCTATTATCACCTGTGTTACTGTTGCAATTATGTTGCTGTTGCTGATTTCTACGAAATAATAATAACAGAATTGCTTATTGGGAAATATAGCGTTAGTGGTCCATGCCAATGACAGTGGATGCTAACTGGCCCTACCACAACCGCACTACGTTATGGAGGTAGGGTTTGCTGCTGCTCTGTATATATCCTTAGGGCATATACTTCTGATTGGGGAATTTGCATATAATTTAATTATTTGGCGGATCAACTTGGTACTCTATTTTATTTATTTATTTTATTATGTTGAGGCTTTTTACTATTATCATATGATAAGCTCCACATGTCATCATAGAGGGTTTTTTTTCATTTAATTACTTAAAGCCACTTCAGTGTTCTATTTTTAGACTGTCTAGTAATGTTAAATATTTCTTAGGCACTTATCACTTTTGGTATGGAGGGTTGTGGTTATGATTATGTTGCCAACATCAGATATTTCATCATCCACTGCTTTGTAATATTCCCTGTGCAGACTCCATTTACCTTTTAAACCTGCTATAAGCATATCTCCTCTCGCTTTTCCTTGGTTAAATTATCAGTAAGTAATCTTGGTATTGACAATCCTTTTTTAACAATTTTCTCCAGTATTAAAAAAAAAAAAAAAAAAAAAAAAAAAAAAAAAAAAAAAAAAAAAAAAAAATTCTAATTCACTTAATCAGCACAAAAAAAAAGAGGATTATTTGTGGGCATTTTATTTTTCGGGGGGGGGGGGGGGGGGGGGGGTGAATTTTGGAGCCTTCATATGCTGAAGCATAATGAGAGGACCCACGAAAGGTGAGCAGGACTGGAGCTAGGTGAGTGGGACTGGAGCTAGGTATGGCAGATAACAGAGATAAATGCATAGACAAATTGAATTAATATACAAATTCTTCATAGATGTAGTTGTTTTTCTTTACATTATTGCTTTTCCATCTTAGTAAAAGAAGCAGTTAGAAGCACTAAAATTTGTTTTGATCGATTAATAAGCTTTCAAATTTTGTCTTTACTTGCCATCATTTTATGAGCTGGGTTATTCCAACATGGGGATTCTACACTCTCATTAATGCAAGATATTTAATATGAAGAAATGACCCACAATTGACTATTATCGTTAGTTCTCATGCCACACACACGCACACATGAACACACACACACACACACACACACACACACACACACACACACACACACACACACACACACACACACACACACACACACACACACACACACACACACACACACACACACACACACACACACACCTTCCTGTAGACCTCAACCTACCATGACATAATGTACCCAGCCTGGAGTTTCTGGGCTGGAGGACCTGTTCTAACCACTGAGCCTCGTGGGCTCGGACGCTGGGACCTGAAGAGAACCAGCCTTGCTCAGGCAAGCAGAGAGTGGCTGTGGGAGAGCAAGAAAGACCTGGGCTTCTTCCGGGGCTCAAGGTTTGAGAACAGATTGTGTTTGGTTTAGCCCTGTCCCTCATAGGAAAGCCGTTGGCCACCTTTACTTGGACACATGTTTATGTTTATAGACTATTTATAGAACATTTCCTGTGTGTGGGCAGATTATGTCATACAGATCAGAGCTTATGTCACACTCTGTGTGGCAGGGTAGATCAGATGATATAATCTGTTTGTGTTCACTTCACATTGCAGTAACCAAAATAAGCATGTGTATGCGCGCGCGCGCGCACACACACACACACACACACACACACACACACACACACACACACACAATCCATGTGTTCCATCTGTCTGATGCATTACATGCTGTCACACAACAGGTATACCTGCTAATATATGTATATGTATATGTATATATATATACACGTGTGTGTGTGTGTAATGTAACAAAATGCAAAAAAAAAAATCAAAACATTCTTAATTCATACATATTTTAATATATACACCTATCAAAAAAAGGAAAAGAAATAAAATTAATAGATTCTGATTTTTTGAACACCTTTCTTCCCTCCTTAAAAGAACATATTGAAAATATTTTTAATGTTTGCAAGTTTAGGGGTTGAAGATCATTTGTAGTCTTAAACTCATCCTGTGCTTTTTGGGGGGTCACTTTGAAGTTGTTTCGTTGCTTCTGGTTCTAATTTTTAATTAACTGATAAAACTTTTTGGTTGCAAGGATCATGATATATATAAGTCTTAGGAAAATCCCTGCTTCACCCAGGTGTCTGTGAGTTGAGGAGGATTTTCCTTCTGGCATTTGAACCCTAATGTCAGTGCCCCCCCCCCTCCCCCAAATGTAATAAATTAAATAAAAATGCAGTAGATATATAATCCCTGGAGTCGACCATGTGACACAGGTCTGACTTAGCCAGTGAATGTCAGCCAGCCAGGTTGCCTCCACGGCTGTTGTGACGTCAGCAAGGACAATTATTGACTTTTTTTTAAATTTACTCAATTTTAGGTTTGTGGTTAAACTAAAATGTCTTCAACTTTATCTATACTTGTTTCTCTGAATTGTTCAGGACTAGCGGTGAGAGAGACCCACTCATAGAGCTGTCCAGACAGGAACCTCTCTCTGTGGATGCTCAGTACACCAAGAACCAAGCATGGCGCTCAGAAAAGGTTATTACAACAACAACAACAAAAATAATAAGTGACCGGAATCCTTGTTGATGTACTCCCACATCCTAGGACACATTGGGTGCAGTCCCTGTGGGTGTGGTTTCCATGGAGGAACACTGCCAATACAAGTAAGTACACAATGATCAAGAATTATATGAATCTATATTCCTTTATATATATAGATATGTATATATATGTATATGCATGTATATATATACATACATATATATACATATACATACATATATACATATATATATGTATGTATTAGCAGGGAGTGCCCCAGTGGTGCCTACCCTATGCAAAAAGTGGAAAAGTTTATTGATAAATTAGGTTGGGCTGAGTTCATAACTATGCTGGACCTGGCCCCATTGGACCTCCTTCAGTAATGCTTAGTGCAGTGGAAAAGTTAAGGTAAAAGGAAAGAAGCCCCCCATTGTCCAAATTTTATTCCAGTCAGCCAAGCAGTTAACACAAAAAAGGAAAAAGAAAGAGAGATAGCTAGTGGAAAATATGTAATTCTAAATGTTATTATTTTAAAACTATCCCCCACAGACCCAACTGTGCATGCCAAATTTTATCCCAATCTTCCCAGTGGTTACAAGCAAATAGAAAAAGATAGATAGATAGATAGATAGATAGATAAAATACTGTAATTGCACATTTTATTATGTAAGAATTACCCCACCCACTCTAAGAGCTCATGGCAATTTCATCCCAATTAGATCTACTTTTCTCTAAATCCCAGTGATTATGCACAAATAGAAAAAGATAGATAGATGGACAAAATATGGCAATTCAAAAATTTATTGATGTAATTGTATGAAATTACTGCCTTCGACCACATTGCTTGCTTGTCTTACGGGAGGACATGTCTTATGGAGGACATGTCTTACTGGATGACATTCTTATGGGAGAACATGTCTTACAGAAGAACCTTTCTCGTGGAAGGGCATTTCTTGCTGGAGGACATGTCTTACTGGAGGACATGTCTTATGGGAGGATATGTCTTATGGGAGGATATGTCTTGCTGGAGGCATGTTTAAGGGACAACATGTCTTACAGGAGAATGTTTATCTGGACAACATACAATAAATATTACAGGGAGGATATGTCTTACTGGAAAACATATCTGACAGGACATGAATCACATGCGAGCAAAGGCATATACGCAGCACAAACACATCAAGGCATGCATGCACAAACACACACTCTCACTCACTTATTAACATACACACTCACACAAACTAACTATAGCAAGGATATTTGGGGATTTTCCCTTTTCTGGTTTATTTTCCCTGCCTTTTGTCCCTTGATTTTGATATCCAGATTGAATACCATATCTCCAGCTGCTCCATCAATGCAGCTGCACAATTTTTTTGCCGCAGTCACAGTTGCCTGGAGTGAATTTATTTGAACTGAAATTTAGTATGTGAGGCTGATTTAGTAATAAGTTTTATGACACGCTATAAAGGAGTTCTTCAAACTCTCTTCTCCCTTTAATATCTCTGATAGGTTTCTGTCGTCAACATGTCGTGGGTCACTTTCCTCACCAATGGAGGGGATGTCTCCACCCAGAAACCCCTTGCATCCACTATTGTTCCAATTCTGCCAAAAAAATAGCAAAAAATGAAACCCTCCTTGACACCCTCCCTGGGCCTCTGAATGTCCTGTAAAAGTTACGGATGATGCTCCCAAAAAGGGAGGAGTAGGGATTACAGACAGACAGACAGACAGACAGACAGACAGACAGACAGACAGACAGACAGACAGACAGACAGACAACATAAGCTTAATTATAATAGGATGCACCATCCCACACCCACCCCAAGTCTTCATGCCAAATTTCAACTCGATCAGCCTAGCTGTTCTCTAAATCCCAGTGGTTATGCATGAATAGAAAGATAGATTACTACACTAAAATGCAGCAAGTAGGAAAAGACAGATTAAAAAAATGTGGCAATTTAAAATGCAATCATGAAATAACCATTGCACACCCCCCCCCCCCCCCCCCCCCCAAGTGCTCATGCCAAAATTCATTCAAATTGGCCCAGCGATTCTTTTAATCGCAGTGGTTTTGCACAAATAGAAAAATAAATAGACAAAATAATATGGTAATTTAAATGTAATTACGTAATAACCATCCCACACCCACCCCAAGTGCCCATGCCAAATTTCATCCTAATCAGCCCATTGGTTCTCTCAATCCCAGTGGTTATGTACTAATAGAAAATGATAGATAGATAGATAGATAGATAAACTAAAAATATATCAATTTAAAATTTAATCACTTTAGGGTTACTGTAGATTACTTTGCCTTAGACGTCAATGCATTGCCTTATTTCCAGACATCACACTGTGTGTGTTCCCACTTGCTGGCCACATGGTTACCTGTGAGCACTTGCCCTGTGTGTTTGCTGTGCAGGTACTTGTTCAACTTGCGTGGAGTGACCGCCAGTTTCAGGCTGCGCCACTTGTTCCTCTGTGGCTCCCTCGTTCTGCATGTGGGGAACGCCTGGCAGGAGTTCTTCTATTCCAGCCTCACTCCATGGCTCCATTACGTGCCCCTCCACACTGACCTGCACGACCTTCAGTAAGTTGCACTGGGGGGAGGGGAGGGGGGGGGGGGTTGTGCACATGTGGCCAGTGTGTTCACATCCAAGCATGTGTTGCCAGTGTGTCCACATCTGAGCACATGTTGCCAGTGTGTCCACATCCGAGCACATGTTGCTAGTGTGTTCACATCTGAGCACATGTTGCTAGTATGTTCACATCCGAGCACGTGTTGCTAGTGTGTTCTCATCTGAGCACATGTTGCCAGTGTGTCCACATCCGAGCACATGTTGCTAGTGTGTTCACATCTGAGCACATGTTGCCAGTGTGTTCACATCCGAGCACGTGTTGCTAGTGTGTTCTCATCCAAGCACATGTTGCCAGTGTATCCACATCCGAGCACATGTTGCCAGTGTGTTCACATCCGAGCACGTGTTGCTAGTGTGTTCACATCCAAGCATGTGTTGCCAGTGTGTCCACATCCGAGCATGTGGTGCTAGTGTGTTCACATCCGAGCACGTGTTGCTAGTGTGTTCACATCCAAGCACGTGTTGCCAGTGTGTCCACATCCGAGCACATGTTGTTAGTGTTGTGTGTTGACAGAACTCAGTAATTTGTCAATTTCCAAGGGTTGATTCCAAACGGATTGACTGTAGCATGTGACTATTGACTGCAGCATGTGACTATTGACTGCAGCATGTGACTATTATTGTATGCTACCAATGTCACTGCTAATACATGTAAACAAGTATTATATCCGTAGACTGGAGATATATCCTAGACAACCACAGGAAAACACTTGATCCTTAGCAGAGGACGATTTTAGCTTTAGTGGAGGATGACTTTAGCTCTAACAGGAGAAGACTTTAGCTCTAACAGGAGAAGACTTTAGCTCTAACAGGAGAAGACTTTAGTTCTTACAAGGGAACACTTAATGTTTAACTGAGGGAAATTTTAGCTCTTGACATGATAATAATATATATTGTCATTTCATGAATCCTGCATTATTGACTCTGCATTGTGAATAAAAATGAAAAATTCAATTCTAATTCATACTATGTCCAAAATACTGAAGAAAGTTTTAGTTCATCTCTAAGTGATGTACTTATCCCTCCCAAATGCACGCTGTACTTTCATTTAGCTTATTTAATCATATCCATTGCTGACTGGGTGGGTGTGTACAGTTTGCATTCCTGTGGGGTTATCACACTGTATGCTTGTCTTGATGATGATACATCTCTGCCAAGTTCTGACCTGCCATTATCCTTGTGCAGGGATGTACTGCACTTCCTAAGAGCTCACGACAACCTCGCCAAGGAGATAGCCTTAAGGTGAAATAGCTGTGTACACACATCCTTCAGCCTCACTAATAACCTGTGATGCCCCCTGCAGGGGGTACCAGCACATCTGGAGGCACTTGAGCATGGATGCTGTGACCTGCTACTGGAGAGCTCTGCTGATACGCTACGTCCAACTAGCTACTTGGACTGTGGAACAGCGGGACTCCTACATCACCCCAGGGCATACATAAACACTGCTCCTGCACTGTGGGGATCACATGACCATCTGGTAGTAACACTCTTGTCTTGTTTGTAATTGTCATTACAAAGTTTTTATACATTTATATATTTTCCCACTGTTAATATCGTTGTCATTATTAATCACCATGTCAGACATGCTAAACACAAGGAGTGTGTGTATTATGGTTACAGTCATTGTCCTGATGTATATAAGAAATCTATGCAGAAAGGAGGGTTGGAGAGAGAGAGAGAGCTTATGAAATGCTGTGTCATCTTTTGGTGGGTGGGAGGAGTGAGAGGAAGAAGAGGCTGAAATTTGTAATTTTTTAGATATAAAACGTGGCATTTTCAACCAACTTAAATGGTTATAAACAATAGGAATCATTTGGTGATGAACAACCTCAATGACCCTCCGCAGTAATTTACCACAACAATAACATTAAACTGTCAGAATATAATAGACGAAGCGCATCAGTATGTATGTATGTATGCATGTATGTATGTGTGTGTATGTATGTATGTATATACTATGTCCATTGAATGGTTCATCAACACAGAACAGAGCATGCATTGCATTGTGATCCGTACAACACATGAACACATCAACACTGACAAAACTTGGAAATTGACAATCCTTAGGGATTGGGAGATCTTATTACTTTTGTCTGACTATGATATTCTTTTTGCAGACGTATTTTCCTGTGTTTTTTTCTCTTTTCCTCTGTCATTTTCTCCTCGAGTGCTTCTACACCAGATATGAGGCCAAGCTTTTCTTTTGCTCCGATGATAGCCAGTCTCTGTTGGACAAAAGAAATTCAACATGCCCGATAAATCCTGATACATGCCCAATAAATCCTGATACATGCACGACAAATCCTGATACATGCACGATAAATCCTGATACATGCACGACAAATCCTGATACATGCACGATAAATCCTGATACATGCACGATAAATCCTGATACATGCACGACAAATCCTGATACATGCACGACAAATCCTGATACATGCACGACAAATCCTGATACATGCACGACAAATCCTGATACATGCACGATAATAATGACTAGGGTTAGAAATTGAGGCTGAGGTGATTAAAAATGGAAAAATAGGAGTTGTTTTCAGGCCAAGTATTTTTATCCACTAAACAAAGAATAGCGTTAAGGTGTATTTCTTTCCTTTGAGAAGGGACAGCTAAAACAGTGTCTAACCATATCTTACAAAGGGTATCCTTGGCCTAGCTGTGCCTCCTATGCAAAAGTAAACTCTAGTACATAGAGAACGACCTCTGGACATCCAATCTTACAGTGGGACTGAACTAGGGTACTGGTTGTTATACAGGAAGCAATCAGTGGCACAAGTGGACGCCTTCATGGAGTGACTTTGCATGAATGTTTGTGTATTAGTTCTCAATACTTTGGCTCTGTACAGTACCCTAGATGAATATACTAACAAATCGTATTTTTCATTTTGTGAATGTGTACTAATAATTAAGATATGTTAGGGGTTTTTTTTTTACTCCTTTTTTCCCTGCCATTAAAAACTTCATCGACTTCCAAAAATACTTAATATTTAACTTTGTACACACAACAATCCACAGTTTTATGGAATATTATAATTCATACGCCAATAGAAACTATGGCAAGAAGAACTATAACCAGTTGAGACAGGAATGAGGGAAGGAGTGAGCTTCATGTTGGCTATCACACAGGAGGTGAGAAAATACACTGACATTTCATAACAAAATGGCAAAAAGATGGGGGGGGGGGGGTCATTCCTGAAAAATGGAAGAATTTTTTGAATTTTTTCTTAATGTTTTCACCTCCATTTTCTAGCCTTAATTCTGATGCATGCATGTTGTAATAATTTTAAAACATGTATAAAACACTATTTATGGTCTTCCAGCAGCCTCTTGGGAATAATCAGTATCCACATGACTACACACTAGCTCACGTTGAGATCCATCAAGATGAAGAAAGAAATGTGCTCCATATTGACCTGGTAAAGGCTGTCTGCTACCAAGTACTAATAATTGCATATTCTAACACAATAAGAAGGGAGAAATGAGAGATAATTGGCTATGACAAATGCTGGTTCAGATAAATGGTAGGCACCCACAATTAATGCAGAAATGCCATTTTGAAAAGCACCAAGAACTAGAATTACATGTTCTCAGCAAATTAGAAGATAGACAAAAAAATTTTTCCACATCAACTCACGCGCTCATGAATCACTAGCTTCACACGAGCCATTGACTTCTTAACCTATGTACAAACAACAACAACAACAACAAAACATCACACACAAATGATTAGGTGAATGCACATGCCATATAATATTGCAGTCCACATACAGTGTACAAGGTTGACTTGTACAGCTCTAGTCTTGCTTGAATAAGTAGAAATCACTATTATCAAGTCACACTCCAATGTTGCCTACCCATCCACTTTTGAACAGCATCAAAAGACGGTGTATCATTTGAAATAGTCTATACAATTTGAAGAAATCATCCCTTGACAGCAAACGTACCTTGCGATATCTTTCTGGTGCCGGTATCACGTAACGAAATTTATTAGCCTCATTCTTCAGCGTCAGGAGCATGTTTCTCTCCTTCAACAGCACATACCTGCATACACACATGCATGCACACATACACGTATTCATGACTGTTCACATGGCCACCAATGGGCATAATTATGGTGTTGGCTGTGAGGGGCAATTAACTGGGACAACGATGTTTGGTGTTGCTACACTGACAACAGTGACTCTGATGATAAAAACAGTGATACTCACCACATAATGCAATTATGTTGTTTTGCCTCACTGACATCTATTGGAAATACAGGATCTACAAAGGCAATATGCAGCCCTATCCACATTAGAAAAGGGCATATTCTTGAAGAAAAAATATGGGAAGATTGAGAATGGAGAACAAATCATAAATCTGTTCTTAAAATTTACAGGACTGCTGGTTAAAGACAAGGAAGGGTCAAGGTGCATGCTGGTATTCATAGTACTGAAATAGCACCGGGCAGTCTTGCCGAAACTGTTGGAACTGAGTCTTCAATGTGCAGCTTGAGTGTGCTTCATTTCATCTAACTCTGGCATGACTCTTTTAAATTGCACTACCAATGAGTTACAAACATCTTAAATAAACTAAAATGGACTCATACTTTTATAAGACTACTCACACTCACAGCAACAAGAGCTTACCATAGTTTGTGCAAGTCATCGTTGCTCTTCTGTCTGAGGTCACTGGCCGTCCACTCGCGTCCTACACAAGCAAGCAAACATCTACTTTGAATATGTAGGATTCTACTACAAGAGTGGACTTGAAAATTCTTAAAGCCCAATTTCCACGCTAGCTACTTCAGAGGTGCAAATGTTTCACTATGAACCAAAATGGCCTAATCTTATCACCATCTACAGTCCGACTGCAAAACACCAGGAGAAAGTAGATCAAAACTTGTTGAAATGTTATCTCTTGCCATGTGGCTCACTCAAAAACACTAGTGGAACTGCATTAGGGCAGGCAAAATACACTTTTAGTTTTCCAAGGCCGGCCTGCATCATCAAAATTTGCTATAATTGATTCGCCATGTGACACGATCAATAACACCAATTTTATTACTGTGCTAGCAAAGATGCATATCCATTGATGAAGAGGAAGAGAAAGTTTATTTCCAGCCCCCATCAGTCCAAACACTCTATATACAACTTCACGGATAGCATGTTCATTTATATATATTTTGTAATTGAAATGGCCAAAAAAAAATTGAAACTATACACAGACCACACCCTAAAAAGGGAGGGAGAAAACTATATCACCACACCAATACTTTGAAAAGTATGCCTGAGAAACAAAAGAAAACTATTTTGCCTGGCCGAAGGTAATCATGCAATTTAGCATCCTAAATTGTCATCATCATTGATTTCTTTTCCAAATGTACCAAAACGCACACCACCAATTTAAAAAAAGAAACACCCACTACAACCTCAGGCACTACTATACTAGAGTAGTCCCAAATGAGAACAGGTAAAGTAACTTAAATGGGAAAGTAGGGGGAAAATTGACTTTAAAAAAAAGAGAAAAGAAACTTTAATTCATGCCCTGGGGTTGCTATGGTTATATTTGAAAAATATTGCTTAAATATAGCTGTATATCCCTAGCCAACTCTAGCCCTAGCTCTAGAGGTTTGTGAATAGCATGCTAGCCCATGTACTTAATTGGGCCTGGGTGGCAGTTCCCGTATTTTTTTTTTTTTTTTTTTTGGCGATCAGAGTTCCTTTTTCTTTTCTTTTTAAAATTATTAGTTACATTACCCATTTTCACTTCGGATCTATAGTACAGTAGTCTCGTGCAGCCAGACGGATTAAAAAGGGAATAATCTGTCTGGTCACTGTAGCCAGGTTTTCGTAATCCCAGCAGAAGTGTGTCACAGGCCAAAAATTTAATTGGGGTTACAGATATTAAAGGCAAGTTTGTGAAATATGAAATAAACAACTCATTTCCCTTCCATGAAATTTATTCATAGCCAACTATATGATATGCAATAGGTGCCATTTTACAATTGTGATCAATTAGATTTGGTTACAGAATCTAGTAACTGGCTCACAAAAATCTGGCTCCAGTGACCAGCCAGTTTATCAGCGAAGCGGTAGGTAAAGGGTCTGACAGTGTGAGACTAATAGTACAGATGTATCCAACCTTAGCCCTAGCCCAAGGATTAAGGTTACTCTGCCAGACTAGAGCTAGAGTATGGGCTAAGGCTAGGGTGGTTTCAATTGTTTTTTATTATTATTATTATTTTTGTTTTGTTTTAGATGAGGATTGGTGAGGGTGATAGTTCAGGGCACATAAACTAGCCCAAGCTACGCCCCCTCACCCACATAGTTGCATTGCCTGATGATCCACACAATTTTAAATTGTCCAGGACAACACATTCATACCTGTCCTTTCACCCTCTTCCAAAATGTCATCTGTACGAGGAAAAAATTCTTCCAACCCCTTGAAGGAGATAGATGTGCAAACACTGGCTGCAGGCAAAGTCCCAACCACCCCCAGGCTGGCAGGGTGCTTCAGTGTGTTTTGCTTAACATTTAAAAGTCTGAGTCCACCAGATGCACCAGCCCAGCAAGAAAAAGGTGTTCCCTCCGGAATATGGGCTCCAGATCTCCACAAAGCCGACGCAACACCCCTCAGTACAGAGACACTTCCCAGCATGGCCACTTCAATTTTAACGACCCTTTACCAGTGTTGTGTTGTTCCTGGTTGTTGATCGGTGCTTTATTTTTACTGTACCAGATTTGAGAGAGGGTTCATAATTTCGGTGGCACTGTTATGGATGAACACGGCCTGCCCACGGTGGGAGCTGGAGTGGATTATACCAAGGTACCCCACTTAGTTTTACTCGGTATAATAAAAACTATTTAACCTAATACTGGGGGGGGGGGGGGGTGAGGACACTACTATTCTAGATTTAGTGTCTCTGGTTTTCCTTTAAACTAAAAACCTCAAGGAAAATATCTTCTTCTGAATATGTATTGCCAACCAGAAGGTATAATAATAATAGCTCATATGTATTGAAAGTGTTTTCCCAGGCTACGTAGTCATGATGCTTGTCTGAAGTAGACAGATTCATTGCAACCACTTAATTCAGCTCCAATGGGGTTGGTGTGCTCATCACAGTCCAGACACTAAGCACTGTATGAGTGGTATATGGGTTAGGCTGTTAGGTAGATGGTGTAACAGAGGTAGGTGTTCCTGTTCACAAAGTGAATATGAACATATATATAATAGATAGTCCATTCCGATATCTCATTCCAGTGTGAGGTGGACTGGAAGATCTTTATTCTACCAATTAAATACAATTGTAAAGGAGACATGCACAAAAGTATAGGGCTTGCTTACACTGTGTGACCCTTTACCTTGTGCAGTGCCACTCTAAATCTATATCATTATGTAGAGGCCTTCTGTTCAACAATAGGCAGCATGCATGTCAACAACACTGGCACCTTTCACAGGATGAAGTGGGTTCACAGGGGAACCTCTTGTCCTCACTATTCACCAAACCAACACCAACACACATGCTTCAGTGGATAGAGTATTGTGGCAATGCTGCCTCAGCATACTGGTAATGCTGATTCTGCATACTGGTAATGCTGACTCAGCATGCTGGTAATACTGCCAATGTCTGCACTTGCTGACTGTCTGTGTGCTATGACTGAGTCCCACACAAGTGGGACTTCATGGCAGTGGCCATAGTGGCATTACTTGTCTTGAAGAATTCATTATCAGCTCAAAAATAAAATAAAATAAAATATATTTTTTAAAAATCAAATAACTTAGAAAGAAAAATAAACAAATAAATTTTAAAAAGGATTTGTTTTTTGTTTTTGTTTTTAAATTAAAATTCCCAAGGTCCTAGTCCAGGCAGGTACTGGTGCTGTTGGAACTACTGGCATGGGTGAAGTGGTAAAGGTCACATGCTTCTACACCAGCATTGGGGTGGGGAGGGGGGGGGGGAGATGATGGGTATGTGTTGCCATGGCATGCATTCCTTCACCAGGTGCCTGCTCTGGAGCACAAGACCACTCTGGCCTTCCTCAACAAGTACATCATCCACACCACACAATTTCTCAACAAGTTCTCCAACGTCTGTGAAGAGGTGAGGGTCAACAGCTACCTAGCAAAACCTCAATGTAACACCAGCCAATATGAACCTGCTGGATTTAAGTTTATTTCTTTAGTTCATGGATATATACAGTTTTGTGCCTATTTAATAAATAAGTAAATAAATTCAGATTCCTTATTCAGGTCACTCTTGTCAATTATGTGCAGAGATTGTCGGAGCTGTTGGGGAGAATCCAGCATCTTGACATCTCTCTAAACATTCTGGAAGCCAAGGTCAGCCATATAGCATGTGACCTGGTCACACTCTACGCTGTCTGGCATTGCTACAGACTTTGTTTAGATTGACCATGTATGTCCTCTACTCACTCTGCTCCAGTAGACCACCAGTACTTGTGGTCATACTAACATTAAGGAACTTTTTTTACTTTTATGATCGTTAGTTATAGAAACTCATAGTATGTAGAATATGGCACGTCAGGACATGTAGTTCTGTAGACCTCAGCCTTCTTTCTAGTTAGCATGTGCAAAGTCACACCCACCTAATAAACACTTCCCTCTCCAGTTCCTGTCCAGATGCGATACCATAATTATGGTTATACACACACAACACACACACACACACACACACACACACACACACACACACACACACACACACACACACACACACACACATTGCTGAGTCAGCTCTCCTCCATCCCGGACTTAGAGGGGGTGCAGGCCACCATGCAGTACGAGCCTCCTCCTAATGTGGCGTCAGCTGGTGGAGCCTCTGCAGCCAGTGGAGCTGGTTCAGCTGCTGGGGCCCACCAGCCGACCACCCACTCCATCACTTCTTCCTCCGGCCCTCCCCCGCCCTCCGCTCAGGCCGGTCTTGTCTCCAGCATGGAGCCTATCCCACCGCCACAAGCACAGACACGTGAGTCTTCTAATTAAACATCATGAATGTTGTAATATTGAAATGTGATGGGAAAAAAAAATTTTTTTTCAAGTTCTGCCTTTGTCCCAGTCAAACTACGTCAGACTGCCACTCTTCTTGTGGGGAGACATGGATGAGTGTGTGTGCCTTCTGTGCTCCAGAATATCAGTTCAAGAAAATGATAGCATGAGAGAGTAGCTTTTAATGAGCCATCAGGAGGTTGTAGTGTATATACCGTGCACCATTGTATGAAATAGAGAAACTAGGACTGGCTAGGGCTAATAGCCAGGGATATACTGGACCACAGAGTGAGAAATTTGAGCCTTTCGCTAGACCTGCATTTACACATGAGCTGTGAGTATAAAGCTTTTAAATCTTTCCTGAACTTTATGTCATTACTGAATCACTCTTTGACCAGGGGAGTCTTCCATGATAGTTAGCATAACAGCTATACGTAGGTAGTCATTTAGCTGTTGTACTCCAGCTGTTCTGGTCATTGTCAGATCCCATGCCATTTCATCCTCCTACTTGAACACTATGTTAGGGCTGGGTTCATGCCCGAGTGTCCATTTCAGGGTATTCTTATTCAGGGATAGCTATAGAAGCCCATCTTCCCCCATGAGCCACATGGAGACCTATCACACTGCACAGGGTGTACATATTGTGTGAGTATGACCTTCACTACTGGTACATCACCCCCAAGTAATCCTATCACAGTATATGGTATGGAAACACGCAATACCAGTGATGTATGTAATAACATATGCCTTAATGGTTATTACATAATGTTCTTAACAGCTCCCCAAACATATCAACACCACAGGGAACCCTGGCGCTGGCAGTTCTGTAGACGTGTAGTTCAAGAGCATGATATATTCTTGTGTCAGTGCTCATAGGAATTTACCCACTCTCACTCTCTCTCACCACAATAATAATAATTTGTTGTGTGTACTAACTGAGAGAGCTTGTTTCATGAACTCCAGTGCATAACAGAGAGATATTTTGTATGTTTGCACCAAGCTTAGCCTGCAGCTTGGAGTTCCTGTACTTTCTTATCCAGCTGCCTTGCTCTTGCTCAACGCAAGAGTTGTTTTCTATGGAAAATATTGATTCTTCCTCAGCTCTGCACCATAATGACTTCTACGTGGTTAGCCTCAAAGATGGAATGAGTCCTTATGGCTACTACTAGCGTCTCCCCTACCTTTGCTCTGTGTAGGAGGAATACAGACTCTGATTGGAGGATCATTGGAACCATATCGAGGCCAAACTGGATTAATGTTTCTAATAGTTTGCATGTGCTAATGACATGCTAATGTTCCATGACATGCTCACTCAAACTGTGGCCCCTCCCCATCATCCTAGATCAACAACAACAGTTTGTGGACACCTGCTTCCCTGTGTCCTCCTCATAGGCTTTGCTGTGGTTATAGAGTGGAGAACTACTGCAACAAATTACCAAATTTGACTAGTACTTCACCCTTGCAGTTTGTAGGTCATTTCCCATGACCATAAAGCACCCACCTTAAAAATAATGTACCTTTTTTTTTTTCTTCATAATATAGGGGAACAGGATGAATAAGAATACACGCATTGTACCTATAGCCTACATGCATCCAACTGTAGGAGCCATAGTGGTGATATTTAAATTTATTTTTATCATAAGTTAAAGTTACTGAGCAACAAACCAAAATCTGAGTTCTGTAAAATCAATATTAATGGATACTGTTATAAGAGATGCACAGCACAATGGACGGATGTATTGCAAACTTATGTCACAGAGGAGTTTCCAGCCATGTTGGCTGGTGCACTTTTGCTCAACAGTAATCAACCATCAGGGAGCATGACATCACCTGAGACAGACAGAGTTCCCTGGGGCCCGGACTCCTCAGTAAGTGAGCCAGTCCAAAGCAGAACCTATTTCACAACTAACCAATGGAACCATTTGTCACTGAAAGTTACTGAGAACTGTCAAGTTAATTATTGAGGTCATTGGAGGATCTTTTAGACTCTGACAGCATGTTTAGTCGATGTGTCATTAGTATGCTTCTGTTGTTACCCCTTTATTTAGTCCCACCCCAATCAACCTTTTTCAATCATGTGTTAATTATAACAAACATAGTTTACATGTGACACTTGCTTGCATTATTGTAATGACTGTGCCCTCCCTCTTGCACGTTTTGCTCTGTTCCTCTGCCTCCTCCCTCCATCTCTCTCTGCCTCCTCCCTCCATCTTCCTCTGCCTCCTCCCTCCATCTCCCTCTGCCTCCTCCCTCCATCTCCCTCTGCCTCCTCCCTCCATCTCCCTCTGCCTCCTCCCTCCATCTCTCTCTGCCTCCTCCCTCCATCTCTCTCTGCCTCCTCCCTCCATCTCTCTCTGCCTCCTCCCTCCATCTCTCTCTGCCTCCTCCCTCCATCTCTCTCTGCCTCCTCCCTCCATCTCTCTCTGCCTCCTCCCTCCATCTCTCTCTGCCTCCTCCCTCCATCTCTC
Source organism: Lycopodina hypogea (assembly GCA_963969325.1). Taxonomy (NCBI): domain Eukaryota; kingdom Metazoa; phylum Porifera; class Demospongiae; order Poecilosclerida; family Cladorhizidae; genus Lycopodina; species Lycopodina hypogea. Next base: position 9,666,678 of record OZ017784.1, on the reverse strand, counting down.
TCTGACTCCTCCCTCCATCTCTCTCTGCCTCCTTCCTCCATCTCTCTCTGCCTCCTCCCTCCATCTCTCTCTGCCTCCTCCTTCCATCTCTCTCTGCCTCCTCCCTCCATCTCTCTCTGCCTCCTCCCTACATCTCTCTCTGCCTCCTCCCTCCATCTCTCTCTGCCTCCTCCCTCCATTTCTCTCTGCCTCCTCCCTCCATCTCTCTCTGCCTCCTCCTTCCATCTCTCTCTGCCTCCTCCCTCCATCTCTCTCTGCCTCCTCCCTACATCTCTCTCTGCCTCCTCCCTCCATCTCTCTCTGCCTCCTCCCTCCATCTCTCTCTGCCTCCTCCCTCCATCTCTCTCTGCCTCCTCCCTCCATCTCTCTCTGCCTCCTCCCTCCATCTCTCTCTGCCTCCACCCTCCATCTCTCTCTGCCTCCTCCCTCCATCTCTCTCTGCCTCCTCCCTCCATCTCTCTCTGTCTCCTCCCTCCATCTCTCTCTGCCTCCTCCCTCCATCTCTCTGCCTCCTCCCTCCATCTCTCTCTGCCTCCTCCCTCCATCTCTCTCTGTATCCTCCCTCCATCTCTCTCTGCCTCCTCCCTCCATCTCTCTCTGCCTCCTCCCTCCATCTCTCTCTGCCTCCTCCCTCCATCTCTCTCTGCCTCCTCCCTCCATCTCTCTCTGCCTCCTCCCTCCATCTCTCTCTGCCTCCTCCCTCCATCTCTCTCTGCCTCCTCCCTCCATCTTCCCGTGAACCGCACTGACCTGCAGAATCCACTGGTATGTTTGACATCATTCCACTCTTGTTGGTGATGGTTTCATATCTGAACATTTATCTTGAATAGGCAGAAAGGCCAAGGACGATCCTCGCTATCAGAAGTATTTCAAGATGAAAAGAATGGTATGGTTCAATTTACATCACTTAATGGGCATAGTCTGTAGTCAGTCTGGTAGAAACCTTTTCTTTTATTTAAACTACTTCACATGAAGAACTCAATGGTGTGATCATAAAGGACAAAAAAAAATTGTGTTTTTTTAATTTTTTTTTTTTTTGGTTTTTTTAATTTTATTGTATTTACGAAGTGAATTAGAATGTCAAGCCAGTCAAAAGATTTATGCAAGTGGTGTTATTGGGTCAAAGGGTACCTGAACACTCTCCTAGTAGCTGTTCTTCACCCTGTTCCTTCTTGTCTTGCCTGTCCTGTAGGGAGTGAGTCCCCTGCAGATAGCCATGAACATGAAGAGGGAAGGACTCAACCCTGACATCCTCGAGTAAGTCCCTCTCCCTGACTGCAGTAATGGTAACCACTGGCCATCTAGCTATAGTCTAGCACATGTTGCATGGGCATAGGACAGACATCGATAGCCTGAGGCACAAGAGGACACCAAAATATCCTATCAATCTAGTATAGATTTTATTTAAATTTTAATCTTTAATACTTCCTAGCCAGTTTCATATTTTAGAACACAATATATCTTTTTAATCTTATAAACAGCTTCACCATATGCTGCAGAGTGGTAATAGTCCTGACCCAATGAGTCATGTGATCCACATGTGCACATCACTATTAGTTTGGCTGTGAGTGTTTATTACGAGTGGTATTTCCATCCCTCCAAACTGGTCCCATGACATGCTCTATCTACAGGCCACACCAGAATATAGTGTTATTGTTTTTAATGTCATCTAAACTGTCCAATGTATACATTGCTTTGCTCCAAATAACATAATGGAAGTGTATGAGTGTTGTGGTGTATGCAGTGATGAAGATGCTGAGCTTCCTGATGATGACATCACTGCCAGTGGCGGAGGAGGGGGAGGAGTGATGATGAAGAAGGCTGACGACGACAACGATGATGATGATGATGACGACGACCATAGCTCCAGTGAGGAGGAGAGCAGTGTGGACTCCAGTGAGGAGGCCAGTGAGGAGGACTCAGAGGACAGCTTTGGCTATGACTAGTCACAATTGCACATTATCATGGTTGCACGTCATCATAAATGCTTTTTATCCAACTTCTGCTTGTCTGCTACCTGATTGTGGACTAACACTAAATGTAGTTCTACTTGTGTACAGACCACTGAGTATTTGTGTTGCAATGCTTACAGGAACTCTTGTCTGTTATAATATTACTTTGTCAATGTTTCACCTTGTGTCAGTGGACTTGTGCCACAGAGAACTACTCGTGCAATAGTGATGTTTTATAAATGTGACCAATCAGATTTAGTTACAAAATTTTGTAACTGGCTCACGATAACCTGATTATAGTGACCAGATGGCTTATCAGCAGAGGGCTGGGTAAAGGGTCTGGCTACCCAAAACGTAGTATGGCCATCTAAATCCCTCTGAAATTCTTGCTCTTCATCCTTTATTCTACTTATAAATAGGAACTCTGTGTGTGTGTGTGTGTGTGTGTGTGTGTGTGTGTGTGTGTGTGTGTGTGTGTGTGTGTGTGTGTGTGTGTGTGTTCTTTTCACAGACAAACCACTGGACTAATCAAGCTGAAATTTGGTATATGGTCTCCAAGTACCCGGGATGAGCATTATTAACCACATGTGGGTGTGTTTTTATCATAGCCATGCCCACAAGTTACTTGGGCTGCCAAAAGATTGCTCACCCCAAAGTATACACAGCCACACCCACAGGACAGTAACACATGTGTGACCAATCAGGCTGAAATTTGGCATGTGGACATAATGTGACCATGAATGTTACTATCCTCCTGTGTTTGTGGTTATGGATGTAGTTTGGCCAACAAACATTAGTGTATAAGTATGAATGCAATACCAGGCATATTTCATTCAAGCTGCTACCAGCAAATTTGGCTTTAGTTACTTACACCACTTCCATACTTGGCTTCACCTAGCAAAGTTGCAACAGGCCCACTGGTACTATTAATCTGCATTCCTTGTTTACCCAAAACCTTTGGGTTAAGAAGGAATTCTAATTAATAGTATTTAAAGTATGAAGGCCAAAAGTGCATTTGAACCTGTAAAGGTGTTCCAAGGGTTTATTTTATTTATTTTTTGTTGTTATATACAGAGCAATCATACTTACCTTATATAAAAGAATAGTTAAATAAATAATAATATGAGTAAAAGGGTAGTCAGATTTCCACATCATCCATTTTGGAAGCCCAATGCAAATATCCAACCACTGAAGTGGCATTCCTGTTGCATGGCCACAGAAATTTTTTGTAGTAAATATCAGTGAGAATAATCCAAAGTCACTGATCTCAGGTGTTGGTTGACCAAATTCCTTTAAAAAAATTAAAAAAAGCCTTTGTTTGCCCCCCCCCAAGCCTCATGTCTACACAGTTCCTGGTACAAATTTGTATGGAGAGTCCAGGTGGAGTACTTATTACTCTTCAACTTCTCTGCCTGGAGTGCAATTGCACCAGCCACGGTGACAAAAAATGTCACTGCAAGTAGCATCCCAGACTAAAAGCCTTCCACTGGACCGAGGAATGATGGACATACCATCAGGTCTCTTTCCATCTGGCGGAAATGAACTTGGGGGTTCCAACCTGGTAGGGACACTGGCAGAAGATAATGACCAGTGGATGATGTCATTTAATGAACTCTGACGAAAATGTTTTCCCTAACCCTTCCTGCAGCTCAACCCATATGTACCAAAATGATCAACATTTGCACCACTGTGACTGCAAGAATGTGGCTGGCATAGGGGAGCTCCAAGGCAGACCAATTGCAATTCTTACTGTCTGTAGGGCATTCAACCAAGCACCTGACTCACGAGTAGACACCGCCAAGAGACAAGCCCTGGTCTTAGGGTCACTAGCATTCTTTAAGAGACACTCTTCATTCCCAAGAATACAAGGGATGTCCCACGACTTCTGCAGGTGGGATAAGGGTTGCTATGGAGGAGGTTGACTTCGGTCATTATCCCAGAGTGAGAGGGCAACACCAACCACAGGGTACTGAACTTCACTAAACCAAAGTGGGAGGATATGATGAATCCAAAAAGGCAGAGGGAGCAGTGTGAACTTCACTTCTGATTCTAATTCCCCCACGGTTCACTGGGAGGGTGGCTTGAAGCCAAGAATAGACATTGTTCTGAAAATCTATGTTGGAAATATTGCTGACATGGACCTGAGTAGATCATAAGATGGAAGATGACTAGAATAGAAACAGGGAGCTGAACGAAGAATGAGCATCATCTTAGGGATTGCAAAAGAATGAGCAGCAAAGTGATAGCATCATGAGATTGCAACTTTTCTAATCTATCATTCATCAAACTTAGCAGCTCTATTTTCTCTTTTAAACGTGCATCAACCGATAGTAAACCTCCTATAGGAGAGCCCAGAAGGTGGGCATCCTCTGGGTTGATGATACGAACTCCTGGAAGAGCGCCTAAAGCTGATCCTCCAGTTCTACTTATTTATTTTTTATCACTTTTTGTTTTGTTTTTTCCACCGTCTAAAAACGTTATGGTCCACACAGCACCTTGGAATTTCCATAAGGGGTGTGGCTACTCCGGCAGGATTTCCTGCCAAGCTGAGTGTGTTTACAGCTGTCCAGAGCAAACGGGCACACCACATTTGGCGTAATGAAGGCGTGGTCAATATCAATATTATAGCACCTCTTTCTACGCAGAATTTCCTTCGCCTTAAAATTTGCAGCTCCTACCGGAAGAGTTGTAACATTCTCCTGGTCATTTGCTCACCTATAGATCCTGCGGTGTCGCAGCTTTGAGTGTTAGTGACTCAGATCATGGCCGGAATACTCTGTGGGTGCTGTACTGAAGATTACAAGGAAGTGGCTGATGATCAGACTGACGGCAAGAAAGGTACTCTAGACAATCACCCACACACATGGCCAACTAGAGTGGTGTGCAACTGCTATAAGTTGCATTAGTTGCAACTATGATGGGGGTGTGGTCAACAAGCTGTTTTATGACCAACAACATCCCATCATTGTCTACACACACACCCACACACACACACACACACACACACACACACACACACACACACACACACACACACACACTACGAAACACAGGAAAGAAGTTGAAGTATGATGAGAATTTCAAGGGACCAATTCGTGGGAAAGCCAGGTATTGCATGACCCTGTTAAAAACCAGTTATGGTGTTGCTATTAAATATTGTGCATTTCGCAGGAGACCCAAAGACCTTCTCTGTCTACTTCTCTTCGTAGTATTCATCATTCTGATGCTAGCCATTGGCTTGTACTGTAAGTGATGCCAGTTATGAGGGAGGGGACGTGGTGGGGGCGAGGCTAGACTGGATTGGCTAGTCCTACTATGTATCTATTTGGCTGCAGAATGGAAGAAAAATATCTATGCTATTTAATCATTAACCAATGAAATTCCAGATGTTTAATGAATATTTATTATGATTGAGTAATTAATGAAGCTGCAGTGGATGCATGTAATAATACTTTGTAACATCACCAATCTGGAGATTACTTTGAGTTCCATTTTTAATTGTTTTCATTTCATTTGACCAATCGGGTCACTGAATTTAACTGGTCATGTGACCAATTCACTGTTCTCTGGTTGTTAGCCTTGTTGTAAAGTGCATATAGAGCTACCAAAGCATTCCAGCACAACATATCACTGGATTTTGACAAACTATTAACAAAGGCAATAGTTGAAACAACAGTAATGATATTCATGCCTGCCAACTTCTGACCCTCGAATGCTATCTGGAACCTTTCAACTGTCAGTGACTTACCATGTTGCACATTAATATGTTATGTAGATAGAGGGTAAATGCAAACATTTACTGTTGTCTAAAAAATAATATTGGTTGTTTTTTTTTATTGGCATATTTTTTTTTTTGTTGATGTGAGCAACCTAGTGACATAATGGTATAAATTTTTCTGGAAGACTTTAACTAGTGACAGAGTTTTCTTCGAACATCAAACTCGCTTCCGTATTTCTAACATACACGTGATGGAACTCAGCTAATCCATGTACCATCTACACCTGATCTCTCTACCTACCTTTATTTATTTTATAATATCTAAAGGAATAGTGTGCACCTTGTAGGAGGGGCTTACGCAGGAAGCTGTCAATTAGTCTACCATTTCTTTCACTGTAAGTGCAAATTTTTCTGGCTATCGTGTTCATCCTCAGGTACACACAGTGAATTTTCCCCCTTCATTTCTCCCCCCTCCTTTCCTTCTTCTAATCCACCTTTATTAAAATAGTTGGGAGGAGAGGGGATTAGTTGGTACTTTTTTTACCCTTACTTATTGTCACACAAATTTTCTGAGAAGAACTAGCAGCTACTTCAGGGCCAAGATTGAATCTGGCAACTGTCTGACACTCGCCGCTACTGCCGTTTGTTAATGAGTTTTGAGAAGAACTAGCAGAAAGCTTGCTGGCCTGGGTCACAACTACCTTTCATTCACTTTCACACTCCATTTTCTCCACAACCACAGATAGAATATTCTAGAATTTGTTATCTGCATGCAGGATATTTGATAAAGTCTTTATTTCTATGGTATGGTAAAAGCACAAGCTGTTTTGCAGATGCAGTTCCCAGGAATAGCATTACCAGTTATGAATGCTACTGTATTGCTATGGTGCTAGTAGTTCACTGATACCATATGTAGGCATGACAGGTTGTATGTGACGTAATCATATAATCTCCTGTTGAGTGTATATTGTTTGCAGTCCATTTCACCAGTCTAGGTCTGTTTACATAGAGCAACTGAGTAGTGTGCTTAACACTCGTGAGTTAACAAAGATAAGTTATATTTACACAAGTGAAAGTAAAAAAAATTAATTTTTTTAATTAAACTGGTAAGTATGGATGACGTGTCAGCAAAAAGTGCAGAAACAAGAATTCTGTGACAGTGTGTTACAAAATTCACTGATTCCTGTGAACTTAGAATTCTATACGATAGTGTGACAGTCCTTGTTTCGATATTCCTGTGAACTTGAGTAATTATTGTACATGAGCTAGCTACAAGCAAAATGAAGATGTGGGGCATCACATCTTACACATTACATGAGAATGTGGAATTGGTGAAGTAGGTAATTTTTGTAACATACGCTGTCACAGAATTCTTGTTTCTGCACTTTTTGCTGACACGTCATCCCTATTCCAGTTTTATTTCAAAGAAATATTTTATACTTTCACTTGTTTCCTTCGGTTTTTGCACACTGTCAAAGATACATATATATATTTTTAATGTGGCTATAGTAGTAGCAGTAACAGTAGTAGAAGCTGCAGTTGGTAGTGTAGAGCTTCAGAGAGAGAGAGAGAGAGAGAGACTCACTGTCAGCAGTGGAGAGCTTCAGAGAGGCTCACTGCCAAATGCAGAAAGAAGTAGGTTAGATAGCTATAACAATGCTATGGCTAGCTGTAACAAATTTATCTAAAGAATTTGACTTACATTCAAGATTTGGAAGTGTAGTTCTGGTGGTAGTGTTGGTAGAGCGGAAATTTGGAGTTTTTTAAATCTGAAAGTTGGGACTCCACCCCTTTTAAAAATTTTATTTAATGATATTCATTGCCTCGCACATGAACTGGTTTTAAATTGTGCGCGTAGATGAATTGGTAGTGTCAAAATGGCGGCTTAAACCTAACACTGCAGCTATTAGTCTGGGATATACTTCGGTAGTTTGTTAGCATGGCAAAGCAAATGAAGAGGTTGTGGACCTAGTCTGAAGAAATAGTAAGCGGTTAGTATAACTATTGCATGATTTGTTGTAGCCAGCTAGGCTCTAGCCCTGGAACTGAAGAAAAACAATAAGAAGATAGAAGGAGAACATTTGGTGATTTTGACGAGTCTCCGCTCGCTACTTTAGCGATTGATTTGGAGGACAGAAAATATCTTGGTAGTTCGTGTTGCAGCTTATATGGACTGCAGGTGAGTTTTGTGGCCTAGGTTTGAGCCCTAGCAGAGAAAATGAAGCTTTCACGTTGTATTAGTCAATGAGGCTGCCATTTTTTGGTGATCATCCCTACTGAGAGAGTACTACCATACTCTCTGATAGCTGTAGTATGCACTATTTATGTAGCAAACGAACAGTGATGCAATTGGGGTAAGTTATTCCTTTGCCACTCTTGAAATAGCTCTTGGTGTGCACCTTCACCTCATGCTCGAAGTAGTCTTGAAGTGGCTCATCTGTGCCTCTCTTCGTCATGCTTGAAACAGCATTCTGTAGCTAAATATTCAGTTGTCGATTATCTCCTCCAATCACTTCTTTCAATTTCTTGGTGTCTCGCTTGGTATGAATTCTCCGCTCCCTTTTTCTTTCCTTGTCGATTGTTACTACACTAACAGTATTTATATACACAAAGGTGAATCTGATGTCATTTGAAGGTTCCTGTTAGGAATCTGTAGCTGATGGTGAAGTCTGAAACTTCAAAATATGTCTAGAAAAAAAAAAGTTTAGCTTCAGTATGTTACTTGTTTCCAGCTATGAATATTTCTTAAGGATGGTGAGTTCGTTTGGTACAGGGTCTCCACTGAGAGAAGCACAAAAAATGTCTACTATTTCACTTATTATCGTAAATATTTTACAAACCAAAAATTTGACCATTTCTCGTGGCCAGTAGTCAATAGTGATGCCATGGTAGCAATTGTTTTCGATCTTTCTCCCCGCCACCTGTGCATTGGATAGGCCCGAGGCATAACTGATGCATACACATCTTTTTTTCCCTCCTAACTCTCCTTCATATATGTGGAGTTGTGGCACTTGGTCCAAGGTGCACAGGGTCTGATGTTTTGCAAGGTGGTTCAATATCTACTGGGCATGTGCAAGGCAAAAATAAATCCAAACCTTTATTCCTTGCGAATGATATCTGAGTTGATGTGGGATGAATACATGTTCTGTCATCTATCTGTTGGCTCTTTTTCCCCCTTTTTTGGGCGTTGCAATTGCCATCTCTAGCTCTGGGTGGAACCACCATATCTAGTGTGTTGTGTTGCATGGTTACCAAACAAGAGCTCCTGCTGGCAACTGTGGGAATTCAGTGCATGCATATTTGGGGGAGTAGCAAACCTTATATGTTGGTGGGCGTAGTGAGTGTTGATTTGGTGTATGTGTAATAAAGGACAGGTCGGCAATTCCAAAGATGATAATATATGATTCCTGGTTGTCGTTTTTTTAAATAATTAAAATTGATGTATCAATTTATGTTCGATAGTTTGGAATTGTATGTTCACTGTGTGAATACAGGTGAACCTTAAAGGTTCTCAGCAATGAAGTGATTATTGTCTCTTGTTGTTTTACCTTTCAGCATGGGTGAATGGTGAGCCGCAGAGACTTGTCTTCCCCACTGACTCCAGGGGAAGACTGTGTGGTGTGGATGAGGCAGTCAGGTACTGGAGTGATGTCCATGATGTGTAGTCAGTGGGGGGGGGGGGGGGGGGGGGTGTGTGTGTGGTGTGTATCCCTGTCCTACCACAGAAAAGCCCTATCCCCTGTACTGATACCACTATTTAGAAGACAGAATTCATAATATTTATTAACTGTGGAGGAAGCTATAATCTTGAGCATGAAGACCATGTGTTCAGGGCCTGTATATAATTTGTAGCTCCTCCCATGTGTGCAATTTCGGTGTGTTCAGAGATTTGACCTCTGTGCACCAGGCAGCAGTATATGAGAAGTAAGGTGCTGGAGACCATGTGAAAGTTGTGAGGTTGTCTTTAAACTTCCATTTTGGCATATTAATGTGCTTCAGCCTATTCTGATTTCTCTAGTAATTTTTAACAAATTTTTACGCTGCACTGGCAGGCTGCACAGTGTAACTTGATTGAGTTGAATGGTATTAACTAATTTGTAAGTTCATTACAAACCACGACTGCATTGCTGATTGTCACATTTATTTCAACATCTGTGAAGGTGACGTCCACCATTCTGTACCTGTTTTATTTGGATTTATCGCTTGACACCCCAACTTTGTAATAGAAGAGGGAAGGTAAAGGGTGGAGGTGGGGAAGTGTAATGTTGACAATTTGGCTAAATTCTGTGTTGTATTAAAAAAATATCCTTGGTTACCAGATGTTTTGCTTGGTTACCTTATGTGTAATGAAACATGTTGATTTACAGCTGCTAGCACTGGTAAGACTTGTTAATTATTAACACCAGACGAGCTGTTGACAAGTTCAAAGTAATATTTTGACTGACCATATTGGTGCAAATTAGACAACTTAACACATCTTACATCATGTCATGTGTTAATGTCCATCAAAGCATCAGACCAACACCTGTCAAATAACAAACAATCCTCCAGTTAGAAGCTATGAGAGATAACATGCCCCTTCCTTCCTGGATTAACAAAAAATGTACAATTTATCATCACTCCCCAGGAAAATCCAATCTTGAACCACCAGTGTTTCCCACCAGTATATCCCACCCGTATTTCCCACCAGTGTTTCCCACCAGTGTTCCCCACCAGTATTTCCCACCAGTATTTCCCACCAGTGTTTCCCACCAGTGTTTCCCACCAGTATTTCCCATCAGTATTTCCCACCAGTTTCCCACCAGTATTTCCCACCAGTATTTCCCATCAGTATTTAATGTTTCCCGCCAGTATTTCCCACCAGTGTTTCCCACCAGTATTTCCCACCAGTATTCCCCACCAGTATTCCCCACCAGTATTCCCCACCAGTATTCCCCACCACTCCAATATTCCCCACCAGTATTTCCCACCAGTATTCCCCACCACTCCAATATTCCCCACCAGTATTTCCCACCAGTATTCCCTACCAGTATTCCCCACCAGTTCTTCCCACTGGTTATTTTCTCACTTCAGATAATGGGTGTATAATTTTTATTATTTAGTTTGCTAAAAACGATTGTGGTGAACTATGGTCCCTTTCTGTATGTAGAAAGGTTTCCTAAGTGCTTCAAATGATGTTTCATAACATGATAAACTAACTGCAGGACTTTTGTGACACAAACAAAAAGTAATGTGGCACAAACAAAAAGTAATGTGGCACAAACAAAAAGTAATGTGGCAATATTTGTGAATTCCTTATTGTGCAGGTCCAAGCCGTATCTTTTATTCTTTGATCTCACCAAGTGTGCATCTGTGGTCTCCATCACATCTATCTTGTCAGGGGAGTTTGACACATCTCAAGTATTTACCTGTCCCACTCCCCAGGTAATTACAGCACCTGTCTGTGGTCTGTGGTGGTGTCCCAACTCAACACTCAGTGTTGGTACATATCATGTAGACATCAATTAATCAACTAATGTATCCTACTATGTCTGTAGAATACATATTGCATGTTCACAGTTGACAGGTTTGATGAGAGAGAGAGAGAGAAGGTTTGCCTCAAATTATAATGAATTGCCTTATTCTTACAGCTAATCAAACCAAACAATGTCTAATAAGTTGTTAGTCACCATCTCTCTCTCCCCCCCCCCCCCCCTCCCCCTCCCTCTCCCTCCTTCCCTCTCTCTCTTGGATTATGTGAAAAAATAAAATGCACTATTGGTGTGCCTATTGGATGAGGTTGTAACTGCTGAACTACTGGGCTATGTTAACTCTGAGCTGTGTACAGGTTGTGTTGACAGTGGCCAGGTAAATTCTTGAGGTCAGAGAGAACAACATCTGTTTCAATGATTACTCAGCAACTGTGCATTTCTCCTTACCCCCTACCCTGTGCTTACTGTTTTGGTGCTAGAAGGTAAATAGTTACATGCTCCTACATGTCTAGGGTGTAGTGGATCTTCCCTGTGTTGTGAATGGTGAAGAGAAAAATGTCCACCTAATGCTTCTTCTTTATAAAATTTTAAACAAATGCTGCGTTTTTGCCACCTAACAACTAGATAAATTTTAAAATACAGGGAAAAAATTCTCCAGGGAGTGCTGATAACACTCTTCAAAATTCCTTATCTATTTATCTGTTATAAGGAATAAATACTCCACAGCTGTTTATCGATTGAGGTTCACCTGCTGTAGCTGGTTACTAAATGAGCCATAACAGCTGTTCGTTTTGTTTTGGTTGTGTAAGTATATCAGTAGTCCTATGGCCCTCTATTGTGCTGAGAACTTTGTAATAATTTCAAATGCCTATACCTTACCTGTTTTGAGCCAGGTACAGGTAAAGTATATGCCTGAGATCTATTTTCTGATACCAAAATTACATTCAAGCTCTAATGGGAGGATTGGGAGGTAAAGTTAGTATTGTATATGTAGGACCTTGACATGTGGACTTCTGGATAGTCAGAATTGTTACTGTTTAAATTAATAGTTTGTACATTGTTATTAATTGCTTGTACATAGTGTTGTCAGTTACTTGTTTGTGGTCACCAAGAGGTCGGAGGTCATAAGAAATACAAAAACTTCATTCGATTTCATGGCCTGAGTGGGACTCAATTAGAACAGCAGTTTTTAATTTTGTAGTGTAGTTGACTGCATTGTGATGTCTTGTTGACTAACTGGTTGAAATTGAGTCCATAGTATTGTGTACAAACTTATTATAAGGAAGTCAATTCTTTATCAGATTGGCCATAAACTTTCCCCTTGGAGTTGGCCAACTTTATAATAGTTAGAGTAGGCAGAATCATGAGGTAGTGGTCTTCCCATTGCTCTCCTCCATCAGTGAAAATCAGCTTTCTTCATCAGTGACCATTCCCTATTGATGGCTCCTTCTAAGACTTGTGTCTCCATCAAAGGGGAACACCTACTTCCAACAAGAATACTCTTATGTCCAGCTGAATTCATGTATCTTGGCATTGCACTCTATTCTAAACTGCAGTAGTGGCCGCAAATTATCAAACTTGTGCCTACAAGAAACCACGACATGTCAGTATGTAACATGTGTTATGCCTTTATCCACCACACACATGTGCACACACATGTGCACACATGTGTAGGTGTGTGTCAGTGAGTGTCCCACCGAGAATGAGTTTGGTGTGCGTGATAACCCAGTGTGCGTGGATGAAGTGAACACCACCAGGTTTGCCAACATCTCTTCTGTAGACCTGACAGATCCCAGCAGTGTCTTCTCTGCAAGTGCTGATGTGTCAGTAAGTTGGACTATACCCTTTAGAGAGAGGACTCATGCGTCTGTAGTCAGTGGCGAGTCATTTTGTGTATGGAAGAGACGTGTTGTGGATGTGTGCATGTGGAGGATGGTGGTGTGTGTGCGTGAGCCAGCAAGCAATCTTGAGTTTCAGATTGTTATTCTGTGATCTCTTTCTGCATAACCTTTAAAATGATAATAATTTCCAGTAGTAGTTTATGCACTTGTAAAATTCGTTAACATTAATCTTGTTATTGTTTTACGCTGTAGGCTTTGCTAGAGTTTATCCGGCTGGACATGTGTGCACCGTACTACGTGTTCAGCACTGAGAGTAAGTGTGTGTGTGTGAGTTTTAGTGTGAGTGTGTGTGTGAGTTGCCAAGTGTCTCGGCTGTTTCTCTGCATAGGTGCATGTATTTATATAGCAAGACATCGCCTGTGGAAGGATAGAATTGTACTTTAGCAATGCTGGCACTCCAGTACAGAGAGAGCTTGCCAACTTCCCTAGATGCTGTGAACTTCATGAACATGTCATTCGGTGATATTAATATCTTAATTCAGTCTTATCTTGCACACACACACACACACACACACACACACACACACACACACACACACACACACACACACACACACACACACACACACACACACACTGCACACTGCACACACACACACACACACACACACACACACACACACACACACACACTGCACACTGCACACTGCACACACACACACACACACACACACACACACACACACACACACACACACTGCACACACACGCATACACACCCCACCCACATGGTAGTACTGTCGTGTGTGCAGTGTGGTTGGTGCAGTGTGGTTGGTGCAGTCAATGTTCCTCACTGTCCCTGTATGCTGCAATCATGTGGAGTTCTAATCACTGCCCATGCAGGATTATCCTTTGATTCATCCACGCAGGATTATCCTTTGATTCATTTATTTCCTTTTAGAACTGATAGAAATGTTACCAATAATAAATGTCTATTTTACAAATGCACAATTAACTGAGCAAGAACAATATCAGAACAATATCATGGTCATGTGACATTGTGAGGGTCATGTGACACTGTGTGAGGGGTCATGTGACACTGTGTGAGGGTCATGTGCTGTTCATGTATTTGAGGGGGTGTGGTTAAGGGATGGATAAAGGAGTGTTCTCGTGTGAAGTTGCTGTGATTGTGTTTCACAGCACTCATGTAAATGTCTTTATTCAGTTGCTCGGAGGTGTGTGCCCACGTTGATAGACCTGGTGGGACAGGCAGAGGAAGTCTTCAACTTCTCCTCCACCACTGAGCTGCAGGACTTGGCCAGCAACAGCTCCTCCTTTGAGGACTTGATTGTCTCAGTCAACATCCAGTCCATAGTGGATGGGTCCTTGTGAGTGCCAGTGTCAGTTGGTCTCTGGCACTGTACCAAATACACCTGCACTTAATGAAGTCTAACACATGTATCTACTAATTATAGTAACACTTGCACTTAATGAAATCTAACATGTATGCACTAATTATAGTAACACCTGTGCTTAATGAAGTCTAACACATGTATCCATTAATTATAGTAACACCTGTGCTTAATGAAGTCTAACACATGTATGCACTAATTATAGTAACACCTGTGCTTAATGAAGTCTAATACATGTATACACTAATTATAGTAACACCTGTGCTTAATGAAGTCTAACACATGTATGCACTAATTATAGTAACACCTGTGCTTAATGAAGTCTAATACATGTATACACTAATTATAGTAACACCTGTGCTTAATGAAGTCTAACACATGTATGCACTAACTATAGTAACACCTGTGCTTAATGAAGTCTAATACATGTATACACTAATTATAGTAACACCTGTGCTTAATGAAGTCTAACACATGTATGCACTAATTATAGTAACACCTGTGCTTAATGAAGTCTAATACATGTATACACTAATTATAGTAACACCTGTGCTTAATGAAGTCTTTCGCATGTATACACTAATTACACTACAGTATTTTCAGTTCCATTACAGGTAATAAGTTTGTTTTGAGAATTTGAGTGTAGAAATTGATTTTGTTTAATTGAGAAGATTTGAAATATATTCCCCTTCCCCCATCCTTTAATATGCCCACATTGTTCCCTGCTATATTGTCACATACAGCAACTACCCTGCATTGTGGATGTGCTGCGTGCAACACACCTGACCTCTATATACCGACCAGTTCATGTATATCCTCGTGTGACCATCACTTTATGTGACATGGAAGTAGTAAAGTCGCTCTAAATTTCACTTTACATGTGGCCTTCTCTTCTTTCTCTGTGTGTGTGTGTGTGTGTCTCTGTGTGCTTACAGTACTCAGGAGCTGTTGGTTGCCACTCGTCAGTTTGTATTGGACATCTACCAGGACTTTGCTGTTGTGTGGCCAGCTTTGATCATGTGAGTATCTGCATGTTTGTATGTGTGTGCACATGTATATATGGAGCACATAATTTTAATACATTCTATACCTATACAATAATTTAATCAATTTGAAGTTATTTTAGCAACGCAGTATCTTCTCAAGATTTACCATCTGGGCAAATAATTTAAAGTCAAATTTTGATAATTTAACGTCAAATTTTTGTTAATATTAAGTAGTACAAACATTTAATTTTTTTTGAGACTAAATAATCTTGATAGACTGCTATGTGTGTGCATGTGTGCATGCATGTGAGTGTGTGTATAACTATGAGTTTGCACTGATTGAAGCTGATTTAATGACAGCAGTTTCCCCCCTCTCATCCACAAGTCAGTCATCAAGATACTAACAGCAGTATGGAACAATGCTATTGGGAGTGTTGATGTGTGGGGGGAGGAAGGGAAGGGAGGGGAGGAGTGCCGTTCCCACCACTCATGCTCTCTAGTACCAGTGCTGGGGTCTGTTTGAGGGTGTGCATCTAGTGTGAGTGCAGGGAAATGGAACATATATGACTGCATATTTCTACTGGTCATAAACTTTAGATAGTTGAGCATGCACTGAGTAACTGCTAATATTACACTGCCCATTCTGCTTGAATACATGTGTTTCATTTTTCTTCGCATAATTAGATACTGCGAAAATATTTCAACCTAAAGCTCATCCACTGTGTGTGTGCGTGTGTGTCACTATTTGTGCAGTGGAGTGCTGGTGGCCCTCATCTTGTCCTTCATGTTCATCTGCCTGCTCCGATGGCTGGCCGGCCCCATCATTGTCCTGGGAATAGCCCTCACCTTACTAATCATCTTCGGGGGTACGTTGAAGCATTCAAAAAATAATTGTTGAATTGTTGAAATGTATATTTTTAAAAATTGAAGTGCCTCATTTTATGCATGCTAAAATACAGGGTTTTTTCCTTGGGGGGGGGGGGGGGGGGTGGGGGGGGAGAGGGAGGGAGTATAATGAAATAGGATATATTCATAGGCCCCGAGCATGTTCTACGGGGATATGAATTTTGGTGGGTTTTGGTCAGTCAGCGGCTACAACTACATATGATACATCCATCATACATAACATCTTAATTTTGGGAGGGGAGGGGGGATATCCCAGAGAACCCCCCATGTGTGAAGCACTGTTATGTGTGTATAGTGCAAGTATTGATTCAACCAATCTTGTGGTTAAATGTTTTCCATCGGAGACACTAAATAATGGACACAATAAGTTGGTGCTGATCCATCTAGTCTGTGAATCTTTCCTGTAAATTCCCCCTTGCAGTGGCTGGGTTTTCATACTACCAGTTCTACTGCTTCCAGAATGCGGCAGACATAGTGTCTGACTTCCAGTCTCTGAACATCACACTTGTCAACCTGGTGGCCAACTCCACTGACCTAGTGGACCTGTCCTCTCGCATCTGCTCCTCCACTGCTGTGGTCAGGGAGTTCATAGACTCACAGCTGCCGTGGTTTGAGTACCAGGAGTACACTTGGCTTGCCATTGGTATGTGTGGGGGGTGCCTCTGGCGTGCAGGGAAGGCCACAGAGACTGTGTCAGTGCATGTGACATCTGCTGTGTGTGTGCCTTACCTGTTTCAGAGGAATGAGTGGTTGTAATGTAAATGATGGTTGTTTGCAGGCATTTTGGGGACTCTAGTGCTTCTTGTCATCATCTTGATTCTCATCTTTCTTGGCAAGAGGATCGCCATATCTATTGCTATCATCAAGGAAGCCAGCAAGTATGACTTTACCTTTCCATATGTTTTTTGTTTTTTTTCTTTTTTTTTCTTTTCTCTTTTATATCTTCTTGGCGGGGTTTGGATTTTTCTTATTTTGGGGGTTTTGGTGACTTTTGGGGGGTTAGTGTTTATTTGTTAATTTTTTTAATTTTAAATAATTGAGTGTGTTGATACTATTAGCCCCCTGGTAAGTAGGTAATTATTTGAGCTGCTGCATTGCTCTATGTTCCAATGGCTGCAGGGCAGTCGTAGGTGTGCCTCTCACCTTGTTCTACCCCATCTTCACCTGGCTGCTCCTCGTCGTGATCTTCCTGTACTGGGGCCTGGTAGCTCTGTATCCTCACACATCTCCTCTAATATCTACTGCATGGTTGTGTGGGTGGGGATGGGTGTGGTCTCACTGCTGGTGCACGTATAATATGGTGGGACTGTGGAACCACACCCCCTTTAGTCCCTTAATTAGAAAAGCATGTTTTAAAAATGTTTAAACAATATCTTGGAATAGTTTAAACTCACTGTCTCCTCCATTTTCTTGAGAATTGATATCTAAACTTTTTTTCTAGTATTTTATTTCAATTTCTTGGAGTATGATGACATTTGAGATGACCTTCAGCCTATTAGCGTCCTTATGGCTAATAGATTTCTAAGGACACGTTATTACAAGAATTATTACAAGAATTTTTAAACGTTTTATTGTGTGCAATGTCAACACTTTAATTGGCATACATGTAATGGTTACCAAGGCAACATGCTGGCCTTGACTGCAACAAGCTGCCACCCACTAGCAATTTGTGGGACATTTACATGTTAGTGTCCACTCAGTAGCAGCTGCAATATATTCACGATGATATAGACATGAAGTTTGGTGAAGTGAAACACAATAGAAATACAAGCGCTAAAGGCTGGTTCAGAATGCCACACACCTTGGGGGCATTTGTGGCCCTTTATATAGTTATGTGAATAGAGGTACTCTCACCTGATACTGCCTACAGCAGGGTCCAGCACAATATGCTGAATCAGCTAAATGATGAAGGAAAGGAAGCTATGGATTTCTATTTAAAGTGCATATGAAGTTTTCTGTATAAATGCATTCCCTGATTGATTGCTTTTGGTGTTGCAGGACTGTGAAAGTTATTGTAATGTAGTAGGAGCTTGTGGTTATGTATATGATCATATGCCTAACTGGATCTGTCTGTGAGGAATACTGTTTGTTTATGTGATCAATGAGGGAACTGATCTATTTGGTAAACACTGGAGCCATTCCCATGGCAGTGGACTAGAGTCTGCTGTGAGTGAGTGAGTGAGTGAGTGAGTGAGTGCACTAACTTCCTGAGGACAGTGTGTGTTCATAAGTGCAGGAGGTGTCCTTGACTCTGACAAATCTTAGATTCCTTGTCACTTCATCAGCAAAGACGTTTGCTGTGATCATGAATGGCTCCCTGCCTGAGGCTAGTCGTAACCTCACCTTCGTGGATGCCTCACTGGGTGTGGTCACCAACAGCACTGCCTGCGACCCTGCGGTAGGCAATTAGTTCATAAGTGTTAAAAAAAACTGGTTTGTAAGTATGTATGCTCACATGCCAACTACCCTCCAGCAAGTCTCTCTCTCTGTGGTTCAGTTGCTGAGTGTGCAGTTGTAAAAGGACTTGTATTTTTTTTCTTTCATTGGCATTGCAGACGTTTGAGGCAGTCAATAGTTCCAACACCATCTTTATGGATGATCCCAATGGACCTTACAGCATCTCCATATCCTGTCAATTTGACCAGTTCTTTACCAGCGAGTAAGTTAGTATACACTGTTAGTGTTTGTGTTGGTGTTAGTTGAAAAATGGACTCAATTTTGAATTAAATTTCAAAATTTGCTACCCATTCAATTATAATTTTGACCAGTAATTTTAAATCTGTTGTTTCTGTATACTCCTCTCCACCCCACACAAGCACGCACAATCACTCACTCACTCACTCACTCACTCACTCACTCACTCACTCACTCACTCACTCACTCACTCACTCACTCACTCACTCACTCACTCACTCACTCACTCACTCACTCACTCACTCACTCACTCACTCACTCACTCACTCACTCACTCACTCATGTGCGCATGTACATGTACACACACTCACACACATCACCTGCATGCACACACATACACACACACCACCTGTGCATGCACACACACCACCTGTGCATGCACACACACCACCTGTGCATACACACACACACACACACACACACACACACACACACACACACACACACACACACACACACACACACACACACACACAAGAGAAGCGAATTGCATATTTATGAAATATTTTATAGGGTATACTTTAGAAAATGTATTTAATCCTTTTTAATGCGTGATTGTCATATTCTAGTTTAGTATTAGAAATTTGTTACACCTGGTCACCTGATCAGGGCATGGAGTAAGTTATTTTAAGCTTCTGAATTGAATACCTTACCAAATTTTAAAAATGTTCCTACTATATTTCTTTCTTAGAGAGAGCTATCTTATGTAGGATGTTCTCATTCTCACTTCCCCTCTTGATTGCAGCTTCCTGATTGCGTTGCAAGTGTACAACTTGTTTGGTCTGTTCTGGTTGTGCAACTTTGTCCTTGCACTAGGAGAGGTCACGTTGGCTGGGGCCTTCGCCTCGTGGTACTGGGCCTTCAAGAAGCCCAAGGATGTACCCACATTCGCAGTCCTGCAGTCCTTTGGCAGGGCCATCCTGTAAGCCAACCATTGTGCGGCAAGTGTACATGTTGACTGCGTAACTCTGGTTGTTACGTTATAATTTAGAGGTGTCAAAAAAAAATTTTTTTTTGTGGCTCCAATAAGATTAGGTTGGTAAAAGGTAGGCAGTGGGTGTGGGTTGTTGCTCTCTCTTATGCAATCACATGCAGCATAGGCCTAATTGTAGTTCAGATTAGTGTCTGTTAATATGTGTGTATGTTTGTCCTTAATGGTGGTCCAAATCATGGCTGCATAGGACTGGGGTTTGGTACGGAGGTCAAATTTTACCACTTTAAAAAATTGACTCCTTCCCCTCACTTCCCTCCCAAAAAGAAAGAACAACAAACCACACAAAATTTTGCCAATCCTTTCCTATCCAGTGAGATTGACCTTATAAAAGAAGGGAGTTTACAATGTTATCGTAACATTCAAGTGCAAAATTTAAATTTATTTACTTTATTAAAGGTATTAGTCAGCTGACTTATTTGAAACTCCCCCTGCCCCTCCCCCCCCCCCCTCCCCCCAAGCCTCAGGGTATGAACACATCCTTACCACTGCTCATGTGATACTTTATCTTGTAGATTCCACTCTGGGTCCATTGCCTTTGGAGCTCTCCTGATAGCCCTGGTGCAGATTGCACGTGTCATCCTGGCCTATGTGCAGAAGAAACTCAAGGGCAAGACAGGTAGGGTGGGTAAGGCCTTACTCTGCATGCTGCAGTGCTGCTTGTGGTGCTTTGAGAAGATCTTGCGCTATATCAATCGGCAGGCCTACATTGAGGTGAGAGTAGTTGGAACTAAATGTAGTTGTAGTATGCTGGTCTCACTGTACGTACAATACCCTGTTGTGGTACTGCCTGTTTAAGGCATTGTCGGCCTGTATAAACCACTCGGAGTAGCAAATGGTGAAGCATGCATTTACAAGCTAGCAGTTTGAACCCTCTAAGTAGTTCACCCTCACTGACTTAGCCATAGAAACTGAACAGTACAACTTTGGGCAGTCTATTCAGCTCACCTTTAGCTAAAGCTGCAGTTGTACTGCTCAAGGCTATTCATACCGGCCACCAAGGCTTTCCTCAGAACTTTGAAGAACGAGGGAATTATGAAAGACTAGGGAGATATGAAGTATTGCCCAGTTCTACATACCTTTTAAGTTCTCATTCCTGCTGCTCAGATGGAAAGCTAAGTGCTGATAGTTCAAATTTTAAATCAGCTGAGAGCCAACTTGTGGCTACTTCACAAAGCTACAGACAATCTTAGTGCAAAATCTGTGGACACAGTAATTCTAAAGTTATAGTGTGTGAAGGATGCCCAGATTCTATTTTTAGCTCTCTTGATTGAGTTTATGTTTAATCAGTCTGTATTTCATTGATCAAACTGGATCCAAGATCATGTATGTTCCACAAGAATCCACCTTGAACCTCTCCCACTAAAACCTCATTCAGACCAATGAGTGCATGTGTGTTCTCCATTGGTCCATGTATGTATCACTATAGAAGAACCCATCATTAATTTCCACTCTCATGTGATGTTATTCCAGATTGCTATCTACGGCTATGACTTCTGCACTGGAGCCTGTAAGGCAGTGAAGCTGTTGCTACGAAACATCATAACGTGAGTAATGCCAGTCTCTATCTCCCAATCCAAGCAAAGTTTTTCGGGAGTACATCTAGGTAGTTAAGGGTCTACATTATTATCTCATGGTATTTGTAAATGTGACAATATTTTGAATTTGTCACTGTTTGTGTCGTGTGAGGTGGAGAAAATAATTGGACTAATAGAATGTGTGCATTCATCAAGACGCCACACTTTGGTGATCCTTACCTTAATTATGACGTCATATTGGCACTTTGATTTTCAAATGCCTGTTGTATCCAGCAAACCTCATGCCACACCCCCAAAACCTTACTATAATTCATGAATTCATGTAGTGTGTGTCCATCTGTCCGTGCATAATGCATCTCCTCCCAGATATCTGGACCAATCACCCTGAAATTTTCAGGGGTTGCTCACAGGACCACTGGCCCTGTTTGGGGTGAATGTGGTTCAGACTAGGGCGTGGGCTAGGGCGTGGGCTAGGGCGTGGGCCCACTAAATAGACTTACCTAAACATCAGTATTCACAAGGTTGTAATTTGAAGTTGTATTCAAAAGGACATTTCTAGAGGAAGTAGTGTTCACAAAAGGCACTAATTCCAACGGGTGCGGCTTTCATGATATGAACTTTAGAATTGGGGCAATGCCCCACAACTCACCTCCCACCCTGCCCACTAATCCACTAATGTATGACAGCAAAGAATTATAATCCAGGTGAGTTCAAAAGGACACTAATTCCTGGAGATGTATTCATAATATTTACTTCAGAAATGCCCTACAAGCCCCCCCCCCCGCCCACTCCTTATATATAACATTAAGCAAACTGAACGAGTTTATAACTACAAGAGGCCGAAGGCTGACTGAAAAATTGTCCGTAGCGGGGGGGGGGGGGGGGGGGGGTCGTCATTAGTTAGTATGCATAATCTCACAAGGGGCATGCCATAAACTTATGCACTGTCAGCAATATTTAGCCATTAATAAATAAACACATTTCCTGACAATATAGATAGAGAAGTTTGTATAATATATATGTTAATACATACCCAATAATTTGTCTGTAGCAATGAATTTTATACAGTTTGTGTGTACTGGTGTATGTACTGGTGTGTGTGTACTGGGTGTGTGTGTGTACTGGTGTGTGTGGTTGTTGCTGCTCCAGGACAGCTATCAAGGACCGTATTGTGGCCTTCCTGTTGTTCCTGGGTAAGTTAGCCATCACAGCTATAGTGGGGGTGCTGGCCTACCTGGGCTTCAGTGGGTTCATGGACCTCGGCACCAATCTGTGGGGCAGACCTCTCAATTACTACCTTCTTCCTGTCATTGTACGTAACTATTCACTTAATTAGAAATGTTTTTACTCAAAATCGTACACGGCATTGTGGTATGCATATTACTGAACCATTACATTGTTCACAGATTTTGGTGATCGCTACTTTCCTGATTTCATCAGGCTTCATGTCCGTCTACCACATGGCAGTGGACACCATCTTTATATGTGCTTGTGAGTGGTTGGGCACATATGCCCAGCTTAGTTACTCCTCTCATTCCCTCCCTCCTACCACAGAGATTGTAGTGTATGGAGTGGAAATGGTAAAAATTACATGAAACATCCGTATCATGCTATACCAGATATTATCAGAATATTATCCATATACTTAGAGGCACAGTGATCAAAGTGGCTAGATTGGTAGTCGAGTCGGTAAATATCTTATTGTAGCCACAATAGGTGAGCAAATTTCTGGTATGTATCAAAGTAAACAAGACTGGAAATTTCCAGCCAAAAACCAGCTCACTTATGATTTAATGTTTGACTTAATAATGGAAGGGAAAAAAAAGAAGGAAAAAAAAGGGGGGGGGGAGGGGGGGGGAACAACCAAACCATGACCATGAGTTGAACCAGGGACCTTAGCACTGGAGGTCAGAGGAAGTTTCACAGCAGGAAAAAGATTCCCAAGAAAGTAAAATTTAGACACTGCAAACCTGTTCAAATTCGCTGGTAATAATACTCTTATACAATTATTTAGACCTATATCTTGGGGTTAAAACTTCCTAATACTGAGCAGCAAGTTGACTCTGAGAAGAAAAACTCCACAAATAAAAAATTATTTTAACCCCTTTTGAACAACGTATTGAACTAATACGATTATAGCCACAATGAATAAATACAGTAAGTAAATCTTACTTCACCAAGAAAACTATACAAAGTTTAGGGGCACCACCCACCCAAGGTACAAACACCAGAAATTCCGCTTCAAGAACTTCCATGAATTTTTACTGGGTATGTACAAAAATGTGACTAATTGAAGGGGACCCTCCCTATGTTACCCCCTGCCTTTCTGGGGACTAGAAAGGGTTTAATAACCAAGTGAATCAGTGCAAAGCTAAGGTTACTTTTCATTTTAGAGCCGTAACAAGGACACAAACAGGATGTGACGTCACTCTGTAGGGTTTTTATTACCGTTTTCAATCCATATACTACAATATCTATGCTCTCACCCTTCCAAACCAATTACTGTTAATTACTTTGTACATTTGATGTGCAATGTTTACAAGATAAACACAGCGTCAAGGTAACAGATACACATGCAACAATTAGTGTACAGGAACTGAAACATAAGGTGTACCTGAGAGAGTGTGTGTGCAATTAGATTACTCCCCTGTGGTTTAATTGTATGTGATCATATTCATTACTCTGATTTGCAGAGGAAGAATTTTTTTTACAGTTTATGGTTGTCTAATGTACAACCTCCCCCTGAAACTTCAATTTCTTTTTCTGTATAATCACTCAATTGTCAGCAGCAGGTGGTGGCATGGAATAGCTTACAGAGGTGCATGCTGTTGAACTCAGCTGAGATACCCAAAACATTGTTCTATTATTTCACTATGCCAACCAGCCGATTAAATATCTCTTGAATTTTAATATTCTTGACTTCCAGACAGGAAGTTGAGAGAAGATATAAAAAGAGCTTGTTTCTTTAGCTGCGTTCAATGTCTTCTGTTTTCAGCATACATTTGTGTCTGTGTTTATATTTAGTCTCAACTATTCAACAGACTTTTTTTAATTTTTTTATGTGTTTGTGCAGTGGAAGATTTGGAGCGCAACAATGGCCATGACAAGCCGTACTTCATGAGCAAGAAACTCATGAAGCTCCTGAATGCCAAGAATGTCAAGCGAAGTGATGCAACAGACGGTGGAGACGACAACATACCAATGGAGTCGGTGGAAAACATTCAGTAACTCATCATCAATCTCTGACCTGCAGGACATGATTCAGTCTATTTTAATTTTCATTGACTGGTTTTTATTGTAGAATACAATTAGTTGCAGTTGTGTTTACTCTCTATTACATTCACTCATTAAGCAGCCTTTAAGTGATTGATGTGTACTAATATTATACTGAATGTTATAGCACCATCCCTTTATACATATGTATGTATACATGTATGTATGTATGCGTTCGTGTGCTGATTAACATTTATAAAAATGAACATAATATTGCATCAATGGGAGGAATCTTATTTGCATAAAAAAAATAAATTAAAAAAAATGCTACTTCAGTAAGTATATCAACTGTGGGAAATGATTTAGCCAGAAACTCTTTCAATTCTCCAGTAGAGAAATCTAAAAATGTGTGAAAAAAAGAAGTGGCATTGGGACTTGCTTTCTTTTGTTGTCCTCCGAGATATAATCTTCAGCTGCAAGTAGTGATGTTGTAGTTACATTAGAATGTAAATAATATTCTAAAAAGGCATTAAGGTAACAGGTTTTAGTAGCAAGAACACGATAAATCTCTGGTTAATAGATAAATCTATGGTTAATATGGTTCAATAGTACATTTGGCCCAAAATCATATGCAAGTAGTTTCTAAAAGGACAATATCTTGTTTGGCATCCAAAACCTGTAGAACTTTTCCTTAATTATCTGAATTAGTGAGTGAGGAATGAATTACTCTTTAACCTGAATTTGGTTTCTGGTTGATGATTTAAAACCTTTTAGCTTGCATGACCATTAGCTTACTCTCTCTCATCTGTCACAGTCTGAGTTTGTGCTTGTCAGGGCAGCAGATTCTTCCTCCTTATTGGACATTGGGAAGAAGACAACTCAGAGTCACAACTTACATTTCAAGGAAATTTGTCTCTGTTTTCTCCTCAACTTAAAAACAGCAACTAACATTTGCAGAAGTGTTTTGTCTCTCCACTAGAGTTTGTTTGAATGTGTGCACAGCATCCTATTATACCATTGAAATAGCTTCTGTAGTAGTTGTGTAGTAAACTGCCCAAGACTGGCCTCTGTATTGATTCCTTCAAAATATATGACCTACCACAAAAAAAAAAAATAAATAAGCTGTTGGAGTTCTATGAATAATTAAAGATGTTGGAAAATGATGAAGTGGGACTCAGTTGCCAAATTAATATCTCTTCATCAATAGTGTGTGGACTACATTCAAGGAGCCAGCACTACAACAATGAACAATAACCTAGTCCATATCACAAGTCTGAACCCAGCTAATTCAGTGGAAGGAATACTGCTTTTTTTTGTGTGTAAATTTTTGTGAATTTAAATTTGATCTTTATGGTAGTTTAGTAAAAATTTTGTCTATTTGTTATTTATTTGTTGGTGCATGTAGTGATGTTGTATGTATATACTTCTGATGCATGCCCTGCACAAAGTGTGTGTTACTGTGTACACATTTGTGTAAATATTAGAGGATTCCAATAGCACAAAGGAAGCAAGCTTTAACTTGCCATCCCACACAGTTAAATCTAGGCTAAATCCACTGCAATTATGGAAGTGTGTATAACATTAAACCCAATTTATCACCTAACAAATAAAGTTCTGGACATGCAGGAGAAGGTAATGCATGCGTGTGTGCGTGCATGCGTGCGTGCGTGCGTGCGTGCGTGCGTGCGTGCGTGCGTGCGTGCGTGCGTGCGTGCGTGCGTGCGTGCGTGCGTGCGTGCGTGCGTGTGTGCGTAGCATATGATATAACCAAATGCTCTCATGGAGCTCAAGGCAGGAAATAAAGGAGTAGAAAAGAAATTAAAATTAGGAATGGTGATGGACTGGTAGGCTGATGTAAGGGAATATTTGACCTAAAAACTGAGTTATGGGTAATTGTGCTGTATAGTTAAACTAACTCCTCAATGAGTATACAGTTTTAAATTACTGCAATATGACATTTTCTGCCAGATGCACAAGGATAGAGGACAGGTACCCACAACAAACCACAAGTTATGGGTAAACAAATACTGTTTATTTCTTTGTTCAGCAATTACATTCTCATATTAGCACTTGGAAGTAAACAAATAATTCAGAACTGCTAGATGTACACACTCACATAATTTCAAATGTCAATATTTCCACTTGTATGCAAGCCACTTTTTCCCCTTCAATAGTATTAGTACTATATCATTATGGAGTACTGTTACTGTTCTTTAGTTGTTTAACTTCCAAACTTGTATTAGCTATATCTATAGCAATAAAACTTTTCATTGTAGAACTAACTACAAAATGGAGGGGAAAATTTTTAAGACCACACTCAGTAATAATAGTTTATGTTTATATACATACATTACATACAAACCTTTGCATAAGTGCCTTTGAACTGCTGTTGAGTTTATAGAATTCAAATATGAATACACACCATTTATTGATTTATTTTCTTGGAATAAACTATCATTAAATCTTTCTGCCTTCCAGACACATGACAATTACAAATATTCTCTATATGCTTTTGGTGCAGTTAAGGTTTCTGTGTACAAATAATCCATTTGTTATAAGGCTTACTTGGAATTTACACTAATTAAATTGTAATCTGAATTCAGCAAGATTTGTATAGACAGGCCTACACAGCCTAGAACTAAGTTTAGTCAGTCCGTTGGAGTGATCGTCACACTGCGAGAGGAGTGGGAATGTAGTTCGTAATGGATCCCAAGTCATGAATATAATTAACTTAGCCTATTTAAGCCAGTTGGTATAACGTTGAGCACTTCTCTATTCCACATTGTGCAGAGATGATAGGTTCTAATGGCTGGGGTTGTTGCAGGAATATCTCCCAGAGTTTCTCCAGTGCTAGTGTGAGGCTAAGGTTGCTCCAGACAGTTAGCCATATGAAGAGGGACCTAGCTGTGTGCATTGTTGGAAGTGGAGTGGCTGGACTCTCCACTGCAAGACAGCTAATCAAGGTAAATCTTGCAATCCAGTATCATGAGTACATATTTAAATAAAGATCATTTGCCTCATCTAGTAATTGAGTCAATTCTATCTGTGTGTGTTGCAAAAATCACATTAATATTCCATCAACAATCTGATGTAAGATTTTATGCCAATTTGAAATGTTTTTATTTTGTAAACCAGTAAAAAAATAAAACCCATTGTGATATTAGAGATATATTTATTATATTTGGTGCAGTGTATTTTTATTAAATTTTATCATGCTACACCAAGGAAGAGAAAATTTCATCACTGGGAATAAAGCTTTTGTATGTTTGCTCAAGTCTTTTGATTTGTAATTACAAAAAGATCCAAGCTGTCATCTGTTGATCAGGAATAACATTCTCACAACCAACTGTGCTTGTAAGACATAGATTGAAGGTTTCTCAAATAATCCAGAATTGCATTTAAAAACAAACATACAACCAAAACAATGACAGAATTATCTCAGGAATTTGGAAATCTTAGTTTAAAAATTTCTCCTCCATACATAAACAATATCACTACTCCAATGGTACAGGAAGAGTGAACAAGAATTGGGAAACACTAAGGAGTTCAATTTTTATATTTTAACACATGTGAATGGATACAGGTTGTTGGTTTTTTTACAAATTTAAAAACATTCTTCGGTTTTCATTTTTCTTATATTTTTGTCATTCTAGGTATTTCAATACAATCTGATGAACAGGAGTTTTATAAATTGCTTGCACACATATAGCTGCACACTATTATGTTTAAACCATTCTGAATTTTTTTTCTTTAATACTATAGTTGTAAAGATGTTATGTTTACCAAAATGACTCTAATCTGATGTCAATTAAAGATGAATAGTTGCAGCAGTACAATACTTCCGTTGCACTTCCTGGTTATAATTTTTCATCACTTTAGAGAGGGTTCGTTTCTTGCAATAAACTCTTTAAGGCCGCACAAGTAGATTCACATAATATGAATATACTGTATGTAATTATATGAACCTAGTAACAAGTGACGATACAAGCACACAACACATTTTTGTCTCATACCCTGTAGTTTGGAAGCCTTGCATACCTAGTCACACAAGAGAATTCAATTATTACTGCAGGTCACAGTCAAATACTCTGATGTCTCAATAATTTTGTGGTATAACCTGATAGTTTGTCCAGAGTTATGTTCTGTAGATTACTTTAGAATGCATGCAACTTAAGTTTTTAATATAGCATTTGAAGGAATGGATTTGAAGGGTCACGTTAATTAAATATCATTTTATATATAAATACTAGAGATGGAAACGGGTGCAAGAGGGTGGTGGGGAGGAGGAAGTCTCCAGTCTCCTAGACTCCCAGCCTTTTCAACTGTGAATGGTTGGGTACTTACAGATATTAAACATTATTTTTCCTTTCAATCATTAATCCCAATTTAGCACCATCCCAAAGCAAGAATTGACATCTTGGAAAAGCTACCAGTCCCTTTTGGTCTCATAAGATATGGAGTAGCTCCAGATCACATGGGAGTCAAGGTATGACTTTTAACATAAAAGTATGTATGAAAAATTCACAAAGGATTCAATGAATCATTTTATGAACATTTATATTTTCATGTGGTTGATAAAGTTACAACACTTAAACAATAGTTGATTAATTGTTTATGACACTTGACATTGACACATAGCCATCTGGCATTATTAATCTCAGGCAAACTACCCATAATATTATTGGCTACTATTGTCTCATATTATTGCTTCTGAATACATACTAATTTTTCTTTATTCTTGCAAACCAAGTGACCTGTTGAGCATTAAAGTATTAGACAGATGGAATAAATGGACTGTGTATTCCATTGTGGATTGAGTGCTTTTGGTTAATGAAATTGTATGCAGATAAATACCTTTATCAAGTCAAAGTATTAATCTTTAAATGGAGGGGAAATTGAATTGACAGGATTTCAGTTGAAAATTTTCCAGTTGACAGGTTTTCATTTTATAGGACTAGCCGGTGGACTTGCTTCGCTCGTCACTGGAGTGTCAAACTCACTTTACTAAACTCAAAATTGTATGTATGCGCTAACCTAATTCCCTTTAGAAAAATTCTAAGAACAAGTGGAGTAGTAGAGGGCTTGGCATGCAAACAGAGTTTAAAAGCTGTGTGACCTCCCTTTGCTAAACCCTCAAAATTGTATTATATACCAACCTATGTGGCTAATGCACTGCCATAAGCCTTGAACATAAAGACCTCAAACTTTTCTTGCATGCACAACTTAACCGGGGTAGTAACTTGAGCAGTATTAAAACCCCATGATAGGAATGTGGGGTCCTCCAGACATGAAAAACAGGAGATTAAGTGGGTGTAGTGAGTTTATTCTGGACCAAAAAATGGTCAAAAGTACATGCTAATTACCTCTGTTGAAATTATCTTTAGCAAAATTCTAAGAAAATGGGCATTAATCTTGCCACTACAGCTATCCTATGCCAAATTTCATTACCTTCAATTTCAGGGAATACCCTTTTA
The DNA here is from genome assembly GCA_963969325.1 of Lycopodina hypogea. Taxonomy (NCBI): domain Eukaryota; kingdom Metazoa; phylum Porifera; class Demospongiae; order Poecilosclerida; family Cladorhizidae; genus Lycopodina; species Lycopodina hypogea. The sequence goes on along the minus strand of OZ017784.1, from coordinate 9,636,482 downwards.
GTTTGCAAACATATTTAGCGTTACGGACAGAGAGACATACATATTTCATTTTATATTGGATTTTATTTGATTGTTTTTCAATTGATAGGGTTCAGTTTATAGGATTTCATTTGAGAGATTTTTAATTGATAATTCTACTTGTTGGCATAGGCTTATTTTTCAAGCCCTATGTTCACTGCTCAGTGCTGAACTGGCTCCCTTAAATAGTTACCAGTCTTATGCCCAGTAATGATAATGAACTGAGTGATACGACAACAGTACACAGTACTTACACAGAGCTAGCTAGATAGTCACACATACACAGTAAGATCATAGACACTAATCTTAATAATTTAACAAGCATGATACAAGTAATAAACACTAATTAGGTAAGAGTCCTAATACCACTATTTCAGAGAGACCCACAACAGAAAAAGAAAAGAAAAAAAAAGGGGAGTTGGTGAATCCTGATTTCAGGGAACATGTGCCATAAACACTCACCCTTGTTCTCATTTCAGCTGTTGAGTTGTGTATCTATCCCACCACAATGCAAAAAAAGAAAGAACATGCACACAAATAAAAGAAAGGTATATATGTATAAGTGTTTGCTAGTCAGAGTTCAATGGGCAGATTCTTTATACATCTCCAAGTGTCATCATCAAAGCAGCAGAGACCGACAAAGCCTTGAGGCACTTTGACCTTGTTACACACTTCCACGAGGTGCTTCACTGTCTGTGAGGGGTAGCCGCAAGGTCTAGTAGCTGAATTCTGTGTTCACCAGTATACCAGTGACTCGCTGACAAAAGTGGTGCCAGATCTGAGGCAGTTGAGCCGTGCCGAATGTTTCCGTAGGAGGTTAGCTCCAGATTATTGTTACACTCCAGCATGGGATCGAAGTCGTCTGTTAACTTTCTCACAGCATGTCTATTGAAGGGTCTTCTAGATTTAAGTCACTGTGGGCTGAGGGCACCAGATGCAATGCTGACCTGTTGGTGTAGGAGGTGGTGAGGATTCTCTTTGGCAGCAGTCACCAGCTTTGCTACACAATGTTCATGCCTGATGTCAGGTGGCATAATACCTGAAAGTACTGGGAGGAACATTGATTCAGTTGGGCGAAAACATGCGGTGTTGACAGACATGGTATTCTTTATCACATTGTCCAAATTCTTTGTGTGGCTTCTCTGGCACCAAACTGGAGTGGCGTACCTTGCAATGCTGTAAACGAGGTCAAGTGCACCTGTATGGAGTGTCAATGTGTAGGCTCCCCAGCTAAAGCCTGCAAGGCAATGGAGAAGTCCGTTTATGGTATTCACCTTGTGGCATAGCATTCATGATGGTTCGTATATGTTATGGAGCAGTCAAGGGTCACACCAAGGTAGACTGGGCTGTCATTGTTTGCAAGCAGGCACCATCCACAGAGAGCGCAAGATGTCTATTGGCATCTCTGTTGTTGAGGTGAAAGGCGGTGGTTGTTATTTTTGCCTTGTTCAGTTTCAGCCACCACTTGTTTAAATAGGCTGAAAGTTACTCCAAGTCATGGGTTAATGTCTCCTCGACAGTATTCCAGCTTAGCTGTTCAGTGAGGAGGGCCAGTTCGTCTGCGTAGCCATAGAGCCTCGACATGGTGGAGGGTATGTCACTGATGTAGATATTTAAAAAGGTTGGTGTTAGTGTTAATCCCTGAGGCACTCAGTTCCTGATTTGCCTCAGGCAGTTGATTTGTCTGTCACTAGTCCTGAGCTTAAAACTGCAATTGGTAAGTAGGTCCATCAGGAAGGAGACCATGTGGTGGTTGGGAATCATGCGTAGTAGTTTCAAGTGTAGCCTTCATAGCCATACAGTGTCATATGTCAAAGTAAGACCCACAAGAGTTGCTCCGACTTTCTGCTTACACTCAAAACCATCTTCAATGTCATCAGTGTCACTTAGTCGTTGTTTGACTGTCCTCACTGAAATCCAGCTTGTTTGGGTGGGAGTTGTGGATCTATTACTGGGTCAAGTTATGAGAGCAGTAAGTGTTCGAGGAGTTCAATGGCACGCACAACAGAGAGATGGGCCGGTAGCTCTTGGCCTCATGCACAGGCTTGTTTGGCTTTCAGATGGCGATGATATTGGTACAGCGCCATATTTTTGGAATTCTCTTGCTGGTCATGCATTAGATGTAGAAATCCCTCAGCCAGTTTAACATAGCAGGGCTACAGTTCTTGGGTGCGATGTTATCTGGGCCCTGTGCTTTACTATCTTGATCATACTGACAGCCGCTTTTATCTCCTCGAAAGCTGTGGAAAGAAATCTGTTAGTGTTGGGGCTCTGTCGAAGGGCAGCTATCTCCTGGTTGATATTCCTTTTGATAAGCTTATCCACATTAAATTTACACCCATTTTCAATCAGGACTCTAGCAATTGCATTTACACTGATGGGACAAGGTGGTGTCTTCTTAGCACGGCCAGTGAGACGGTTGACGGTTTGCCATGCTTTCCTGCTCAAGCAGGTGAAGTCAATAGATGACGTAGACATAGCCCACTGCTCTCTGCGCTTCGCCTCAAGGATATCGGAGAGCTTCATGGCCTTAGAGTTGGCATCATGTCCTGTTGGGCTGTGATGTACTTATCATATGCATGTTGGCACTCCATGTCCCATGATGGTATCAAGCATGGGCGGCATAGGCGAGGGATGGAGGTTTTCACAGCAGAGAGGACTGCAGAACACTATGTGCTGTAAGCTGAGTCAGGGTCAGAGGCTAGGTTAAGGAAGTCGCTGGCCTTTGCATTTAGAATCTCTGAGCATTTCATCCAATTAGCTTTTCGGAAGTTCCACCTCTTCACTGGGAGTGTTGGCACTGATTTGATGGTAGCTGAGGTCTCGATCAATGATCATCTGTGCTGATACCTTGGAAAGGGAATGATTATTCTCCAAGTTGAACCATTTGCACAAAGGTTGGTGAATGCCAGATCAGGGTTGATGAAGGTTCCCCATCTGCTGGAAAGAGAGCTGGCTGGCTGCTTGGGATCATAAAGAAATGGCAAGTGTGTGATGGAGGCCCAGTCTTTCAGGGTAGTTCCATCTGTGTTACTTTGGCAGTAACCCCAGGTGGTACTGTGGTAGTTGAAATCTCTGAGTAGTGAAAGGAGCAAACTGGAAAGCCGATGATTTCTTAGTCCAAAACATGCTGGTGGAGTTGCTGGGAAGTTCTGCACCAGATTATGAACAGTTTGGTGATACGATATTTTTTATTCTTTTTTTTATTATTTTTTTAATATAAATTCTGTTTTTTTCCCCCATAGTTGACAAATAAGCTATTAAATATTCTTCAGCACCCTTAAATCTTAGCTGAAAGTTAAAATTTGTAGAAATAGTAGACATTGGAGATCAATTTGTGAAGTCCCTTATAATTTTGAATTGATGGTGTAATTATTTTGAGTGATAGGAGTAGTTCAACATAGACATCATCCAAATTTGGAAGCTCTCTCACATATTCTTATTCCAGAAAGTTAAGTAACTCAGCCAGCAACAGTGGTTATAACATGGTTTTAGTTGTGTTAAACCTCAAGTACATTACTTTCTTATCAAACATGAGATGACACAAAGGATCCACCAAATGTATTCAAGACTTTTCATTACTTTACCCCCAATCTAAGGTGCTACTTACCTTTTAACTACCTCTTTTATGGTAAATATTTGTTATATCTGTATTAAACTGGACATATAGGTGCCCAGAGCTGCTGTAAAGCATGCCACTCCTAAATGTAGCTGTTGCTCTAATACAGCTGCACTTCCATATTTGTTGGTTTATCCTTCTGATGCTCAAAATTAATATTTTCAAAATTAATTAAGCAAACCATAGCCTGAAGACATGATTTTCTTTCTCCGATAACTATCTAGACTGCCTATTGGCCCCAGTTATAGAAGGACATACATACAACTGCAGTACTTTAAACCTGAGTCAAATGAAAAGCAAGGAAGTAGAAAGGAAAAGGAAATGAAAAGAGGAAGAAAAAAGAAGAAAAAGAAAGGGAAAAATAACACAGGAAAAAAAAAAACAGGGGGAAAAAAAAAAAACTCAGAAAAAAAACTCAGAAAAAAAAACTCAGGAAAAAAAACTCAGAAAAAATTGAGTCTTGGAGGAATCAAGCTTGGTACTTTCTGCTTGAAAGACCACTACTTTGATCGCCACTGCCATCATATTTTTTTAGGCTTTTTTTTTGTAAGGAAACTTGATTTCTTCCTACCTTACCAGGTGAACCATTTTTCAAAAATGTGCCTGATGAATAACCTCATGCCGAACCCTTTGAATAGCCACACCAAACTTGGTTCAGTTTCTACTTAACCTAGAGGCATTTCCTTTCTTCTTTTCTTCTTCCCCCACCCCTCCCTCACCTTATCTTCACTAATTTCCTTCCTCTTTTTTTCCTTTTTTTCCCCTGTTTTTTTTTCCCTTTTTTTCCCCCCCCCTTCAAATTCTATTATGGCTCAAATGTTTAAAAAAATTTATTTGAAAATTTGTAGGTTAAATAAGAACACTCAGACATTCACACACTAACTTTTTAGTTACTTATTGCATTAGGGACATGAATAGATTGTTATTTGTAGATGACTCGAGTTAATTCATTATTTATTGAGTTCATTTGCTATTTATTGAGTTAATTCATTACATGTAGATTACTCACCCAAGTAGGAAGAAGCATACATGCACATACATTCAAACATGTAATTATTATTAGGTGATTGATCATTAAATTATTTATTATTGGTTATACTGTGATCTCCATTGGAGGGAAGGCAACCTATTTAAAGGAGGCTGTGTACCATGACAGATCCATTCCAATTGCCACTGTTCTTGCAAGCTACACCTGGAGAGAGAATATCTGTGTCCTGTCCATCATTCTTTCCATAAGATGTTTAATCCCAGGGAAACTGGAGTTTAAGTGCCCATGATCAAGGAGCTAGCCTAAGACACCAATAGCGCACTTGAAATGATATTTTGAGTGTCTTAAGTCATGTTACATGTTGCTATTGGCTTGGGTGACATAGATGCATATGAAGGACCAAAACTCTGAATTTTTACATGTTTAATATCTTTTAAAAAATTAAAAAAATCAACAGGCAATGCTGGATGCACACCTACTTATGAGCTGCTGTTATTTAATTGAAAGCACAAAGTTTAATATAGTGCCTAGTGGTTTCAATTATGTTTCATGTTTCCATTGGCCTGGGCAATGCTGGGTATACCCGCTAGTATTACAATAGATCCTCCAGCAAGAACTCTTTCGGAGGATTGCCCATCATCTACTTCACAAAAGGTTCAGGATGTTAGCCAAAATATCAACATTTCAAACCAGTAGAAATGCAGTCAGGAGCATATACCACACAGTTCAGTTGCTACAAAGAATATCTGTTTAATTAAGCCCTCTTCTGGGTCAGCTCAGAGTATTTTCATTATTAAATAGTTTCCTGGTTCTAAATAGTTCAATTCTTTGGAGAACTATGTTGAAACTACAATTATTCTTCAATAAAACACTGGTTAGATTTTTTTTTGTTCTCAACAATTCAATTCTTCAATATAATTCTCATTATGTGCTAATTCAATATTCTTTTTGATTATTTGTTAAGTAGAATGGGAGCATATGGGTGACCTGTGAGAGCACAATGGGTAGAAAATTAGAACAGAAGAGCATGGTATAGTAGGGAAGATTTAAAGCATAATGTGTCCATATCTTGTTCAAGGGTTTTATTTGACTTAAACTACCATTTTTTGCATATTCAGCCCTACGCCCCCAGGAAGAGGTCTGCCTAGGTGGCCCAAATTTTATAGGCCAAATATCATCCTTGGTATATATTGGTTGTGTCAACCCTGAAGAATGGGTTTCATTCCATTTGGTGCTCAAAAAAAAAGGGGGGTTGAAGAAAATAAGGAAGAACCAGTGTAGGGATCAAACCATAGACTTTCTATTCAGGAGACCTTTGCTTTAATCATTTAGCCAATATTATTTACAATCTTTTTGTATGGCAAATTTGGATTCCTTTTTACCCCACCAGTGGTATCACTATTGGAACAAAATGTGAAATTTCCAGCCAAAAACCTATTCACCTGAGATTTAATGTTTTGACTTAATAATGATTTAAAATGTTGACTTCCAAATCCACTGAATTTCCATTGGAAAAAGGAAAGAAAGAAAAAAAAAAAGAGGAAAAAAACCCAACTATGATCAGGAATTGAACTGGAAACCTTAGCACTGGTTTTCCTGAGGAAGTTTCCTAAGAAGAAGAAAATCAACAAACAAGTAACATTTATACTCCACAAAAACAAGTTTGTAGGTAAAAAAGTTTTTAACCAAAACTCCAGGAGGAATTCGAGAGAACAATATATATATATATATATATATATATATATATATATATATATAAAATATATATATACTCCATACCTTTAAAACATACATTTTTACAGAATAAATATTTTACTACAATTTCATTTAAACTATTTCCTGTGAGAAGGTCAGCATCTATTGCTTCAGTTTCTTTTATTGACTAAGGTTTAAAATAGGTAATCATTATTTCCAGTCTTGTATTTGTATGGCTGTATTTATGGTAAAAAGATTAACAATGCAACAACCCTTTTTTTTTTTAAATAGCTAATAGGAAGTCCCCCCAAAAATATTTCTGTGTCTTTCAACCAAGAAAACTAAAGGAGAAAGTATGATTTAGGGTGAATAAAGGGTACTTCTTGGATACAAGGTAAGTAATCAGCTATAGATGGAGATTATCTATAAAAAAAACTTGAGCTAACAATTACTTCAAATAAAAATGGTTTGTTATACAGAAAATACAGTAAATATTGATCGAAAATATATAATGTGGTCACTGCATCCGGAATAAATCATGAGTAGAGAAATGCAGTGACGTTTGCCTTTTTGTTGATTTGGCTATCCTCAATTTTTAAAGATTTTTCATCACAATGGTAACAGTTCAATTTAAACTAAATTGATCTGACCTGAACATAGTACTAGCAATTAAATCGAAGTAATCATCGACAGAACTGTCTTTAAATTTTAAAAAAGGCTTGTATTTCAAAGTCAGAGTTGCACCATATAAAAGGAATAATTATATTTTTTAGACATATTGACTGTTTTGGCTCACAATTCTTAGACATATTGATTGTTTTTGGCTCAAACTTATGCAATTCTTATCTTGCAGAACTGTGCTGGACTCCTAACTTCCATTGCAGATTCAGAAAACTGCCGTTTTATAGGCAATATAACTTTTGGGAAGGAAATCCAGCTTTCTCAACTTCAACCACTCTACCACGCCATTGTCTTGGTAAAATTATTATGCATAATCATGTACCACTATCAGTATGTATTGGTGTGTGTGTGACCCCTTCAGGCATCTGGAGTCCAGGAAGAGTGCAAGATGGGTATTCCTGGTGAGGTACACATATATTGAAGTGAAATATACATTCTTTATTGAATTTTTGTCATAGTGACGAAATTATGGTACATGCTCATACTATGCCAAAACTTGTTTGCTTATTACTCCTCTTGTATTCAGAATCTACCAGGAGTATACTCAGCCAAATCATTCTACAGCTGGTATAACGGCTTACCTTCATACAGAGAGGTACAGGTGGACATATCAACACTGTAGAAATAGTTGTATTATATAAATGTTACTGTTGTTGTCATTATCATAGCTGAACCCTGACTTGTCTGGTGAGGTGGCAGTTGTCATTGGTCAGGGAAATGTTGCACTCGATATTGCCAGAATACTCCTTACCCCAGCTGCAAAGTTAAAGGTACAATTTATGACTTATCATGGAACATAGATATTATCAATTTTTAGGGTACTATGTATGGTTCAGCATGGAAAATAATTCAATTGTATTACATGCATTCAGAGTATGTGGTACACACATCATCAGTCAATGTTGATATTTGAAACACATGCACATGTCTGCACTAAAGTCTGAAATGTTGATATGTATTTAGCTAGATATGTTGAATACTTTGTGTATTAGCAAATGTACGTATGAGAACAATTCATGAATAACTTCCTCTGAGGAAGATCTTCCACATGCTAGTGCAGTATTCTATAAATGTGCCCACCTTCCATATAACCTCCTCCATCCACCAGCATACAGACATATGTGACCATGCCCTGATGGCACTACATAGGAGCAACATTAGGCGAGTACATTTGATTGGTCGACACAGTCCTCTTCAAGTAACTTTTTCAACCAAAGAAGTGAGGAATATGTCCAAGCTACCAGGGTGCAGATTCACCTCTGACCCACACCATTTCGATTCCATCAGAAATATAGTACCAGGTACACATTTTCATAATGCATGGTAATTATGGTGTAAATTCTAAGTGTAGAGGAGGTTGGGCATATGTCATCAGTCACTTGATCACTCAAGATTAAAAAAGTTCAACTCTATGCATAGGACTTATTGACATTCAAATCATACAAGGATAATATTCCTGAAATCAGGACTGATTACATTCCGGGTACCTTTAACTAATCCTGTATTTATGTGCTTTTAGATTTGCCAAAACCAAAGAGAAGATTAATGGAATTAATGGCTAAAGTGACAGGGTAAGTGCATCAATTTAGACCAGCAAGGTATAATCAGTACTATAAACTGCACAGTAACAACCCCAAAACATCTTGTGGGTATTGTTTAAAATATTTGTGTGACATTGCAGTGTGCAGTATGGAAAGACAAGAGAGGCCTTGAAGGAGTGGAACCTTTGCTTTATGAGGACACCACAAGAAATAGTGTGCGATAAACTCCATGGCAAAGTGGGTGGCATACGAATGCAAGTCAACACACTAAAGGTAATTTAGTGTGAGGTTGAAATCACCTCGTTTAAAAGGGAGAAGACAGAACAATTTCAGGGTACCATTGGGGTTTATTTGTTGGCTAGACTTGATAATGCAGAAGTGAAGGTATAGTCCTTTATTTCTTGGTCATATCAAAGAATCACTGTGAGGAAACATCTACTGAATATTATTCAATGACTTCCTGGAAATTGATATGTGGAACATGCAGAGATATGGAAACTACCTGGGAATTGTTTTGAAGAAATACCTGGGTATTCTTCTGGAAGTACCTGAGGATAGTTCTGGGGAATTACCTGGGAATTACCTGGGAATTACTTGGGAATTACCTGGGAATTACCTGGGAATTTCTGTGAGATTACTCTAATTGCACACCCACACAGTAGCTAATATGGGTGATGAAGCACTATGCTGTGGCAAGTATAACGCTTTATACAGATGTGACTAAATAGTCTCTCTTTCCAGGTTAACCTAAAATATCTGAACACAATAGCAACTCCAAATACAAACTTTCCATTGAGTTATGGCTAACCTCATATATATATTATATATTAAGTATCAACGTACCCCAGGACCTTGAAAATTCCATGCATAAACTTTGGCAGACACTTGGAATTGCTAGATTTGACAGACAGCTAACCCAATCAGTTGTTTCTGTTGACAACTCTCCAGTCTGGACTGGATCAGGGCAAACAAAATGCAACACTTACCTAGGACGATGGCCCATGAGATACTCAGGTGGGGGAAAACCTGTGGTAAAATGGAGAGATGAAGACTGGGTCTCATGATGACGCCATCCTACCACTTAGAATAAGCATCCACAAACACCAGAAACATAATGAGCTAAGAATAGCCCAGCAAAATCCAGATGACTGTGGTTCCAGGGTTGTTTGGGCACTTCCCAAGAATGAATCAGGGAGATAGGAGGTTGTTGAGGGTGTGATTGTTAGCAATATGGCAGTGTTGCACAGTGTTCAATATCAACATCCAGATTCGGCAACCAGATATATCTTCGAGCCAAACTTTTCACTAGGTAAACTCCCAAGTGTATTTGATATAACATAACATCTCTAACAAGCATCTCCCACCCAGACGAAATATAATGAGGCAAGATCCCCATGACAGAAAGTATCCAAAAGGGTGATCTCATGTTATCTTGACAAGGAAGGCTGAAACTGAGCATCCAACAACACTGTTGGCCAACCAGACATTGCAAATGTAATGACCTGGGACAGTAGTGGGTTGTTTGTTTTGTTTTTTTCAGTCCACTATTTTACCTACACAACAGAGACAGGAGTGATCTCCAAATGATTTAACAACAAGACCAGCTCCCCAGGCAAATAAACCAAAGAAGATTAGTCTGAGTGGGGGGGGGGGGGGGGGGGGGGGGGGAAAGACAACTCAACCCAACATTAAAGCCCATCATTGCAACTATGCTTATGCTAGTGCTAGAATACATTTACATGCATTAAAAAAAAAGTGTGATATGTTATAAATTGGGGTGGATGAGTATCAAGACAGAAAATATCATTTTATAACGCAGCACGAAGCATGGCATGATCACATGATTAGATCCATGTGTAGCATGTTTTTAATAGTGCACCAATATCAATATAAATATTTGGATAATACTATTACTTTTGCCTGCTTAGCACAATACAAGTATATATGATGAGGTCATTGAACACATAAAGAGCTCTGTGTGTGTGCATGCATGTGCATGCATGTGCATGCTTTTGAATAATTCTTCTTTTTTAAAAACTATTTTCTTAAAAGTTATGTGTGTAAATTTGAGATTTTTGTTTTGCAGGAAGACACTAAAGGAAACAGGACTTATGATGAACTTGATTGTAATATGGTGAGGTCTAAAGTAGGTGACTTATGAGCAGCTATACAACTGACATACTTCTCTCATCTCAGGTTCTGGTGAGTATTGGGTTCAATATGTCACCTGTGGAGGGTTTGCCTTGGTTGGAGATGCCAACAAGAGCCATTCCTAACAAAGCTGGCCGAATCACATATGGTAAATATGGAACAATTCCCGGAAAAAGTGCATGTTTATATTCATTTTTATCTTTTAATTTAAAATGTGTGTGATATAAAAACAGTGTAAAATTACTTCGGAGCATCTCATAATTAATAACTTCAACATTTTTGCTTGTAGTGGGCTGTAATTTAGGTTTTAAGATCAGTAACATGTGGTACCATTGGTTCTGCAAAAAGCAAGGCATAATTAAGTAGATGTGCAGCATTTCTGAACACCAACAACAAGATGTATCCCCAAAAGCTATATCTCTACATGGCTGTGAAGAACATCCCAAAGCAAAATTCGGCAAAGGATTTCTCGTGAGAATGGAAGCACAAATAACTTTTAACTTTTAATCTTATTTTGGGACACAGTCAGACAGTTGCCTTCACTTTCTATTTCAATTTTACACAATTTTTTTTTTTTTTTTTTTTTTTAATTATAGCTTCCTCAAGCTGCTTTAGGCATCTGCCCTTATCCATCCTTTTGTAAGGCTTTTTTTCCTGGAGTTGTGATCAAATTAGTAAAAGTTGGGGAAGAGGTGGAAGGCAGTCCCTTAAATGTCTTTGTGCTGGTGGTTCCCACAAGAAGCAGTTCAAATATAAATTCTTACTCTCCTGCATTCAAGATGAACTCCAATGGTGTCTTCCTGCAGCCTGTGAATGAACAGTGCATGCCTGATAACCATTGGCAACATAGGTGGGCTAGTGACTGATCTAGGTCTAGTCTGGGGACTGATGAAAATATCGTTAATCAGATCCATGGAGGGTATTGGCAGTTCTAGTAAAGTATACTTGGACTCCAATATCTTCCTGACCTACCCAATGGTCGAAGCTGGCAAGGATCTATTCAAGTATCTTTAGGAGTTGGAATGGGCCATGTGTGGCAATTGCCAGGAATCCCAAATTGGAAATATGGATGAAGGGAGAGTTCATGGGGCCTGTGCTGCGGCAATATAACACAAAATGCAATGTATGCTCTCCAAATAAGTCTAAAGTCCTGTCCACACTGCACAATAAAACCTTTTTCTCCCGTGTCCGGAACAGGTTCCACACATCCACACTACACCTGGTTTAACCTGAAACCTTCAGGTAGGCTTCAAGCAGCTCAGATTTATTTAGCATACCTGTGGCTTTATTGTTGATGTTCAGCTATTAGGAGTTTAGTTAGAATGTCTCTCTCCCTCCTCTTTATACCTCCATTTGTGCGATGACTTTGTGGACAGAAAGAGACGGAATAATGTAGCACACCAGAAAATAAAGTACCCTGTTTCTATATGTGGTAGAAGAAAACCAATTAATCTGCCCAGCCAATTATGCAGCCCATGCAGGTGATGTGGAGCAGGTTCAGCACTGTGCTAGTGTGGACACAAGAAAAAATTTGGAATCGGGTGTTTCTTGAGAGAGGTACAAACCCATTTGGAGTGTGGACAGAGTTTAAGTCATCAATTTTCTAAAAAAAAATTTGATTCATATTTTTGACCAGTGAAGATCACTTCTCTGTCAATCCTGAGTAACTTCACCAATTTTAAACTGAATCCATCCAGTCATCTCAGGGAGATAGGGCTCAAATTTTCCTATAGGCAGACACAAATTTTTTTTCTGTATTATGACAATGGAGACAAAAGCTGTAAACCTGATTTTTTTGCTCCCCCCCCCCCCCCCCCCTCCCATCAAGAAAGAAAGAAGATTATATACCCTCTGCATGTTTGTCAAGAACAACACAAAGCAAAAAGCTTCAAAGTTTTTACCTCATTGCAAATGAGTACAGTATATTTGCTGCTGGGCAACATAACTTAACTTATCCCTTCTTTACTGTAGTTAATTATTGACTGAAAGTAGAAGTACACAGTACATGACACATAAACCCAGTTTCTCGTAAGTCTTCCTGAAGGACATATTTGGTGGGTTATACTGCCATGCTCAGAATAATCATATCAAAATTAACTTATGCAGCAAGATGGCCTGGTGCTTGATTTCTTGATTTTTGATAGTTTTGACTCTGTATCTTCAAATTTGAGCCTATTGACCTCCATAGTGGTAGGGTCACCACAAGGGTGGAATGGACATGGGGATACTACAAATACAAAATTTTAAACCAGAATCAATTAAAAAGGAAAAAAAAAAAAAAGAAACCATAATTAAAATACACTAAAATATGTGGACTACTCTATTTCTATATTCATCCTTCCATATGCACCTCCACATAGATGGATGAAGGGGGGGGGGGCAATGTTTTGCAGAAATCTGTTTCCTAGGAAAGTTTTGATCATTCACACATTAAGAACAAATATTGCCCCAGGAACAGTGCACATTGTACTAGTAGCAAGTGACAGTAAGGTTAATAGTAATGACAATAACAGGTACCAGCACACTCTCAGCTAATCTTTTCATACTTTTTCTTATTCAATACATCTAATTTTCAATCATCACACATTGTCCTGCATTACTTTTTAGCATGTCATTGGTTTGTAGCTATCACTCTCTCCCTCTCTCTCTCTCTCTCCCCCCCCCCCCCCCCCACACACACACACACACACACACACACACACACACACACACACACACACACACACACACACACACACACACACACACACACACACACACACACACACACACACACACACGCACACACACGCACACACATTCAAACTTAGGAACAAAAGGATCTACAATTCCAGGTGAGTGAATGATGCAAGCATGTTCTATCTTAGTGACCTTCACTGATCGTATTACACGCTAACAAATGTACAAATGTGGTTAATAATTCCTTGAAGATTAAAAAAACAAACAAAACAAGCTAATGATGCCTATCAGTAAATAATGTTGTTGTTTTTATATTAAAAGATAAGTAACACAGCCACAATAGAGATTCATTATTATTTGCTACTAGCAGTCAATCATGGCTTCCTGCTGCAAATGCTTATCAGTCCACCTTTGGTGGGTCAATATCACATTATATAAAAGTAAAAATATCTACATGTAACTTGCTTATTCAGTTTTAGTTCAGAGTGGTTGTATTATAAATGAGCAGACAAGTAAGATACAGTGGGTATTTAATATTTGAATTAAATGATTCAAACTACAAAATATCACTATAAACACATTATGCATGAGAGTGCCAGAGTTACCTTTGTAATGTGATCAAGAGCCATGATTTTAATTTTCTCTTTTTCTTCGTTTGTGAGTATTTTTGTTTAACAGATAGATAATGAACAAACGACTAAAATGTAGCTGCAAGTCAAGTTAAGAGAGAAAAGGAAAGGGAGAAAAAAAAAGGAAGTTGAGAAAGGAAGGGGGTAGGGAAAGAAAATGAAGGAGATGAAGGAAGAGGGAGGGGGAAGGAAAAGGGTGGTGGGGGGGGGGGTGAACAACACAAAATAACAATAACAACACATGATCATGGTGGGATTTGAACATGCAATCCCCAGACACAAATCTCCATTTTTGGCATTTTGCCTGAGAAACCCACATGGAGAGTTGTGGCCCTGTGTGACCCAGCCTAAAACCACCCCAATAACCAAGGTTCATATCTGCCAAGTTTCATCAAATCCTTTAAGATGTTTGGCCAGTTACAAATAAGATGTATACGAGCGTATCTAGCTCTACTATAGTAAGAGTATTACATCACACACACACTACCCAATAAATATATTTACTTCATGTCTGGCTAGGTCTCTACTGCAGTGGATGGGGTCAAGACAGGACCAGTGGCAGGCTTAC
>OZ017784.1:9534995-9621713 GCA_963969325.1 Lycopodina hypogea | reverse complement strand
AATTGTCCTGGACAATTACTTAGGAGTTTCTATGAGGTAACTTGAGTTAACTCACAGAAATTCCCAGGTAATTCCCCAAAGCAATTCTCAGGTATTTCCCCTGAAGAATTTCCATGTAGTACCCAGGTTCATACTAACTAAGGGTGATGGAGCACTATCCTTGACAAGCATACCAGTTTTCTGAGATATAGCCAAGAAATTTTCATCACTGAGGCAAAGAAGTCTCTGAAGCACAATTCTTTACACTAACCAGTGTAGGTAGTTAAGAGGGTCACTCTTGAGAGACTATAGGCAAATGGAGGCTTTCACAGAAGACCACATTATTGGATTGCAATTGGGGCACAATTAACCATTGCCCAATTATGCTGGCATTGCTTTTAGAATAATGGGTGTGGTTTAAATTAATCTATATTATAATTTGAAATTCATCTGTCTGTCTGTCTGTCTGTCTGTCTGTCTGTCTGTCTGTCTGTCTGTCTGTCTGTCTGTCTGTCTGTCTGTCTGTCTGTCTGTCTGTCTGTCTGTCTGTCTGTCTGTCTGTCTGTCTGTCTGTCTGTCTGTCTGGACCAATCATCCTGAAATTTCCAGGAGTTGCTCACAGGACCACTGGCTTTGTTTGGGGAGAATGTGGTTAGGGCTAAGGCTAAGGCGTAGGTCCATTAAACAAACTTTCTCATTCATGATTAACCGCCAAGTTGTTGTGTGTAATCTGATCCAATTTGAAAGGACATATCTAGAGGAAATCGTTGATTACAATTACTAGAGGTGCATCATATTATTTACTTCAGAAATGAGGCAAGCCTCCCATACATCCCCCCCACCCTCATCCTATATATAGCAGATATTTTTGGAATAATGGGTCCTTATTTTGGAATAATGGGCACTTGCCAAGCTAAATTGTTGACATGCATGTATGATTAGCTAGTATCAGTCAACAACTTTGATGCTATCATCTTTGGCAGCTGCGTCTCTTATCTTCTCATTACATCATTTTGTAATGAGCAGTGTCTGTTTCTGGTAGACTATATCAAACTATTACTTATACTGCAGTACAATATATAGTGTATAATTGCATGGAAATGAACTTGATTTAATACTATATGTTAAAAATTACCTCGAGAATTATAGAATAATAGGTTAAAAAAATTTTTTAATAGAATAATAGGCATATTTGGGCAGTGGTTAGTCACAGCCATGCATTTTCCTATTTTTATAGAATAATAGGTAGAACTTGTAGAACTATATAATGGAATAATAGGTTGTTGTTTTTGTACATATTTGGGCAGTGGTTAGTCACAGCCATGCATTTTCCTAGTGGGGACTAAAGGGTAACTCCCATAAGGATGCCTGGGGTGGGGGGGGGGATTTATCCTGGGGTACCACCAGGGATTATTTACCTTGGGCAACTACCAGGGATTAACCATGAGGGAAGCATCCAGGATATGTTTGAGAAGTTAGGTGATTGTGATGCAGAGTGATCAGCTGACCCTCAGAGTCAAGGTATAGGATTATCTGGTATGACAGGTTGTGTTGAGGGTTTGGGTAGTGAGAGTAATTTAAATTTAAACCATGATAATTGTGGTCATCCTTCTAGGGGGAAAATTATAATGGTGATGTCATGTCTCTGCTTCAGTTAAGAATGTGTTTAACAAGACATTGTATATATTTTGGGAGATAGATTTCATCCAATTATTTGAAGAAAAGTGTGGGAGAGTAAGTTGCAGCTGGTAAATATGGAATGGCCCACAACAAATCATACTCCTACAACCCACTCTGCTTAGCAATGGACCATATATGGAACTATTGGAATTACTATTGGGTTACCACCATGAAATTTCCATGGGGGGGGGGGGGGGGGGGGGGGGGGGGGAACTAACAGGGAATTCTCCAGGGGAATTCCCAGGGAATGATCATGGGGAATGAACTATGAATATCAGACAAGCTGTTATTGGCTAGTCTCCCACTAATGCTATTGTCATTCTTTTGAATTTCCTTTGAACTGGCACAACTATCAGTGAATTCCCATGGGGGAACTATCAGGGGAATCCCCTTCCCTGACTGTGAGTGCTCCCTGGCTCCTGTTCTCTGTTACTCAGGCAACCAGAGCAGCAACACATCCCTGACACACAAGTTAGGTTTCACTACCCTACTTGTATCAAGGCTACTACTACACCACCCCTCTATTAGTGTCTGGATCAAAAACTGAGTTCTTAGTAAAGGTAAATATCATAAACTGATCCAGTGAACTGCTGGTATCAGACAATAGATTATTTTACAATACTTGCACAACAATTATGCACAACGATACACTACTTTGGTAGTTAGTGGAGAGCTAAATATACTCAGTTATCTCTGTTATTGGCTAGTCTCCCACTAATGCCATTGTCATCATTCTTTTAAATTTCCTTTTAAACCGAACAGACTGGTTATGATGCACTATTTCAATGGAATACATTCAAGCTACATCTTATCATAATTTTTAATTTGTTTGTTTGGTGCCACCAAGCTACATCATGAATACTAAAACCACAATTATGTACATGAACCCTAAGTAAGGACAGCAAAACCATGCCCAAATCCCTTCCTTCTAAGATAAGGAAAATTTTTTTTTAAAAAATGGAGAGAGAGACTCAGAGAGATAGAGAGATGAGATGAATTAAAAAATAAACCCTTTCTGAATTACCTCATTTTTTGGGTTGATATGAATCACATGTTTGTGGAGTTTGTACACCTCTGAATCATTGATAAATTACTTTCATTTCAGACATTATACAACACGTGCATTCTCATAGGTTTATCGCTGGTCAGGCAACTCAGGCATTCAGTTTACCAATGTTTTCAGCAAACCACACCCGTTTATCTGGCCATGCCCACTTTTAAAGCTATAATGGCTGCTTATGATTTCGTGGTAGAACAAGTAAGTGAAACTGCCTCACAAACTGCTCATCAGCGAATGTATTTTATCTTCCTCAATCGTTCATTTGGTAGAATGTAGATAAATTTTGTTTTAGAATGACCTTGTTTGGAGAATTAAACTCCTTTGCTTAGTATTGGTTGTTACTGCTGCAAATGCAGTGAGTGAAAGATCATTTTCTTCAAGAAAGCGTAACAAGACTTGCTTTCAAAACACCATGACTCAGCAATGATTTAATTCTCTCATGCTATTAAACATCAACAAGGATTATACTGACAATTTGGATCTGAATGCTGTTGGAAATGAATTTCGTAATATAAGGGACTACAGAAAGTCCAAAAATCACATTTTTTTAAAATTAATTTATTTTTATTCCTTTTATGATGCAGTATTTCAAGTGATTCATGTGGAAGTGAAATAGGTATGGTTATGAAAGTGGGTGTGGCCAACCATGCCATATTCTTGCCTTACCAATGTAAACTGCACTGCTACAGTATATGTATGATACAGTATATGTATGATACAGTACAGTATGATACTGCAGCAGTGTGGTTGAGATAGAGGGGAAACATCTCACCAGTTAATAGCTAAATAATTTCTATTTCTCCTAGTGAGAGTATAATAAACATCTAAATAATATGATTACTCTTTCCTGCTCAGCACAAGTATATGTGGCAAGATGATTAAACCATGGACACAATAGGCAGGGATTCTAAATCCACAGTGTGTTCCTGCACAGAATGGGGAATAGTATGTATCCTGAAGACCTTGAAGTCCTGACACTAGCTGAATACCACTGTTGTGGTACAAACTGTGTTCCTATTTCATCTCTGAAAGGGTAGTTAGCTTTCACATAAGCGAATGTAAATATTAGAGACAGGTTACTAAATGGAACTAGAGCAGAGAAAATACTTAAAAATAATGTAGAAGTGCTTACCCCAACTTGCTCAACAAAATCACAAAAACCTTCATCACTTGACTTTCCCTTTTTCCCTCTCCCTTATTAGTCTACCAGAAGAATATAGGAGAGAGGTGATTTAGTCACACCCAAAATAAACCCATTTATTAATTAAGAAGTTTTTGGCAATTTGATTTTTTAATGTACAACTGTTTTATTATGTTGAATTCTTTTGTTGTTGCTTTTTTTATATAGGAAGTATCAGTTAACTTACATATTTTTTAAATCATATATCCACAGATCTGGACTATTGATGGAAGAAAAAAGTTGAAAGATAAATACCAAGAAAAACTAAATGAAGGTTTGAAACAATGACTGAGATAAATCTGCTTTTGATCAGCAATTTATTGGTTGAATAATAAGATATTTAAATGGATATCATTTGAAAGTATAATCTATGCATATAGCTATGTGCTCAATACACATTAGAGTTATGCATAAATATAGCTGCCACATTGCTTGCTGAAATATAAAGTCTAGGCGAACAGTGGCCAATAATTGTCGGGTAGCACAGAAAACATACGACCTCTCATCTACTACTGTCAGTATTGAAGCTTTCGAAAAATCCACATCAATGGAGTGGTCTGGAGTTGAACATATTCCCAAATCTATCCTTGAGAGTTACCGAGTGGGAGTGGGAGATTATCCGTTGCCTATTATGAATGCAATTGTTCTGGGAGAATGCACTCTTTACCCAAATGTTGGGGATCCTAAACAACCTCCATTGACTGTGCTTGGGCTGCCTATTAGACAAGTGATGTATGGACTAGCTGCAAGCTGGATGAGTCCAAATAAGAAATGTGTCACAGAGTATTACCGCAGTGACAACCCACCATGGCAGTACCAACCTCATAGTGTCCGACCTGTGTCTGCCAAGTGTGAAGAAATATCTGTTGACAAGATCTACGATTTGGATGACATGAAAAGGGAAGAATTGACCAAAAGTGCAATATGTGAGATACTCCAATCTCCAGCTGATGTATTGACGATATTTGAGAGTAATTTGGGCCATGTATGTGCTGGCAAGCCTCACTACTCACTACTGGGCCAAGAGTCTCCTCCACTCTCAACACCTGCCACATCCTGACCAGCTTATCAAGGCACTTATCCTCAATTTCATCTTCAGCCGTGGTGAAAATCAGGAGAAATCTGGCTGTAGCCTCTATTCGGATCCAATGTGGATCAAGGTCTATCATGCCATATTAGAGTGGCAGAGTTTATACCATAATGTGTGCAGTTTGAATTCCATGCTCTGCTCTCCATTTCTTGAGCTTCCTCCTACCAACGTACTTAATGCTCCATTTGTATTGGAGTTGGCTCTTAATCCGTCTCCTGATGTCATCCTGACGTACCACGAAAAGCTGGGTCCAGAAAAGAAAGATCTTTTCACAAAAATTGTTGACATGATTAACATTTAAATTTAGATTGGTTCTACTATAGAAGCTATTCATTTATGCTAGAAATATGCTGTGCAAAAACATGAGGTAATAAAAACCATATATTTGTTAATTCATGTTATATTACTTTTCTTTAATAATTGATGCAGAAAATTAATTCACAAAATTCCATGGTGCCTGAAAGTGAGAATCTGCAGCTATTGTAGCTGGACATCAGTGGAGGGGAGTGACAGTTTGTATGCCAAATTTAATTTATTTACAGAATGTTGGGAATTCAGAAAGTGAATAAGTGTATGTGTTATTGTTTGTGTGGTGTATGTGTGTGCATTGTCGGTGCATATGTTGTAAAGAGATAAATTCCAGGAAGAAGCAAGAATTGTGATATACCAGTGCCATATGTGAAGGTGATAAGATTTTAACCATTTTGAAATAATCCATATTTAGCTTATGCTGCTCAAACATGCATAATTGTAGGAATATTAGACATCCTATCTCTCTATCATGGACTCAGTTATACTTAACTGGCCAGGCCAAGTTATAAGGGAAACTACCAGGGAAATACCAGCAATTTAACGATGTTTACACTATTCTCTGGCAAATTCCTTGGTTTTTGCAACTCAATATATATTTTTACCGAACACAGTGTGCAAACCAACTGAACTGTTCTGTTCCTCAGCATCACTCTGTAGTAGAGTATTGGATCATGCAGATTTTGTGCACTACATACATCTCAATCCCACTAACTGATGCAATTACTATTACATGATGTAACTTTTACTACATGATGTGCATGCAAGAATCAAGATAAGTATTCCAATGTCTTCTCTCTTTTTTTGAAAACTGGTTAAGCAAATATTAAAATACATAGTAATGAAAATTATTATCCACAAACTGCTTTTTCATGTTAATATTGAAGGTTATATATTTTTTTTGCATCCAAATTAATGCACTGCAATGATGTAGCTTTTATTATTATGACTAGAAAAATTACTCGCTAAGCTTTTATGTAATAGAGCTTATAACCTGCATATACCCATAGGTGTTTGCCATGCCCACTTTGGTTTGTCTATTAGTATTAGATGATGATTAGCTAAGAGCCAGGAAACATTTACTAGGCATGTTTAATGTACTTCACGTTGCTGTAGTAACCTAGAGATTTACATTGTGTATTATTAACATTTATATTTTTTCCTTCACACTTGGTAGCTATTCATTAAGGATGGATTGCAGTTTTCGTTACAAATTAGCTAATTAGGAAATTTCCATGATAACTAAAAGTCAAAATCTGTAGATATTGTAGTTGGACATCAGCAGATGGTAAGTTTTGTCATCAGGTATGGAGGTCCAATATTTGCCCTGGTTTTACATAATGCTGCTGGAGTAGAAAAGTCATAAGGTTCCATGAGGAGAGTGATTTAACACCAACTGTAAAAAAAAAATAATTCTGACAAGGCCCAACTTGCATGTGTTAGGTGAATTTGGATATATTAATACTGAAATAATAATTGTTGCATTTTAAGTACGAAGTTGGGTCATGTTCAAGCATGCATCATTGTGGGAATGTTATGACATTTGTATCAATTTGTAAATTTACAAGGTAATTTAGGGGAATTACCTGGGAAATATCTGCTATTCTATCGTGTTCTCATGTAATTTTGTGTTTAGGAAAATTCCTATTGACATACAGTAGGAAAACCTACACAGTGCTAGTGCATCACTAGGTATCTTTAGTAGAGCATTGCACAGGATACTATTTAATGCTTTTATACTCTGCAAACAATTCAGTTTCACTTATGACACTATTCCTTTATACAATGCACAAATAAAGCGGCTTAGTATTCCTGTATGCTCAATATATTGATTAGCAAACATTAAAGTTATGCATGTTTATAAAGATGAATTACACAAAATCAAATTGTAATCTAATTTTGTCGCAGAAATCACGGAAACTTTGGATTTCCTGGCATTTCAGTGTCATAATGGTTTAAAAAAACAACCAACAATGTCATTATATTTAGCTTCATCTTACTAGCCAGATCAAGTTATAAGTTATAAGTTCATCTTTGCCACAACGATGTTATCAGTGAGGTACCACATCATAGTAATAATACGATTTAAAGTAAAACACCAGAGGATAAATCGAGTGGATTGCCTCAAGCTTCCATTCTAGTTGATGAATTTACAAACAGATATATTAACACATGTGCTATCTTATTCCCATTTTATTGAGATAAATGATTGCTGACCTTCTGATAAGTGAGAAAGTACTGTATTGCTCCACTACAGCAGGGTAGAGAAACTGACCATACGGTTTTTGCAACTTCATTTATAACATTGTTGTGTAATGGAAAGGATCCATAAAAATTATTACCTATATATGATAAATCACAATTTTAATCACAATACTGTCATATCTATTGAATGTAAATCACCTCCTTCCCCACAGCGATCAACTCATAGAATGATGAAAAAATGTCTTCATGAACAAAGTTTGTTTATAAACTATATTTCCTGACTTCCTGATGATTATGTAATCTTCCAGATATAAGGCACAGTAGGCTGTGGAACTTTTCAAAAGATGTTACACTTGATTAGCCCTGTGGTCAGTGTAAAGTAATGCCAGTACTCACATCATGTTCTATCCAAGCTGCTACCAGTAAATCTTGCTTTAGTTTCTGATACCACTTTTCTACTTAGTTGAATCAATACTTTGAAGTTATACAAGCAGGACAACAGCCAATTAATGGATGAGCTGGCTAAAGCAAACATGATACAATAGATACATCTACAATCTTTAGATTCTGCAATTAAAAGAAAGAAGTTGTCACAAGAACAGTCTAATAAGAGCCATCCCCTTACGAAATGGGTTGTCCAAAAAAGCTTTCCAGCAATGGATACCGTGTTATGTAACAGGCATCCCATTATGTAACTGTTCAAGTTGGGCAACGGTATGGAACATATATATATATATATATATATATATGCATGCATAAACATTTATACATTACATATATTTATATTATGTACATGTGTGTGTGGGTTCGTGCATGCATGTGTGTGTTCACGTGTGTGAGCAACCGGGGAGGTTGGTAGCTATAAAAAAAAATTGGCTTTGCATTTAATGTTAGTTTTCAAACATTAGCAAAAAACCTGCCCTTCAGGCGGATTTTTCAGCCAACATTTAATGGGTTGCAGTCACAAAAGTGTCTGCTTTGAAAACATGTGGTGTAAACTATTTTAAAAAAAAGTGAACATGTGATTAGGTCAAAGTGTTTCATTTTAGAATGACCATTTTGGGCATTTTTAGCCTTACAAACAAAAAAAAAAGTGGCCAGATGGCCTACCCCACGTTATTCAAAGAGTCAAGTTGTGTCTGTATGCCAAGTTTTGGTCCAGTAGCTCCACAATTTTTTCTGGCAAAAGTAACATTTTTGGTTACTTTTTTTTTATACAGAAGGGGGTGTGGCCATATACATATACCGAAGACATTCCGCTGGTGAAACTGATTCTAAATATAAATGGGTTAGTGGGTCTAACTTTTAAACCATTCAACCTTTAAACGGTTAAACTTTAAACCGTTAAACTTTAAACCATTCAACTCTAAACCGTTCAACTTTTAAACTGTTCAATTTTTAAACCTTTCGTGAATAGCAGATATGATTATCCCTACGAGAAAAACTTGATGTCACTTCAGGTTTAAAATAAAAATACATCATGTTAGTATTGATAATGATTGTGATGTCCATTATTGTAATCAAACTGTAGTCTGCACAAGTCTATGCTAACCAATATCTCTTTGATCATGAAGGAAATAATATTATAATATTTGTCTATCTTAAAGATGCCATGGAATGGGTGATAAAAAAGTATTGTAAGAACTGTTTACTCAGATATGACAGTGATAAACGCTGTCTTTTTTTTTTTAGCTCAAAGCATGTATTCAAACTCGGATATATGAGCTGCAATTGGCAAGGGCAAACAAAGTTGGTATCATCACCATAAATCTATTTGTCAGCAAGCTGGGGCTTACTTTTCTACTTGCATCTACAGGCTGTCATACCACATCACAGTTCCTTGACAAAGGAAAGAAATGAATAATACAAGGGAGCCTGGAAATTGTACTAATATGTTACAGGGCTTTTGAATTTGCAATAGAATGTCCTTTTCAGTCATTGGAATTGACATCAGCAGCTTTTCAATCACTTGAACATTCCATACGTGTCCTTCATGACAAAACAACATAGACTAACTAAGTTAGGACTACTAATGACAAGACCTGTTTTCAAGGAGAGAAAAAAGAGTAATGGATATCAGCCCACCAACTTAGGTATACAGCACATTAAGCCAACAATCTTTCAATAGGTACAGGTTATAGCTATAATGTAAACTTTATTTTATTATGCAGGCAACACTCATACAGATAACTAACTGGGCACTCTTCCAAGCAGTGTGACAGTCCATATTGACACACAGAACCAAAGCTGAGTACAACATAACAATCCAGTATCAGATGGATTTGGTTATGCACAGCATGAACAGAGTTTGAATCCAGTATAGTGCTTGTCAAGGGCTTGTCAAGAACTCCTGAAGTGTCGACTTCTTCCTACTAAATAAATGCAAGTGCAGAGATTCAGGGCCCTCGTGCACAGGTCTTAGCCACTGTGGTGGACTGTGTGACAGTCAATGCCCTCAATATCTTGCTGTTTTTCCTCCTCAATTTGGCTGCACAATCTTTATGTGAGAATATACATCCTTGAACATAGAGCAAAAGCACTAACTGTTCTGAAGAGTGAATAATACCACTGGCATAGTGGCACCCCTTCTGAAATGATTCAGTATACTCTACTCAATCCCTGTGCTCTCAGAGAGATAGAGAGAGATAATATGATGAATTTAAAAAATAAACCCATTTTGGATCTATATAAGTTAACTGATACTTCATATATATATTAAAAAAAAGCAACAACAACAAAAGCATTGAACATAATGCAACAGTTCTACATTAAATTATCAAAAACTTGTTAATTAATAAATGGGTTTATTTTGGGTGTGGCTAAAATTACCTCTCTTCTGTATTCTTCTGGTGTGCTTATGAAGGAGAGGGGGAAAAGGGAGGAAATATTTGCAATTTTGTTGAGCAAGCTTGGTATAAGCAGCTCTACTTTTTTGGTTGTATATATATATATATATATATATATATACACTTTCTCTGCCCTAATTCCATTTAGTAACCTGTCTCCAATATTTACATTTGCTTATATGAAAACTAATTCCCCTTTTAGATCAAATAGGACATAAACAATATCTACCACAAGCAGTGGTGTTCTGCCAGACTCAAGGACTTCAAGGTTTTCAGTATACATACTATTCCAGTTCTGTGCAGGAGAGCACTCTGCATTTAGAATCCCTGCTTATTGCATCTATGGTTTAATCATCTTGCCACATATATTTGTGCTGAGCAAAGTAATTATGTTATTTAGATGTTAATTGTACTCTCACTACAGTAAATGACAATCATTTATTAATATATGAGATGTTCCCCCCCCCCCCCCCCCTCCATCTTAAAAAGACTGCTGCAGTATGCATGTGTTGGATGATGTCTGAAATGAAAGTGAATTATCAATGAATCCAGTAGTATACAAATGCCACTAACATGTTATTCATATCAACAAAAAATTACATAATTTATAAGATTATGATGAAAGAAAGAAGTTGAAATGTTGATACAAAGAAACCTAAATGAAGATTTGAAACAATAATGACTGAGATAAATCTGCTCTTGATCAGCAAATTTATTGGTTGAATAATAAGACATTTAAATGGATATCATTTAAAATTATAATTTATGCATATAGCTATGTACTCAATAAACATTAAAATTATACATAAATATGGGTTCCACATAGTCTGCTCAAATATAATATTTAGGAGAATGACATTGTGGGAATGACATTGCGGGGATGGCACTGTGGAGGACAAAATTCAACACACCAACAAAAAAAATAGGAAAAAGCATGGCTTACATCCTGTGTGAAGCTGTGACCAAAACTATGTCCACATTGTCCATATTGGTAGTTCCTGTCTGCCTGAGGTCTATAAAACAGCTGCCATTCCTTTCTCCAAGTCACTTGTCTCCTTGATGAAAATGGGTATCACAGGGTTGCTACAGTTGATCAAAGAAAAAAAGGACAGTGTTTGCACTAAAGCAGTTTCACTTAAAGGTAAACTGATTATTGATGGTAATGGTGTACTCCATCAACTTTATGAAAGTAATCACTTGGAATGGTCCAGTGGAGGATGCTATGCTGACCAGCACAAACTCACAGTGGACTTCTTTACAGCTTTGACAAGCTCAGGGGTTCAACCTGTAGTCATCATGGGTGGAGTCTCTAAAACCTATCTTGACCATACAATCTGTCGGAGGAACCGGAGTATTCAGGATATGCCAGAACAGCTGGAAATGTGTCACCTTGATATGGACCACCCCAAATTCATGCCCCACCACCTGCCTCTGCTTGCTAGGGAAGTCTTTGCCACTTCACTGAAAGGAATTGATGTGCCTGTTTATGTAGCTGATGGACAAGCTCACAATACTGCTGTCAGTTTGGCTAACCATTACAAATGTCCAGTGCTTACCAACAACACCAACTACTGCGTGAGTGGCATTGCTGGAGGTGTGATCATCTTGGATCATCTCAACATCACCAATTGCAAGGCCACAATTTACAAGCAGACAATGTTGGATAGTTTTTTGAAGCTCAGTAACCCCAATCTCATTTTTGCCATTATAGCAATCATGGGAGTTACCCATGACACATCTGTGCCTTATCTCTATTATGGACACATTAAGAGAGAGATACTATCTCGATCCAGGCATTCAGGTGAAGATTTATCAGCAATGTCAAAGTTTCTTAGCGTCTTGGAGTTTCTAAATAACAGAAATATCAACTCATTCCCTGAGTTCCAGCGAAGGATTCAATCCTTCAATTTTGGGGGGTTGGGCCGAACATTGGCCAATAATTGTTGGGTAGCACAGAAAACATATGACCTCTCATCTAGTACTGTCAGTATTGAAGCTTTAGAAAAATCCACATCAATGGAGTGGCCTGGAGTTGAAAATATTCCCAAATCTATCCTTAAGAGCTACCGAGTAGGAGAATGTCCTTTTCCTATTATGAATGCAATTATTCTGGGAGAATGCACTCTTTACTCAAATGTTGGGGATCCTAAACAACCTCCATTAACTGTGCTTGGGCTGCCTATCAGACAAGTGATGTATGGATTAGCTGCAAGCTTGATGAGTCCAAATAAGAAATTTGTCACAGAGTATTACCGCAGTGACAACCCACCATGGAAATACCAACCTCATAGTGTCGAACCTGTGTATGGCAAGTATAAAGAAATATCTGTCGACAAGATCTACAATTTGAATGTCATGAAAAGGGAAGAATTGACCAAAAGTGCAATATGTGAGATACTCCAATCTCCAGCTGATGCATTGTCGATACTTGAGAGTGATATGGGCCGTGTGTATGTTCTAGCAAGCCTCACTACTCGCTACTGGGCCAAGAGTCTCCTCCACTCTCAACACCTGCCACATCCCGACCAGCTTATCAAGGCACTTATCCTCAATTTCATCTTCAGCCGTGGTGAAAATCAGGAGAAATCTGGCTGTAGCCTCTATTTGGATCCAATGTGGATCAAGGTCTATCATGCCATATTAGAGTGGCAGAGTTTGTATCGTGATGTGTGCAGTTTGAATTTCATGCTCTGCTCTCCATTTCTTGAGCTTCCTCCTACCAACATACTTGATGCTCCATTTGTAATGGAGTTGGCTCTTAATCCGTTTCCTGATGTCATCCTGACATACCACGAAAAGCTGGGTCCAGAAAAGAAAGATCTTTTCACAAAAATTGTTGGCATGATTAACATTTAAATCTAGATTGGTTCTACTATAGAAACGATTTGTTTAGACTAGAAATGTGCTGTGCAAAACATGAAATAATAGAAACTGCATATTTGTTAATTCATGCTTTATTACATTACTGTAATAATAATAATTGTTTCAAATTAATCTACAATATTTCATGATGCCTGAATGTTAGAATCTGCAGATATTGTAGCTGGACATTAGTAAAGAGGAATGACAGTTTGTAACTCAAATTCAATTTTATTTACAGTGTTGGGAATTCAGAAAGTGTATGTGTGATTGTTTGTGTGGTTGTGTGTGTGCATGTGTTGGTGCATATGTTATAAAGAGATAAATTCTATCAAGAAGCAAGAATTATGATATACCAGTGCCATACGTGAAGAAAATGAGTTATTAACTTTTTGAAATAATCATAGGTGGATAATCCATATAACCATTTAGCTTATGCTGCTCAAGCATGCATCATTGTGGGAATGTCATGACTTTGTATCAATCTGTAAATTTACAAGGGAATTTAGGGAAACTACCTGGGAAATACCGGCTAATCTAGTGTGATCTCATGTATTTTCTGTTTAGGCAATTTCTTATTGACATACGTAGGGAAACCTACACTGGGCTAGTGCATCAACAGGTATCTGTAGTAGAGCATTGCACAGGATGCACTATTTAATGCTTTTATACTCTGCAAAAAATTCAGCTTCACTTATGATGCTATTCCTTTATGCAATGCAAGAATAAAGCAGCTTAGTATTCCTGTCTGCTCAATATATTGATTAGGAAACATTAAAATTATGCATGTTTATGAAAATGAATTACATAAAATCAAATTGTAATCCTCAGTGTCATAATTGTGATAAAACATCATTATATTTACTTTCATTTTATGAGCAAGATCAATATTGTTTACTGTTTTTTTAATTGTAAGAGAATTGTACACACTTTTTCCCCCTACAAATTGTGTGTGTGATTATTGTACAAGCTGGTTACCTCATGTGTAAAAGAAGACTAAACAGCTAAAGTTATCCTTTACCAAGTTAGAAATCACAGTTAGCTACTTTCATGGCAAGTGGACTCATGTCACTTAAAGTGTATTATGAATCTATAATATGTCCTCATTCTGGTGACTTTTTTTTATAATACTGGGAAAATACACTTTGAGGGCAAGTTAAAAACCACTAGATCATATACTTATAAGATAAACTAGGAAAACAAGATCATAATGTAGTCCAGCTGTCTATTCATCTTCTTTTTGTCTAAATTTTGGTGCTTGTATAAAGCTTGGACAAGTGACCTGCAGTGACAGCTACATAATTATGAACAGTAATTACCATTTTGCTCCAGTTTTCAATGAGCTTTGTGGTAATTGGCTTACCAGGTAACTCAATGAAGCAAGTAAAATTCTCCACCATTCCACCCATGTCAGAGTAATGATGCTGACATAAAAATTTTTTCAGCTGGAATGCTAAATGAAGAAACTCACACTGATATTGCTTTTAGACCTTCAGGTAAGCCTGACTACTTTGGAATCAGAGGTACAGTTGCAGATACCTCTGGAGATCCAGACATCCCTGAAAGACATACTGGCCAGGTCAGACAAGACAATGTGGATGAATGCAATGGATAGTGAGATTGAATCCTTAAGCATATATGAAGTCTGGGATCTAGTGGAACTGCCAAATGATAGGAAATCTTTGGCAGTAAGTGGGTATTCAAGACTAGGAGAAGTGCTAATGGCACAGTCAAAATGTATAAGGCTAGTCTTGTAGCATAAGGATATTCACAACACTATGGGCCAGACTGACGAAACCTTCCCAGTAGCCAGATTTGAGTCTCTGAGAATGGTCGCAGCACTTGCAGTGTAAAATGATCTGAAGCTGCACCAAATGGATGTGACAACCGCATTTCTTAATAGAGAGCTCAAGAGGAATTATACATGAAACAACCTGATGGATAATATGAAGTAAAAGTCAAGGAGGACTTAGTCTGCAGATGGAAAAAGAGCATCTATGGCTTAAAACAAAGTCCCACATGCTGGAATTCAATCTTGGATTGTCATTTAAAGAAAACTGCATTTGAACAAGCAGCTGGAGATCCCTGCCTATACATGGCTTCAGAAGGAGTGATGTTTCATATTGCTGTATATGTGGATGACATTCTTGTAGCTGGAAGAAGCAAAGGAAGATTGACTGCTATTAAACAAGCTTTTTCAAAGAAATTTTAAGTAAAGATTTGGGAGAATTGCACTCCTTCCTGAGACATCTCACTTCACATTTATTCCTGTGTATATATACATCTGTCTATTCTGGAGACTAGTATTAAAAATTAGTATTTCTGTAAAAAGAATTGTTGTTGCAAATTAATCCACAAAATTCCATGATGCCTGAAAGTGAGAGCCTGCAGATATTGTAGCTGGACATTAGTAGAGAGGAGTGACAGTTTGTATGCCAAATTTAATTTTTTTAGAGAGTGTTGGGAATTCAGAAGATGAATAAGTGTATGTGTGATTGTTTGTGTGGTGTGTGTATGTGTTAGTGCTTATGTTGTAAGAGATAAATTTCAGTGAGAATTATGATATACCAGCACCATATGTGAAGGTGATAGGTTATTAACTTTTTTGAAAAAATCTTTACTTTGCTTATGCTGCATAAACATGCATAACTGTAGGAATACTAGACATTCTACCTCTCTATCATGGACTCAGTTATACTTAACTGGTCAGGTTAAGTGATAAGGGTAACTACTAGGGAATTACCAGCAATTTAATGATGTTTACACTATTCTCTGGCAAATTCCTTGGTTTTAGTAACTGAATATACATATTTACCGAACACACAGTGTGCAAACCAATTGAATTGTTCTGTTCCTCAGTATCACTCTGTAGTAGAGTATTGGATCATGCAGCTTTTGTGCACTACATACATCTCAATCCCACTAACTGATGCAATTACTATTACATGATGTAACTTTTACTGCATGATGTGCAATACAAGAATCAAGATAAGTATTCCAATGTCTTTTTCTTTTTTTTTTTTTTGACAACTGGTTAAGCAAATATTAAAATGCAGAGTAATGAAAATTATTACCCACAAATTGTTTTTTATGTTAATATTGAAGGTTATATATATATATTTTTTCGTATCTAAATTAATGTGCTGGAATGATGTAGCTTTTATTATTATGACTAGAAAAATTACTCGCTAAGCTATTATGTAATAGAGCTTATAACCTGCATATACCCATAGGTGTTTGCCATGCCCACTTTGGTTTGTCTATTAGTATTAGATGATGATTAGCTAAGAGCCAGGAAACATTTGCTAGGCATATTTAATGTACTTCACATTGCTGTAGTAACCTAAAAATTGATATTGAAACATTATTAACATTTATATTTGTTAATTCGCACAATATAACTATTCATTAATGATTGCAGTTTTTGTTACAAATTATCTAATTAAGAAATTTCTATGATACCCGAAAGTTAAAATGAACAGATATTGTAGTTGGACATCAGCAGATGGTAAGTTTTCGTCATCAGGTACGGAGATCCAATATTTGCCCTGGTTTTACATAATGCTGCTGGAGTAGGAAAGTCATAAGGTAGCATGAGGAGAGTGATTTAACACCAACTGTAAAAAAATAATTCTGACAAGGCCCAACTTGCATGTGTTTGGTGAATTTGGATGTATTAATACCAAACTAATAATTGTTGCATTTTAAGTACAAAGTTGGGTCATGTTCAAGCATGCATCATGTGGGAATGTTATGACATTTGATCAATTTGTAAATTTACAAAGTAATTTAGGGGAATTACCTGGGAAATATCTGCTATTCTATCGTGTTCTCATGTAATTTTGTGTTTAGGAAAATTTTTATTGACATCAGTAGAAAAACCTACACTGAGCTAGTGCATCAACAGATATCTGTAGTAGAGCATTGCACAGGATGCACTATTTAATGCTTTTATACTCTGCAAACAATTCAGCTTCACTTATGACGCTATTCCTTCGTAAAATTCATGAATAAAGCGGCTTAGTATTCTTGTTTGTTGAATATATTGATTAGCAAACATTAAAGTTATGCATGCTTATGAAGGTGAATTACACAAAATCAAATTGTAATCTAATGTTGGTGTCGCAGATATCATGGAAACTTTGGATTTCCTGGCATTTCAGTGTCATAATGGTTAAAAAAAAAAAACAATGTCATTATATTTAGCTTCATCTTACTAGCCAGATCAATATTTTTTACTTTTTTTCTAAATATAAGACTAAATTGATCCACCCCCCCCCCCTCCCCTTTTAACCTGCTAATTTGTTTTCACAGAGTCTAAATGTTACTTTCTTATTGATCATGTTATTCTCCTAAAGAAACTTCCTCAGGAACAGCAGTGCTCAGGTCTCCTTCCAGTTCAATTCCTGGTCATGGTTGGGTTTTTCCCCCCCTTTTTTTTACACATGATTAAGTCATTATTAATTGAAAAAATTAAATCATAAGCGAGGCGATTTTTGGTTGGAAATTTCTAGTCTTGTTTATCTCCCTTTCTCTTTCCTTCCTCCTTTACTTTGTGTGTGCATGCGTGCGTGCGTGCCTGCGTGTGTGCATCACAGTCAAACCCTGTGACCAAAAATGCCAGAATTTAGCATATGGTCTCCAAATAACAGGGTGAGCATTATAACAGCATGTAGGTGTGGTAATGAGTGTTGTTTTTGTCTTAGCTACACCCACAGGAAGTTGTTTTGGCTGCCAAAGGCTAACCAAAAGACCAATCAGGCCAAAATTTTTGGCATGTGGTTTCAATATTCAGGTCATCATTATAACCACATTGGGTGTGGTTTGGCCTTAGCCATGCCAACCAGAAGTTATTATTATTATTATTATTATGTGTGGCAGTGGGTGTGGTTTGGTCATGGCCACACCCATAGGAAGTTATTTTGGCTGCCATTAACTTATTTATGGACTAATTGGGTTGAAATTTGACATATGGAATCCATGTAACTAGGCGAGTGTTTTAACCACATATGGGGGAGGGGGTGGTAATAGGTGTGGATTTGTCATAGCCACACCCACAGGAAGTTGTTTTGGTTGCCAAAAGTTAATTTATAAACCAATTAGGCTGAAATTTGGCATATGGACTACAAGTAACTGGGTGAGCATCATTAAACATGTGGGTGTGGTTTGGTCATAACCACATCCACTGGATGTTATTTTGGCTGCTAAAAGCTAATTAAAGGACCAAACTGGCAGAAATGCTGTACGTGGTCTCCAAGTAATCAGGTAAGCATTATTGAGTACATGTGGTTGTGTCAATGGGTGTGGTTTTGTCATAGCCACACCTGAGTTTGTTTTGGCTGCCAAAGGCTAACTTAAGGTCCATCCAGGCCAAAATTTGGCATGCAGTTTCCAAGTAAACGGGTGAGTGTTATTTACCACATATGCTTGTGGTTTTGTCATAGCCACACCTACAAGTAGTCATTTTGGTTACATAAGCTAATTGAAGGACCAACCAGGCTGGAATTTGGCATGTGATCACCAAGTAACTGGCTATCATTATTAACCACACATGGATGTGGTTTTGTCATAGCCACACCCACAAGAAATTGTCTTGGCTGCCAAAAGCTAATTAAAGGACATATCAGGCCGAAATTTGAGTGGCTTCTATTATATTTCATGTTGACATTGGCCAGGCAACGCTGGGTATATGCTGCTAGTATATATATATATATATATACACACATATATATAAAAGGAGATGTCTGTCTGTCTGTCTGTCTGTCTGTCTGTCTGTCTGTCTGTCTGTCTGTCTGTCTGTCTGTCTGTCTGTCTGTCTGTCTGTCTGTCTGTCTGTCTGTCTGTCTGTCTGTCTGTCTGTCTGTCTGTCTGTCTGTCTGTCTGTCTGTCTGTCTGTCTGTCTGTCTGTACCATCATTCTGGCCAAACCTGTTGGTGGATTTCTCTGAAACTTGGCATGATGATAGGTTTTGACCCCACTTAAAACATGGGTTAAAAATTTCGGAAAATTGTAACCATGGTAATGAGAAAAAGCCAAAAAATGATATTTTTGATAGAAAAACCCTTGGAGCTACAGATTTAAAACTTGGTATGCGTATACAACTTTATTGTGGGAATAACATGGGCTGGGTCCCACCTGGCCACACCTCTTCCTTTCCTGTGTAAGGCTAAAAATGCCAAAAATGGTATTTCAGCAAGAACACTTGAACCTAAGGAATTAGACCCATAAACCCATATTTGGAATCAATATAATCTGGGGGGGTGGTGTTTTGAGTGCATATATTTGACCACACCCATTCTATTTCCATGTCGGGCCACAAAAAAGGCCAAAAATGGTACTTTGACCAGACTAATCCTTGGAGCAACAGACTTAAAACATGGTATGCATACACAACTTGACTTTGGGAGTAACATGGGTGGAATCTCTCCTGGCTACAGCTCTTCCCATTTGTGTGTAAAGTGAAATAGTGCCACAAAAAAAATTAATCTTAGATCTAAAGGGTCAGATCCAGAAACACACTTTAATATATATTTTGGTTCATTAGTGTGTTTGTATGTATGTATATCTAGGCATCACAGTGAAATTTGGCATGTGCTCTCCAAAAACCTGGGTGAGCGTTATTAAACACATATGGGTAAGATAATGGGTGTGGTTTTGTCATAGCCACACCCACAGAAAGTTATTTTGGTTATTAAAAGCTAATCAAAGATCCAATAAGACTGAAATTTGGAACGAGGTTTCCAAGCAACCGAGTGAGCATTACTAATCAAATGTGCACATGTCAATGGGTGTGATCTGATCATTGCCACACCCATTGGACTTCATGCCTGCCAAAAATTCATTTATGAACCAATCAGGCTGAAATTTGGAATATGAAGTCCAAGTAACCGGGTGAGAATTAATAACTACATGTGAATGTGGCAATGTGTGTGGTTTGATATTAGCCACACCCAGAGGAAGTCATTTTTGGTAACAAAAGATAATTGAAGGACCAACCAGGCTGAAATTTGAAGAGGATTTTATAATGTTTCATGTTGACATCGGCCGGGCAACACCGGGTATATGCTGCTAGTATATATATATATATATATATATATATATATA
The DNA here is from genome assembly GCA_963969325.1 of Lycopodina hypogea. Classification (NCBI taxonomy): domain Eukaryota; kingdom Metazoa; phylum Porifera; class Demospongiae; order Poecilosclerida; family Cladorhizidae; genus Lycopodina; species Lycopodina hypogea. Next base: position 9,601,401 of record OZ017784.1, on the reverse strand, counting down.
TATATATATACACACACATATATATACACACATATATATATACACACATATATATACACACATATATATACACACATATATATATACTAGCAGCATATGACAAAACAACATGGACTAACCAAGTTATGACTAACAACAAGACCTGTTTTCGAGGAGAGAAAAAAGACAAATGGATAAATCCCACGAACTTAGGTATGCAACACATAATGCCAACAACGTTTCAATAGGTACAGGTTATAGCTATAATGTAAACTTTATATTATTATGCAGACTGCACTCTACCAAGCAGTGTGACAGTCCTTATAGACACAAAGAACCAAATAAATTATTTCACGTAAAATTGGCTTGGCATCGACAGCAGAGTACAACATAACAACCCAGTGTAAGAGGGATTTGGTTATGCACAGCATGAACAGAGTTGGAAACCAGTATGGTGCTTGTTAAGGGCTTGACAAGAACTCTTGGAGTGTTGACTTCATCTTCATACTAAATAAATGCAAGTGCAGAGATTCAGGGCCCTCATGTACAGGTCTTAGCCACTGTGGTGGACTGTGTGACAGTCAATGCCCTCAATATCTTGCTGTTTTTCCTCCTCAATTTGGCTGTACAATCTTTATGTGAGAATATACATCCTTGAACATAGAGCAAAGCACTAACTGTTCTGAAGAGTGAATAGTACCACTGGCATAGTGGCACCCCTTCTGAAATGATTCAGTATACTCTACTCAATCCCTGTGATCTAAGAGAGATAGAGAGAGAGAATATGATGAATTTAAAAAATAAATCCTCTCTGAATTATATCTCTCTCTTTTTTAATATGAATAACACGTTAGTGGGATCTGTATGCCACTGAATTCATTCATAATTCACTTTCATTTCAGACATAGTCCAACACATGCATACTGCAGCAGTCTTTTTAAGATGGAGGGGGAAAGATGTCATATATAAATAAATAATTGTCATTTATTTTAGTGAGAATACAATTAACATTTAAATAATAAGATTACTTTGCTTGCTCAGCACAAGTATATGTGGAAAGATGATTAAACCATGGATACAATGGACAGGGATTCTAAATGCACAGTGCGCTCCTGCACAGAATTGGAATAGTATGTATATTGAAGACCTTAAAGTCCTTGAGTCTGGCTGAACACCACTGCTTGTGGTATATATTGTTTTTGTCCTATTTCATCTCAAAGGGTAGTTAGCTTTCATATAAGCAAATGCAAATATTAGAGACAGGTTACTAAATGGAACAAGTGCAATGATAGTGCATTTAAAAAAATTAGAGCTTCTTATACCAAATTTGCTCAACAAAATTGCAAAGATTTTCCCCCTTTTTCACCTCTCCCTTATAAGTCTACCAGAAGAATATAGAAGAGGTAATTTTAGCCACACCCAAAATAAACCCATTTATTAATTAATAAGTTTTTGTTAATTTAATGTAGAACTTTTGTTTCATTATGTTGAATTCTTTTCGTTGTTGTTGCCTTTTTATATAGGAAGTATAAGTTTATTATATATACATATATGTTGTCATTATATATCCTTCACAGATCTAAAGATTATTGATGAAAGAAAAATGTTGAGAAGGTTAATAGAAAGAAAAACTAAATGAAGGTTTAAAACAATGACTGAGATCTGAAATAAATCTGCTGTTGATCAGTAAATTTATTGATTGATTAATAAGACATTTAAATGGATATCATTTAAAAGTATAATTTATGCATATAGCTATGTGCTCAATACACATAAAAGTTATGCATAAATATAGCTTCTACATTGCTTGCTGAAATAAAATCTTTAGGAGTAGGGAATGACATTGTGGGAATGACATAGTGGAAGTCAAAATGTAACACCAAAAAAAAACAGGGAAAAGTATGGCTTCCATCCAGTGTGAAGCTGTGATCAAAACGATGTCCACGTTGTCCATATTCAGTAGTGCCTGTCTGCCTGAGATCTATAAAACAGCTGCCATTCGTTTCTCCAAGTCACTTGTCTCCTTGATGAAAATGGGCATCAAAGGGTTGTTACAGTTGATCAATGAAAATAAGGACAGTGTTTGCACTAAAGCAGTTTCACTTAAAGGTAAACTGATTATTGATGGCATCGGTGTACTCCATCAACTTTATGATGTTCATGACTTGGAGTGGGCCAACGGAGGATGCTATGCTGACCAGCATAAATTCACAGTGGCATTTTTTACAGCTCTGACAGAATCAGGAGTTCAACCTGTAGTCATCCTGAGTGGAGGAGTCTCTAAGACCAACTTTAAACATGCATTCAATCGGAGAAGCCAAAGTATTCAGTATATGCCAGAAGACCTGAAAAAATATCACCTAGATCAAGACCACCCCAAATTCATGCTCCACTACCTGCCTCTGCTTTCTAGGGAAGTCTTTGTCAGTTCCTTGAAAATAATTCATGTGCCTGTTTATGTAGCTGATGGACAAGCTCACAACACTGCCGTCAGTTTGGCTAACCATTACGAATGTCCAGTGCTTACCAACAACACCAAATACTGTGTGAGTGGCATTGCTGGAGGTGTGATCATCTTGGATCATCTCAGCATCACCAATCGCAATTGCATGGCCACAATTTACAAGCAGACAATGTTGGATAGTTTTTTGAAGCTCAGCAACCCCAATCTCATTTTTGCCATTATAGCAATCATGGGGGATGGCAGTGATACAGCTGTGCCTTCTCTCTATCATGGACGTATTAAGACAGAGATATTATCTCGATCCAGATATTCAGGTGAAGATTTATCAGCAATGTCAAAGTTTCTTAGTGTCTCGGAGTTTCTAAATGACAGAAATATCAAATCATTCCCTGAGTTCCAGCAAAGGATTCACACTTTCAATTTTGGGGGAAATGGCCAAACATTGGCCAATAATTGTCAGGTAGCACAGAAAACTTATGACCTATCATCTACTACTGTCAGCATTGAAGCTTTCGAAAAATCCACATCAATGAAGTGGTCTGGAGTTGAACATATTCCTAAATGTGTCATTGAGAGCTGCAGAGTGGGAGAATATCCCTTTCTTATTATTAATGCAATAGTTCTGGGAGAATGCACTCTTTACCAAAATGTGGGAGATGCTGAACAACCACCATTGACTGTGCTTGGGCTGCCTATTAGACAAGTGATGTATGGACTAGCTGCAAGCTGGATGAGTCCAAATAAGAAATGTGTCACAGAGTATTACCGCAGTGACAACCCACCATGGCAGTACCAACCTCATAGTGTCCGACCTGTGTCTGCCAAGTATGAAGAAATATCTGTTGACAAGATCTACGATTTGGATGACATGAAAAGGGAAGAATTAACCAAAAGTGCAATATGTGAGATACTCCAATCTCCAGCTGATGCATTGTCAATACTTGAGAGTGATTTGGGCCATGTGTATGCGCTAGCAAGCCTCACTACTCACTACTGGGCCAAGAATCTCTTCCTCTCTCAACACCTGCCACATCCCGACCAGCTTATCAAGGCACTTATCCTCAATTTCATTTTCAGCCATGGTGAATGTCAGGAAAAGTCTGGCCGTTGCCTCTACTTGGATCCAAGGTGGATCAAGGTCTACCATGCCATATTAGAGTGGCAGAGTTTGTACAACGATGTGTGCAGCTTGAATTCCATGCTCTGCTCTCCATTTCTTGAGCTTCCTCCTACCAACATACTTGATGCTCCATTTGTAATGGAGTTGGCTCTTAATCCATCTCCTGATGTCATCCTGACATACCAAGCAAGGCTGGGTCCAGAAGAGAAAGATCTTTACACAAAAATAGTTGACATGGTTAATATTTAAAACTACATTTGCTTTGCTATAAAAATGGCTAATTTAAATTGGAAATATGCTGTGCAAAACATGAAGTAATAGAAACTGCATATTTGTTGATTCATGCTATATTACTTTTCTGTAATAATAATAATAATTGTTGTTACAAATTAATCCACAAAATTTCATGATGCCTGAAAATTAGAATCGGCAGATATTGTATCTGGACATTAGTAGAGAGGAGTGACAGTTTGTAACTCAAATTCAATTTTATTTACAGTGTTGGGAATTCAGAAAGTGTATGTGTGATTGTTTGTGTGGTTTTGCATGTGCATGTTTTGGTGTATATGTTACAAAGAGATAAATTCTATCAAGAAGCAAGAATTATGATATACCAGTGCCATATGTGAAGAAAATGAGTTATTAACTTTTTAAAATAATCATAGGTGGATAATCCATATAACTATTTAGCTTATGCTGCTCAAGCATGCATCATTGTGGGAATGTCATGACTTTGTATCAATCTGTAAATTTACAAGGGAATTTAGGGAAACTACCTGGGAAATACTGGCTAATCTAGTGTGATCTCATGTATTTTCTGTTTAGGCAATTTCTTGTTGACATACGGTAGGAAAACCTACACTGAGCTAGTGCATCAACAGATATCTGTAGTAGAGCATTGCACAGGATGCACTATTTAATGCTTTTATACTCTGCAAACAATTCAGCTTCACTTATGACGCTATTCCTTTGTACAATGCATATATAAAGCAGCTTAGCAGTACTGTCTGCTCAATATATTGATTAGCAAACATTAAAATTATGCATGTTTATGAAAGTGAATTACACAAAATTAAATTGTAATCCTGTGTCATAATGGTGACAAAACAATGTCATTATATTTGTTTCATTTTACTAGCCAGATCAATATTGTTTACTGTCTTTGTAATTGTAAGAGAATTGTACACACTTTTTCCCCCTACAAATTGTGTGTGTGATTATTGTACAAGCTGGTTACCTCATGTGTAAAAGAAAACTAAACAGCTAAAGTTATCCTTTACCAAGTCAGAAATCACAGTTAGCTACTTTCATGGCAAGTGGACTCATGTCACTTAAAATGTATTATGAATCTATAATATGTCCTCATTCTGGTGACTTTTTTTTATAATACTGGGAAAATACACTTTGAGGGTAAATTGAAAACCACCAGATCATATACTTATAAGATAAACTAGGAAAACAAGATTATAACGTAGTCCAGCTGTCTATTCATCTTCTTTTTGTCTAAATTTTGGTGCTTGTATAAAGCTTGGACAAGTGACCTGAAGTGACAGTTACATAATTATGAACAGTAATAACTGTAATTACTACTTTGCTCCAGTTTCAAGGAACTATACATGAAACAACCTGAGGATTAATATGAAGTAAAAAGCAAGGAGGACTTGGTCTGCAGATGGAAAAAGAGCATCTATGGCTTAAAACAAAGTCCTACATGCTGAAATTCAATTTTGGATAGTCATTTAAAGAAAACTGGATTTAAACAAGCAGCTGGAGATCCCTGCATATACATGGCTTCAGAAGGAGTGATGTTTCTTATTGCTGTATATGTGGATGACATCCTTTTAGCTGGAAGAAGCCACAGAAGGTTGACTGCTATCAAACAAGCTCTTTCAGAGAAATTTCAAGTAAAAGATTTGGGAGAGTTGCACTACTTCCTGGGAGTGAAGGTTGTCAAGATCATAAGCATGAAAGTGTTTGGATTGGATAGGAGTTGTGCACAGAAAATATATTACTAAAATTTGATATGAAAGATGCCAGGACAGTTAGAACACATGTGGATACTAGTACTAAGCTGGTGAAAGGAGATTAAACACATACATGGATCAACCACTCTATCAGTCAGCTGTGGGAAATCTCCTATACCTGTTCACTGTCACAAGACCAGACATCACCTACCCAGGGAGTTATGTGGCTAAGTTTGGTGTTAAACCAACAAACCAGCATTGGGTAGCTGTGAAGCGTATCTTACATATCTGAAGGAAACTCAGAAAAATGGAATTATCTACAGCAGAAGTGATTCCAATTGTGTGGGATTCTCAGATGCAGATTGGAGAGGTGACCTGGATGATCTGAAATCTAGTCTGGGCATGTGTTTCAAATTGGTGGAACAGCTATAAGTTGGATAGAGCAAGAAGCAGGTATGTGTGGCACTATCAACTGCTGGGACTGAGTTTATTGCCCTGCCAGCACTGCTCAAGAGTTTATATGGTAACAGCAACTTCTTGCCGACCTGCAAAAAGAAACAGCAAAGCAAATGATTATTTTGAAGACAACCAGTTTTCAATAAGTTTGGCCAAAAAAACCCCATAATTCCATGATAGATCTGAATAATTGCTATAAAGTACCATTTTATCCAAGAACAAGTTTAAAATGAAAGGTGGAATTGAAATATTGCAAGACAGATGAGATGATTGCTGACTTCATGACAAAGGACTGAGAAGTGAGAAATTTGAGAAGTTGAGGCTGATGGCTGGAATGGAATCAACAATCAAACATCCAGAAACCAGTGAGAAGTGTTCAGAAAAAACACTCGTCAGAATGTTCTAGAATGTATAATTAGAAACAATTAGTGCTTATTGTGTTTGCATTCATTATCTATCCATACTATAAAGTACGAATAGTCTGTCTGTCTGTCTGTCTGTCTGTCTGTCTGTCTGTCTGTCTGTCTGTCTGTCTGTCTCTCTGTTTGCCTGTCTCTCTGTCTATCTGTCTGTCCGTGTATCCTCGATTCACATTTGAACAGTTGAAGTTAGACCCACAAACCCATACATATTTAGAATCAGTGTCACCAGGGGAATGACTTAGCATGTCTATATGGCCACACCCCTTTCTGTATTAAAAAAGAGCCAAAAATGATACTTTTGCAAGAAAAAGGAATGGAGCTACAGGCCTAAAACTTGGCATGCAGACACAAGTTGACACTTCGAATAACTTGGGGTGGGTCCCATCTGGCCTCACCTGTTCCTCTGTGTGCAAGGTTGAAAATGCCAAAAATGATACTTAAAAAAAAACACTTTGACCTAATGGCATGTTCCCTTTTGTTTTAAAAGTCTACAACATGTCAGCAGAACAGACACTTTCATGACTACAGCCCACCAAAGTTGAGCCAAAAAAAAAAAAAAAAAAACGCTCATAGGGCAGGTTTTTCGCAAGCTCTGTAGTTTGTATGTCTTCCCGTAGTGCCTTCAGTTTACAATTTAGAACCACTAACCCATATATTTTTTTGAATTAGTGTCTCCAGGAGAACATTTAAATACCTATATATGGCTAATACCACTTACTGTGTTATCAACAGGCCAAAAAATGCCAAAATGGTACTTTGGCCAGACAAACCCTTGGACCTACAGAGCTAACACTTTGCACAGATAATCCTTGGGTGTCTAGTAAGTGCTATCTCCAAAAAAAATATCTGAAAATGTTACCCTGTTGGGAAAAAGGAATTAAAATTTTTCCATTAAACAAGACTGGAAATTTCCAGCCTAAAACCTGCTCACTTATAATTTAATGGTTTGATTTAATAATGACATAGAATGTTGACTTCCAAATTCACTGATTTAACCAACCATGACCAGGAATTGAACTGGACTTCTAAGCACTGGTGTTCCTGAAGAAGTTTCCTAAGAAGAAGAAGATCAACAAGAAAGTAACCTTTAAACTTTGTGAAAACAAGTCCAGGAAGGAGGGAGGTAAAAATGCCTAAAAAAAGCCATGGCTCAGTAGTAAAGCACTGGTCTCCCAAGCTGAAACTCAATGGTTCAAACCTAGACTAGATTAATCCCCCCACCTCCCCTTTTCCCCCCATTTTCTTTCCTTCCTTCTTTTCTTTATTCCCCCCCCCCCCCCCCCCTTTTCCTCAATATTATCGTCCTTCATAATATTTCCTTCTTTTCTCCCTCAGCTCAAATACTTAATGTTGATTTGCTATTCTTGAGTTGATTTGTTACATGTAGAGTACTGGCCTGAGTAGGAAGAAGCACACTTGCACACACATATGATACACCTATGTAATTGTAATTAGGTGACTGGTCATTAATTATCTATTATTGTGTGATATTGGCATCTCAATTGGTCTGGATGCCAACCTATTTAAAGGAGGCTGATCTCTGGAGAATGTGGAGTTGTCCTGAGCAGTGTTGCCACAAGTAGTGAATTTTGGAAACAAATTGGGAAGAAAAAGGTCCAGATTGAAAAATTGCCAAAACACTCAAAACAGTAGTGAATTTTCAGCAGGAGTCAGGGATTCCAGTTAGACCATAGCAAGCTGCCCATGCAGAAGAAGAGGAGACTGGAAGAGAATGCCTTCAAGTTTCTGAGGAAGGTATTTATAAGACAAAAGAAAAATCAATCTCCAATTCAAGACAGATCCATTCCAATTGCCACTATTCTTGCAAGCTATACATGGAAGAGAATATCTGTGTCCACAATCCTGTCCATAAGATGTTTCATCCCAGGGAGAAGAACCAGAGTCTAGCTGCCCATGATCAAGCAGCTGGTCTGGGACACCAGTACAGAGAATTTCTGGTGGATGTGCAGTCATACAAGAATCCAGTGGGAAACTTTCCATTCCAACTATTCAGCCTGAGTGTGCTAAATGTCTGTCTTCCAATTTTGAATGCTGATAAGTGGCACATAGGCAATATTGAAGCTTTGATCTGAAGGAAAAGCTATACTATGTTCCGATATAAATTAGTTGTGTGGTTTGAATGTAAAGTATAATCTCTGTTAGTGTTTATGTAGTAATTTTTTTCGATGGCTAATAGTAAGTAGTCTTAAATAGTAGTGATTTTTAGACACAGGTCTTGAGTCATGACTTTTTCAATAATACTTCTGTGAATGAAGAGGCTTGAATTATGTTTGATTTAGACACTCTCTACTCAGTGTAATTATTCCTATTCAAACCTCTTCCTTTGTGTTTGTGAGACTGAAAATGCCAGAAGTGGTGCTTGGACAACTCTTTGGCACAGGCTGGGTCACACTTGGCCACTGGCTCAGGCTGGATACACTTGGCCACACCACTCTCCCACTAAATCACCATAAAATTATAACCTGCACTTCAGGGTAGGCACATCCTACACAGTGGATGGCTTTTAGTCAAAAAAAAAAAAAAAAAAAAAAAAAAAAAAAAAAATGCTCACAAAGTTGGAATATTTATCTTAATTAATTTTTATCCTCAATTCAGTCAACAATTGATCATGACTCTATCAATTAAAAAAAAAAGTTTAGTGTGCACATTTCTAGTCTTATGGACAGTGCATGTAATCCTCCAGTCAATAACATAATTGTTCTCTTCCTTCTCTCTCCCCCTTTTCTGTTTACAATTTCCCATATAACCTTACAAAGTGAGGCTCTATTCCAGATCTTGGTTCATTGGTTATTATGGTTATGCCACCAAAACTCAACCACCTATCCACAGAGGGTGGCTGTTAATCAGGGAATTCTGTACTTAACTTTTGTTATATGTATCAAGAGCAGGCGTAAATTTATGAGTTCAGAAATTTCAAATTTAGCTCGTCAAATTGTGCCCTTTGTGGTAAAGTAAGAAGAGAGAGCAGAGGGTGGAGGGAAAAATAAGGGAAAAATAAGGGGAAAAGGGGAAACCACTTACAAGATCTGCTGTCCCCAGGTGGTCACCCATCCAAGTACTGAGCAGGCCTAACAGTGCTTAACTTCATTAAGTAATTTCAATTGAAGTGACTCCAAAATTGACCCCAAAATTGTCTACTGATTTGAGCAACTGTGGATTCTAAATGAATTTTTGGTGGGATTTTTGCAAAACAGTCAAATTCCACATGGATTTGAATTAAACTGAGTGTGCACTGAACTTCCAAGAGTACGCAACTTCCTTTAGGGCCTTTCAATACAGCTGCTCTCATTAATTAGCTTGAAATGGCCTTTTTTGGCCACTTTTGTCTATTAAGATCTGAATAAGTCTTAGCTCATGGGTATAGCTACCTAAGTCCAACTAATTTTAGCAATACCATTTTTGGCATTTTTGGCATTTTTAGCTTTACACACAAAGAGGAAAAGGTGTAGCTAGATGGGACCCACCACATGTTATTTGAAGAGTCAAGTTGTGTCTGCGTGCCAAATTTTAGGACTCTAGCTCTATTCCTTTTTCTGGCCAAAGTACCATTTTTGGCTTTTTTAAATACAGAAAAGGGGTGTGGCCATAGACATTTAAAACCACACGAGTGGGTGCAGTGCTTGATTTATATTTTTTAATACCCCTCTTGACTCTGTAGCTTCAAAAATGAAGGAATATATAGCGAAAGCACGCATGCACACAGATTAAGAGCTATTTATAAGTAGATATCATGTGCTTGGTCATATCAGTCAGTTGGTTTAAACATTAATTTTTAAAGATTTATACAGTTAATGATATTGAAGTTATTAAATCTCTACCAAACAAGCACACAAAACTGCAGGAAGATAGCAAATGGCATTATTTTCCAATATATTCACCAATAGGATGTCACAATAAAGGATATTCATGCGCTGCAATCCACATAAAATTCAAGAATGATTAGTGAACATCAACTTGATTAAAGTAATCTCATACTAGTCATTCTACTATTGAATATCATACCATGTCACATTAAAAAAATTATCATAGGGCTACCAACTCAATTGATCTAATAAGACATACTTTAATGTCAAAAGAGAGCGAGCAGAACAAAAGGTCAAGCTTCCACTAAAAACAAGACAAGTAAGTGTATGTATGTACAGACAAGTGTGCATCCAAAAAAAAAAAAAAAAAAAAAAAAAAAATTTAACAACCAGAAACTACATTATTCCTCCGCACTGCAAATGCAAAATATGTTAAATTAAAGAAGAAAAGCGTGTGTGTGTGTGTGTGTGTGTGTGTGTGTGTGTGTGTGTGTGTGTGTGTGTGTGTGTGTGTGTGTGTGTGTGTGTGTGTGTGTGTGTGTGTGTGTGTCGGTAAAACAGATATAACATTCACACAAACAATCAAATCATAAAATACTCCAAGGAATTTCTTTTATCTTTTTTTCCTGTAATTATCTGACTAAATAAGTGTATCTTTCCTTAAATTAAGGTAGTGTGAATGCTAAGAAAGAAAATTGAACTCTGATAGACATCAAATCAAGTTAAGTATATGTGATGAAATGAAGACATTATGGCACCATGATTTGTAAACAATGAACATGGCTCCTGTTTCACTAATCAATAAACTATTAGAAAATCAAAAGAGTTTGCAAATCATTCAAGAGTGAGCCGAATTGAAAATGATTATGAAGAAATGACTTCTAGCGTCTTTTCGTGTGAGCTGATTAGTTTGACAACGAATAATGGTTAGTTAAGAACTGCCAGCACACTGTCATCCTTTTAGACTTTGTAGAACATCCTAAATCAATCACATGACAGCAAACATATAGGAACATAAAAAAATTTTTAAAAAAGAAGAAGAAAAAATAATAAAAATACGAAATTTCTAAGTGGAAACTAATGCACATTCAAACTGTGCTGCACTATTCAAACATTTCACTCAACCTCACCAACAAAATCTAATGCTGTGTGTGTGTGTGTGTGTGTGTGTGTGTGTGTGTGTGTGTGTGTGTGTGTGTGCGTGCGCGCGTCTATGGTGTAGAAATGTCAGGCAGTTCTAATCGGAATGAGGCAGACTTAGCACATCACTTAGCAAGAAGGAACGTGAAAATATGAATGGCATATACTTGAGCGGCAACCTCATCATAACAGTCGCACATGCACATGTATGTACCTTTGCAACAGCATGGATGTGCTTTGCTGTGATCACTGTCTCCTTGTTCTCTTGAGCCTTGGCACTAGCAGCCATAGCCAGTCTCTTCAAGCTGGTCATCACACACAGGAACACCTCAGAGAGAAAACAAACACAACCTTGTTGACCTGCAGCGTTTGTGTTCGATATATACTACACCAGACATGTGATCCGAGGGCTACCAGATCCTCTGTGCACCCCCCACCACCCCTCTTTATAGTTGCCACTATTTTTCTCCATGCACTAGGATGTCTCAGCCATGTTGAACACTGGACTCCTAGTTGCAAACATCCCAAACAGCCAATCTAAGAGAACCACCTTAACCACCACCACCTTCCCTTTTCAAACTTCAACGGCTGTTATAGCTAATTGTTTAGCTATAGCTACTAACCCTTAATATTTGTCAGAGAGGTGCACTGGACAAAATGGAGGGGGAGGGGGGAAAATCACGACTCATCTCTTAGTCTGCTAATAATTTGATGGAAAATTCAAAATCTGTATTTTCATTACATCCCAATATATGCCAACCATAAATTAAATGTCAACGGTTGGTTCTTTTGGATCGGCTGTTCGCAACCAGAAGTCCACAGTGCAGTGTTCAACTTGACTTTGGAAGACCCTGAGACATCCTAGTACACGAACAGAGATAGTGGCAACTATAAAGAGGGATGGGGGAGGGGGGGGGGGGGGGGGGAGATGCATGGAGGGGTTTGGTAGCCCTTGGACTAACATCTACATCCTCCTATGGGTGAGATCAAAGGCTTCAAAAGGAGGACAGGTGGTACAGCTTTTCTATCCAGCCCCACCCATTTTCTACTCTTCTTTGTAATTAACAGTTATCAGCAAGATGCAGCTATTAAAGATGTATTTATGAACTGTGCATAGCAACAAAGTGGCCCACACTAAGACCTGTGGCAAATAATTACTATAATATTTATTCCAAAGAAGTGTTTTAGACTAGGTGAAATAATTGTTTAGAACACTTAAGATGATGTTTTTTTTAAAAAGTGGTATAATTTACAATTTTGGGTTTCTATACAGTAAAACAGACTTAGTTGTAACCACAGGGTTCCATATGCAAATGCACTTAGCTGTAACCAATTAGTTGTAACAAACTTTGGTGTTTCGAAACACAAAACAATTAGTTAAAAATCCATTCTTCAGAAAAACTTGTGGATGAATCCACCCCCTCCCCCCCACCCACCACCACCACCATTCCAAAGTGTTACTTGAACGGTGTGCCACAGGTAAAAATGCTATAATTGAATGATATATGTCTCTGGATGTAAAGGGAGGCAATTAGCAATACCTATCCATGATTTAGCATGATTTGCAGGTATGCAAGTTCACGCTTCAGATGCAAATTAACTCAACTCATCTAATTTTTGAACCACTTCAGTCATGGTGCTTAATCATTGCATAGACTTATGCACCCACTGATTGCAAACAAATGTATGAGTTCCACACTAAACTTCCAGTCTTCCAGTACATTTCCTTGACTCCAGCACCAAAGCATTTCCTCCATTTAATATGTTCTGGTGTGAATTGAGTTAAATAGCTATTTGCTTTAATAAACATAGAGCCAAATTTACTTTACTTACTGCAATATCCAGAGATTTAGATATTTGAAGTTTTCTCTTCCCTTTGATGATTCTCCTCAACGTGGCTCGGGGAAATTTCCTCTTCATCAGCACTAGAATCTCCCATTAAGTTGTACCTACTTCAACTTCCCCTGCACAACGAACAATATGGAGTCAGCTGACAAGAAACCAATTACAGTTCAAGTAAATAGGTAAAGGGTCTTACTTCTGGAGATTGTACTGCTGAAGCTCTTCACTATCACTGGCAAATGGCTAGCTACCGGGATCTCTGCTATTCCCCCTTTATTTCGGGGCACACCAACAGCTCCAGGTATGGGGTTCAACCCAGTGCATCTTTCGAGGTCTGGTATAATGGCGACTTTGGACTTTGTTTCGAATATCTAACTTTTTCTGCCTTCCTTGGAGCACTATTTTGCGTCGTCAGTGCACTCTATGCAGGTTGCAAGCACACAAAGATAAGGAGAAATAGAAAGCCCTGCGCTCTAATAATCCGTGGAGCTATCAGCCTCTCCATTATGTTGACTTTCGTTGTTGATCTTGTTGCCTCCTTCTGGCTGTCTCCTGGACTGCCCTATTCTCTCTTGGTGGCCCTTGCTGTGCAGATACTAGCGTGGGCTGTCCACATGTACTGCCTCTGGGTGCTGAGTTATTCAATCAACCATTATGGCAGGGGCCCCCTCAATCTGAATGCTGCTTGGATACTCACATTCGTTGGAAGCATCCTTCAACTCCGTAGCACCATCAGATGGAAACAAAATCCAGCAGTGTATGAAAGATCCTCTCTACCAATTGAAGAGGCTTACTTTTCACACCTATCAGAGATAGTTGTGTATATTGTATTTTCTCTGCATTGTCTGTATGCAATATCTCTCACACTAAAAGTGAGCAAAGTAACAGGTGATAATGTTACACTAAAACCAGCTCTTTACCGATGGAGAAATCGAAGAAAGACCGAATGGACGGATGATGCTGATAAGTCTGTGAATGAGCATCTCATCTCTTCAGAATGGATGGTTGAAAATGAACCTTATTCGTACAGCTCCTTCTCCCGTCCTTACATGTTTAGCGTCAATGGTTTGGAAGATGGCACTTTTGGTAATCTAGATGCGTCTGAAGACAATGCAAATATTCTCTCGTGCTTGTTGTTTTGGTGGGTGGAACCTTTAATGAGACGAGGAGGGCTGGGTTTTCTGAAGAAGCCAGAGGACCTTATTCATCTTCCGAAATCATTGGACACATGCAGAATCAGGGAGAAGTTTAGAAAGACCAGAGTGATGGGGAACACACAAAGGAAGGATTCAAATGAGATACAATCTGCGACTGTAGATGAGGATGGGACAAGTGATGCAGTGTCAACCAGTAATGGAGAGTTTCTTTGTGGTGAGTTTGTAAATGGTGTTGAATATGAAGCAGGGCAGTATGAGAACACACTGGATGATACTAACCATGAAGACTCCTCGAGTTTGTTGGAGGAATCCAACGAACTGGATGAACCTCGGACCAAAGAGGAGCTCACTGAAGAGCCAGGGGTTGATCGTGCAGGTCCATCTCTCTTCTGGTCTCTGAACAGAACGTTTGGTCTGCACTTCTACCCCCTTGGGGTGTTGAAGCTGGTGGCAGACATGTTGGGCTTTGCTGGGCCTCTTCTGCTGCACGCTCTAGTGTCCTTCATGGAGGAAAAAAAAGTGAGCATGTTGTTATGTACTGTACACAGTAGCCATAGATCATGTGAGGTGCCTCAGGCACATATAGAGGAACTAATTAGTATTTACAAGATACAACTCCTTTTTTAATTATTTTAAAGTGATACAGTGTTATTGACTCATTGATGAGATATGAAAGCTGGAGAACTTTATTGAAAGAGAATGCATTATGAACATAGAAATAAATACCTGATATTTGAATTAATCTTCTGTGGGTTTTTTTTTTGGTTTTAGTTTTTATTTTTTTAATTTTTTTAATTTTTTTAATTAAAAAAATTTTTTTTTGTAAGAGGATAGTACTGATCTGGATTTAATATTGATGTCCAGCAAGTTTATATCTGTTCTCCGTATGTGATCTTTGTCCAGGAGCCAATCTCACATGGCTACTACTATGCTCTGGGGCTATTTCTGTCCACCTTATTAGGAGCTATTCTCACAACACACTTCACCTATCAGGTATGAACGTACATACATACATACATACATACATACATACATACATACATACATACATACATACATACATACATACATACATACATACATACATACATACATACATACATACATACATACATGCATGCATGCATACATACATGCATACATACATACATACATACCTACATACCTACCTACCTACCTACCTACGTACCTACATACATGCATGCTTACATACATGCATACATACAGTAGACCTACAGATTCAGTCTAATTATGCTATGAAACGCATGCATTTATTGACGCCATGTCTAATTGAGAATGCTATTCAGACATGAGACCAGACAGACATGGGAAATTAATCTAATCAAATGTTACTGTTTGTTGCAAAAAAAAGTTTTATTATTATTTTTTTTTTTTTATTGTAATGATTTTAATATCGTCATCATTATTATCACATTATAAGTATTCCTTTAATGTTAGTGTGTCTCGTTAAAATGGAATGTAATAAGAAAAAGCAAAATAAAAAATACATTTGGTGATGACTCAATCAGTTGTTCTCCTCTTTGAAACATAATGGAGCACCAATAAAAGTATTAACTTCCTGTAGTTTTGGCAGGAAAAGCAATAAGTAATATAGTTAATATAATTTAGAATTCATCAACTATGTTCTCTTCACCTTCTTCACCATGGCAGCAGATTTGGAAGGGGAAGAGCAATGCACCAACAGGATTCAATAGATGTGGCACACACACCAGTAATGGCTTCTCAAACAAGTGCAGCTCAATTCTTCAACACAGCAGCCCCTGTCATCAAAAGAGTTGAAGGGAGGGGTGGGCTCCTTCTTGCATCTGTAGTCATTACCTCTTTAAAAATATATATATTTTTTCATCTCCATCAGATGAGTTGACCAGTGATTACCACTGCTTGCAGATTTCCTTTTCATGTGCGTCAATGTATCACAATAATGGAGATAGCTCCTTCACAAAGACTTCATCTCCAACACTCTGGACATTGTCATATGCTTCCCTCCACTCCAGGCCTGAGGACACATGTGTATGGTACATAGAGATGGGAGAAGATAGGAAAGAGGAGAGAAAATAACAAAAACATGTCATTATGAAAGTGATGATCATCTCAAAGTGGTTTCTCTTGTGCTGCTGTAATGATCTTGATAGGACTATTCACGGCACCTCCTCAGGGCACTCCTCCATACTGTCTTGGATGACACCATCTCCAGAACTTGCTCAACTTTAAGGTGATGCAAACATTCCTACGACCAAACAGATCACAAGGAGTGAATGGAGCATTCCCCTAGGCCTTGTGGCAAGAAATGACAGACTATTCATTTCTTGAAATGATAACTAATGTGGGAAGTCTTTCCCGCCATCTAATCATCAAACTCCAATAAAAGTATCTCCCCAAGATAATTTAGTTTGTCCCTTCCTTTGACAACTTGTCCATGTAGAATGATTACAAAACTAATCCATGTGAAGCTGCTTTAACTTGACATGATTCAAGCAGATCTATTTTTGATGCATGTGATTTACTAACACCATCAACTTTTTTTTTACTGAAATAAAGATTTAAAAAATTTGTTTTTTTTAATTAAGAAAATCCTGTTAGATTTGAGAAACATCATTAACAGGCTGTATAGCCTAAGTCCCCCCCACCCCCACCCCCACTGTGTTCACCTTGTGCATAATTACTTCCAAATAGCTGTAGTTTGTGTTACTGGTTCTACCAATTCTCTCCCCCCAAACCCCCCCCCCCCCCCCCCCCCCAAAAAAAATATATATCTGGCCACAGGTGAACAAAGTGGGTCTAAAGATCCGAGCAGCTGTGATCACTGAAGTTTATCGGAAAGCTCTCTCTGTCAGTTCTACAACTCTCTCCAAGTTCTCCACAGGACAGGTACAGCTCTTCCATGTGGCAACACTGGCTGGCTTCCCATGTAGGGGAACTGACAATACTGTGTTCAGTTTGTGTCCTATGATTCAATTTCCTGAACAACTATTGTGTCTATAATAAATGCTTGCCTGTGCCACACTATCGATATCCTCCCTGCATTACTCTCCATGTGTGTGTGTCCATTTCTTGTGCAGGTGGTGAACTTCATGAGTACAGATGCTGACAGGATTGTCAACTTTGGAGCCAGCTTCCACCAGTTCTGGAGTCTTCCCTTCCAAGTGGTCGTGTCTCTGGTGCTACTCTACATGCAGGTTCTGAGTGCATGCACTTCATCACATCCCACTGTTCTCTCCATACATAATTAATAATTACCCTTGAGAATAACATAGGCTGCCATTTTACCACTCTTAAATATCCCCTTTCTCCCTCTTAAGTATGATATTATTTATAGTCAACTCTTCTTTTTTGGAAAGTACTCAGCTATTTTTATCTTCCTTTTCTTTCTTTTTTTTTCCTTTCTTTCTATCTTGCCAAAATGTCTGACCTACTTGACACCACGATTGTAGGGTATTTATGAAAGGAAGGGGTGTGGTACTTTATACCTCTAACATATTCCACATCATCAGTTTGAAGCTGCCAACTGCCACTATGTGGCTGTCTAAGATTTCTCTGGAGAAGTGTCCATAACCTAATGATTGGCCAATTGCCTACACATGCTGTGGCTGACTGTATTGGCCGACCTTTTCCATATTAATTTTTTTCTTCTTCTTCTTTTTCAACTTTCATAATTTGAAGGTGGTCCAGACATTAACTAGAATCATGTTCCAGACAGATGTGTGATGATTTCACCAATCACTGGTCAGCTATGATATACTGAGAACATGTTAACAATGTGAAATGATGTCTAATAGTCATATCTGTGTCACGAAATAGTTTGTGACTAGACAATATCTAACCTTGAGTTTGTGCAGATCAGGAAGGAGAGGGGGGGGGGGGAGGTATATGTTGCTAATATATAGCAAAATTGGTGAGGTGAAGAGGAGATACAACATGACTATAAAGCATATAATGTGAAGCAAAACAGTGTTTGTTTGTTCATTTGTTTGTTGTTTGTTTGTTTTTTCATTTGTTTGTTTAGGTTGGTTTGGCATTCCTGACTGGCCTTGCATTCTGTCTTCTGCTGATACCTGTGAACAGATGGCTGGCAGTCAAGATTGGCAAGCTCAGCTCAGAGATGATGGCACAGAAGGACCAGAGAGTCAAGGTGAGTGGGTGTGGGTGGCCTGCTACAACAGGTGTGTACTGTGCCTCTGGCATGGGCATACATGCAGACATCATGCAGTGTGTGTGTGATTCATTTAATGCAGATCATGAGTGAGATTCTCGGTGGGATTAGAGCAATCAAGTTCTATGCGTGGGAAAGTAACTTCATAAGCCGCATCCAAGGTTACAGGTGCATATATTAGTGTAAAAACTTCTATTTAATTTTTTCCCCTTTTTTCATTTTATTATGAAATTTTTTGTCATAAGTCGACAAGTGACAATGAGTGGGCGTATCTATTTGTATAATGTTTCTCTCTGTATTGTGTAGAGCTGCGGAGCTGAAGAGTCTGAAGGGCAGGAAATACTTGGATGCGTTGTGCGTGTACTTCTGGGCCACCACTCCCGTCCTCATCTCCATCCTCACCTTCACCACTTATGTGGCCTTGGGGAACACTCTCACAGCTGCCAAGGTCTGCTCATAAGCAGTGATGTGTGCATGTGTGCATGCATGTGTGTGTGCATGCATGTGTGTGCATGCATGTGTATGTACATGTGTATGTGTGCTTAGTATATGTCTCCATGCTATATTGTGGGAGGAATGTTAATACTTGAAACAAATATGCTCTATATGCTGTCCTTTAAAGATTATCAGAAGTCTCTATTATGTCAGGTATGCACCACTAGTGCCACATGCTGCCCTACAGAGTGTGAATTAGCATTGTTGATGAACAGTATGGGCAAATTTACAAACCTTACATTAACCAATAAATGTGAATGGTTGATAATATACCACATTTGGTATGTAATTGATATAAATTCTTAGCTACCTGCCAATCTCGAAAAGAGAAGTAGTGCTCACCTTACATTATCCCCAGAGGGAGAAAATCTGTATGCTTCAATAGAGAAAATTTTTGGTGTTCCCAGTGATCTAAGCTCCACTGCATTGAACGATCATAATCTAGTGGTCGTTGTGGAGTGAAATAGATGCACACATGGAAGCTCTACCACAGCCATCAATGAAACCTCTACCACAGCCATCAATGAAACCTCAGTAGCTCAACTTGGAAATTCTGTTGGATGTTTCCTGGTGTGGGCTACTCATCTTCAACCAGGTGTAGCCACTGACTTACTTCTCACGAAAACCTCTCAGCTTTAGAGCCAGGAGCTGGCGTTCTTTCTGCACTCTCTCTCTCCCCCCCCCCCCCCCTCCCAAACAGTGCTGCAGTAGAAGCACTTGAGATATTCCAGTGCTCATACAGACCAGAGAAGACCTCCTTATCCAGCTTCCATTATCATAGCGCAGGCCATCACTCTCAGTGTGAAGTATAAATTGCCCACCTCTGCGTCAGGTTGTTTAGACTCTGTGGCATACAGTCTCACAGCGTATGGTCCCAAGTGTTGTGGCCAGGAGCTCCCCCAGTGCATGGGCATGCAGGACTCCACACACTGACATGAAGGCTTCATCCACTGAGATATAGATAAGTATATTCATTCATTTCAAATTCTTATATGTTTGCAAATGGAGTTTACATAGAGCTTCTTAAGTTAGTTTAATGGTTATAAAATACTGAGGTCTGTTTGCGCTGACTTGGGCCCTGGGGAAACGTTAATAACTTGGCCAATACTCAACGGATTTCCAGATTTCAAGGACCAACAAACTCATGACGCTCCAGATGTTCTTTTGGTACTATCCCTGAAGAAGTTAACCATCCCTAGGCAAAGTTAGCTGTATGTCCCATAAGCAAGTACACAACATTCCACCAAGCGTTAATTGACCATATGGAATGCAAGAGAAAAAATATCCCTTGGAGGCTAAAGTCCACCGCAGAATTCTAGCAGTTCTTTGAGTGGAATACATAAAAAGAAGCGCAGAATTGATTCTTTGTTGTTTCAGCTGGACCCTAACTCCGAGTAAGCTTATATCGTGTAATAACTTCTCCCTCGCTCAAGGCTGAAGTGGCTGAAAGTAAAGGTCTGTTGTTCATGTCATGTCAATCATTTCAAGTGCAGTGATGAAGTGTCCAACTTCAAGAAGTTGGTCAATAAGAGAGCAAGGAAAGCAATATCCATGCTTTTTGAAATTTGTTCCAGGGACATACCATGCCTGTTTGTCACATACAAATTTCTCACCATTAAGTAATTTTTATTGTTTCTGTATTTATTTCTGTATATTTTTTTACTTCTTTGGTGTGTTCTTTATCATTTCATTGAATGAATAGACTTGTGTAAGACAAATGAAGAATATAATAAAACAAATATTCAGAGGAAAAACAACTTTTTTCTTCTTTTTTTATAAACTTTTGTTGAATATATGGGAAATGAAATCAATAGCAAACACCAATTGTGAGGTACATAAATTAGTGGGAAAATGATGATAAGGTGTAAGTAACTAAATATAAAATACATGAATTAATGGTAAATGATGATAAGGTGAAAGCTTGAAGTGGACTATTACCAGGGATGAGATAGTAGAATTAAGGTAAAATTGGTTGAAAATGTTTTTTAAGGTGGAAAGGGATGAAGATATTCTAATGTAGAGTGGAAGACAGTTCCACAGTTCTGTGGCAGGGGGAATGAAGAGAAGGGAATTTTGATGTTGAAGGGATGATAATGATGAGAGGATGGGATACGAATTAATGCTAGGTGGATGGTGTCTGGAGGAAAATAAATAAGTTTGGTAAGCATTGAGAAGCAGAGGCTTGAACACAATCTATAATAGAAGATACACTAATGTGAGAGAAGTGAGTTAGGGATTGGACAAGTTGATTGTGGGGGAAAAGATAAAGATCAGAAATTGAGTTCATTTTTTCAAGAAGTGAAGACAGCAATGAGTCGTTGACATCGAAATCACCGTCAAGAATAAGGTCTTGCATGGAAAGGTAAAGGATTGAGAGGAGGATAAAAAGAGTGGCAAGTAAACAATCTAAATGATCAGGTGAGGAGGGGCATCCAGCACAGGAAAAATAATATACGAGTTTTTAATTGTTTGTCATATTATTTCCATTGATGTTAATCCATGTTTTGGAAAGTGCTTAGTCTAGTCTTGCCGGCTACATAAGTGTCCCTATGATGAAGGTACAAGTTCTTGATGTGACCTGTTTCACTTAGTTGAGGTGTACTAAAATCAGTATCACAAGGATGTGTCCATGTTTGCATGGTCGAGGGGTTCAACTTTCCCAAAATGGAAGGAAATAATTCTCAGTATCATCCCATTCTTTCTCTTTTTTTTTGGGGGGGGGGGGGGGGGGGGGTGGGGGGTGACAAATCTCTATACTTGAAGGAAGATATTTCACGAGGTTATGTTCATCATCACTGTATTGAATGGTTCAATTCTCCCTGTACAGAAGGAACAATTTACAAGGATATATCCCATAATCATAACCAGGATTTGATGAGGGGGCTCTCTTTTAATTATTGAGGTGTTATTGGTTTTCCGTGGAGTGCTGGTTATCACACTTATGAGAAGTATTGGCATGACATTTTGTCTCAGAATAGGTACTGGTCTGGCCGTTAGACTCTGAAGGGTTACTAGATTGGCAGTTTGACTTTGAAGAAGAGGACTGCTTCTGAGACACAAGGTCAGTATCAGAGTTAACAGTACAGCAACACGACAGAGAAGGAGCAGGCTCTGTAAAATATATAAGCATATCATCATATATAAATAATATTTCCTAGCCCTAAACCTATGTATTTCCCCAATGTTAGGCTGGCACTCAGTTGATAAAAAGCCACAGCAGCTAACAACATCCAGCCACAGCAAACAACAATAACCAGCCACAGCAACTAACAACAACCAGCCACAGCAACCAGCAACAACCAAAATGCAAGCATTCAGCATTAGCTAACAGAGTTTAGCATGATTAAAGACTGCAATAGCACAGCTTACTTATCAGTTGAGAAGTTCCGAAGTTCTGAGAGAAGCCTTAAAATGCCTGAAAAGCCTGGGATGCCTTACAAGTGCAAGTTTGCCAACCAGGGAAAAACTACAGCCTCCACACGGTACAACTGCAATGGGTTATTGTGGGTGTTTGTTGTTGTTTTTTTGCGCAAGCATATCTTAAACCTCATTTGGCGAAGTTAATAGGCTGAAGCATGTACTATGTCACTTCAGTAATTAACTGCTGACTTCCAGGGCCCAAGTCAGCGCGAACAGACTATGGGTAGTCGTCACTGGCATTACAAATTTTACAAATGAAGGTAGTAATAGCACTAAAGACACTGACCTGTTTATAGCTCAAACATTTAAAAAAAATTTTAATGATAGTTTTACATTGTGGTGTCATCATGTGTTATGCGATTATATTTAAGGTGCTGAGTTGAATGTAGTATGGCTGTTCCTTGATTAGGTGTTCACCAGTGTGTCTCTGTTCAACATCCTCATCAGTCCCCTCAATGCCTTCCCCTGGGTCATCAATGGCCTCGTGGAGGCCTGGGTCTCCATCAAGAGAGTGGACAGCTTCCTCCAACTCAAGGAGCTTGACCTTGAAGAGTACTACAGGAGCGATATCCAAAGAGATGACCGCCATGACAAAGGACAGCCGGGTAGGGTCAAGAAGCATCGTGGACCAAGTAATGGCGGACATCAAGGAGTTTTGTCATCAGCTATTTCGATTAGAAATGGTTGCTTTTTGTGGACAAGAGAAAGAGATGAGATGGAGATGGAGACCAGCGATGGAGTCAGTTCCGGTAGAGTAGAGTGGCAGTTACGAGATATCAACCTTGATGTCAAGCCGGTGAGGGAGTTTTTTTTTTCTTCTTTTTTTTTCCATCTTTTTTTTAATATCTTAATTTTCCTACGTTTTCTTGGCCAACAAATAGCATATTAATTGGTATTCAGATTGTGTCAGTGGTTCTGTCTGTTGCTGCTAGTTGTGATCATGCAATTAAACTGTGTAAACATTTGTGTAGATGTTATTGTGTTTGTGTTATGTTGTGTCGTCATTGTAATGCAGGGACAATTCATAGGAGTTGTTGGTAAAATTGGATCCGGAAAAACTTCACTTCTGTCAGCCATCACTGCTGAGATGTGCAAAGTCCAAGGAAAGGTGTGGAGTATAATCATAGCTCTGTCATATCCTTGATGTCAGTCGTGAGTTACTACAACTAATGCACACTCTATGACTAGGAAATCCTTATATTGTTTCAAACACACAATAAATCTGGACAGGTGTCATTTATCATGTAATTTTACCTTTTGGGTTTTTAAGCTTTCAATTTTTGTTTTGTTTCAGATATTAGTCGCTCTTTGTGACTGAAGACCTCCATCACCATGACTACACCTGATCCCCCCCCCCCCCCCTTCAGTGCATATATAATGCCTGCTGCTGTCTATTGTGCAGCAGCCAAATAGTTTTATTTCCAAAAAAATTGACATTCCATACCATCAGCAATTGTATATTTCTTCTCCTTTTAAACTATTCAAACTCTTTTATGGGAAAACATTTTTCTATCTTGTTTTGTCTAGATAAATGGCTTCACAGGTAGTCCAAGCATCTATACCAGATATGCAGGTTAAAGAGGCTGGGTTAATTAGAATGCATGGGTACAAGCACACCAAATCAACTCCTGCATTACGATGGGATGCATGGCTATCCTACATTATGATGGGGCACAATGCATACCCACTTCCCTGTCTGTGTTGTGGCAATCAGAGAGTGGGAGATACTGGTGACAGCCACTTCACCAACACCAACGATGAAACTGACATTAAAAGAAAATGAAGGTAGTAGATACCGACATTTACATAAACAGAAGGTTGCTGGCACATGGTCAACCATAACTTGAACTCAAACTGTATCAATTTTTGATAAAAAAAATAGGGTACACAATATTATTTCCAAAATAAGACATTTTTCTTGTCCTCTATAATTTATTTTAGTTGCTCTTAGTTTAATCAGAGATGCACTATTACATTGGACCTTGTACACATTTGTATGCACATATTGTACGCACATATTGTACATGTAGGTGAATGTGGCAGAGCTGAGTGATGGATTTGGTATTTTCACACAAGTAAGGGTTATTATTGATCAAGGGTGCTACCTCAACTGATGATTTCTTTCTGGGGTATCTATAATGTAGGATGCTTGGATCCAGCACGCCACTGTGAAGGAAAATATTATATTTGGTCAAGCTTTTTGTGCAACAAAGTACGATGCTATAATTTCTGCCACAGCATTGGAACAGGTATATTAAATGCTCCATATTGTATTGCTGTTTAGCCAACAAAATATGGAAGTGCTTAACCAAATGCATAGTAAATGGTAAGGGTTGAAGGAGGAAGAACTTGAATCAAGTGAGATCATGCTGAGTATCTTGCTCTGATGCTGTTTTATTTGATGAGATAATGTTTCATTATTATTCATCACAAATGTGAATATTTTGTATATGATGATGATGATGATGATGATGATGACATTGATGTGTGTACAACTTTGTCAAGGATATGAAGATTCTTCCTGCTGGAGATGAAACTGAAGTGGGAGAGAATGGAGTGACTCTGAGTGGAGGGCAGAAGGCTAGAATAGCCTTAGCTCGGGCCATATATCAGGCATGCATATGCACATATCATTTTTCAAGCAATAGTTCATGTATTTTGCCAAGATATTGACTTGTATATATGGTGAACATGGCAGGATAAGCCCATCTACTTGCTTGATGACCCCCTAGCAGCAGTGGATGCTCACGTGGCTGCACATATCTACCAAAACTGCATACTTGATCTTCTCAGGGAGAAAACTAGGATTGTCTGCACACACCACGTCAGGTAAGGTATTAAGGTTTGGGAGTTTGGCAGGAAAATGTCATAATGATATTCATTATGGCTTCCGCATTGGATTTCAAACCCATCCAAATCTGACTACTAGCTGCACTATATAACTCTATGATTGCCGAAGCAAAGATTAACTTACCTGGCATAGAGGATACCGTGATCAACAAGGCGGTTCCTTCAGGTGGAGACTCGGCATTGCACTTCCGCCGGGTTGAAGCTTGCGATTTCCCCAAACGTGGGAAACTCGGATGCGAAATTTTTGGTAGTGGGGGATTGCGTTCGCGCATCCCCCTTCTTTATTCATTAATAAAAACAAGGATGTGTTACTTTGCATGTTTCGCTATTGGTGGTTCTGGTGCTGTGCATCAGTTATATCTGAGCGAATTGCTATTTAAGAAGCATTAGGCGGTGAGGCTGATTTCTTTGGACTTCTTTTTTGTACCAGTTCGTTCATGGGACTGTTTGTATGAATTATTTTACCCAGAGTGTTTTTCTTTTGCCAAATTTTAATTATAGCTGTGTTTGGCTTATTTTCTACATGATCCAGAAATAGTGCATGAGTTGCAGTTGTAGTGAGCCCAGTCTTAGTTTATGGCAAGATTACTCAATGAGTTTATTATTGTCTGCATTGTGTTAGGCCCACCATTATGGGATGATACATGTACAGGCACAGTGACAGATACATGAGAGTTAGCAATTAGAAAGATGGTAGGAAATTATATATCCACCAATGATGTCTCAGTTTAATATATGCTGTTTGCCATGCCAAGGCCCAGTGCTCACTAATTGACCCTACCCTGGACATGTTAGCCTTTGGTTTGCTTGGTGTTCAGTGAAACTGAGGTATGGTTGCTCATGATTGGCTGGGACAGCTGTACACTGGTTGTGGGACATTAGTTTTGCAATAAATGTGTTGAGTTGAATTTGAAGTATTTTGTCATGTATTTAAAATGTTCAAGAAGCCAGCGCTCAACGTAAACAAACCTACCTCGAACCTACCTCGAACCTACCTCGTCTCTGTTGATTTTGTGGGTGTATATTTCAATATTGTCGTACCTGTGAACACAACTAACTTGATAGGTGTGGCTTTCCCAGTGCATATGCTTAAAGATGTTATGCTTAGTTTGAAAAAGATAATAGCGCTCCATGGTGTTGTCTTTTGTGAAGGTTCCTGCAGGAAGCTGATGTGGTCATCTACATGGAAGATGGACATATTCACAGTTGTGGCAGTCCAGAAGATATTCTTCCTCTAGTAGCGAATGAACAAGTGCAGCTTGTTGCCGACATGGAATCTGAAAATCAAAGGGGTGATCCAGACACTTCTGTTGCCACCATCACAGCAGCTGAAGACCCAGTGAGCATAGTGTCACAATTACTTACACACCCAGGTTGCCTACTCTTGTAGTGAATGTGGTATGTATACTTCTTTTATCTCATTTTGGTATCCATGGTAATTTAAATTTTTGTATGTTGCATAGCTGGAGGTGTCGACCAATGATGCTAGGGAACAACTGGGAGAGGGCGTACTGGTCAAGGAGGAAGAGAAGGAAATGGGTGTGGTTTCCCTCTCAGTGTATTTTTCATATTTATCTGCTGTGGGTCACGTCCTGGCCCCAGCCATTCTGTTATCCTTATTCCTCATGCAAGGTACGCCATGCAATGCCATGCAATGTCTTCTCATGTTATCATGTGACATGTGTGTACTCAAAGTAATCAAATGTTACATACCACCTTATTATTTATGTCTTTTAGAACAAAACTCAAAATTAGGTGCACTGATAGAGTGCTAAAAGTTGTATTTTGCTTAGGATTTGAATGTTGCTTAGGATTTGAATGTTGCTTAGGAGTTGAATGTTGCTTAGGAGTTGAATGTTGCTTAGGAGTTGAATGTTGCTTAGGAGTTGAATGTTGCTTAGGATTTGAATGTTGCTTAGGATGTGAATGTTTCTTAGGAGTTGAATGATGCTAAAAATTATGTGACTGATGTTATGCCAATGTGCCCAATTTATTGCTCCAATGTGTGGATCTCACTTGCAATTATTTGCTTGCAGTGTCTCGGAATACAGTTGATTGGTGGCTCTCCTATTGGATCAGTCACTCCTCAAATCCGACAAACTCCACCCAGTTTTACCTGGGTGTGTATGGTGGCCTAGCAGCTTCAAACTCGGTACTACTGTAATAATAGGTGGCGAATGTTTGCATAGTAGAAATATACCATGGTATGGAACTGTTAATTTATTATCATTGTGTTTCTGTGTAAATTACAGTTTGGAAATTTATATGGGCTTTGTAATTATGTTGGAAATTTATGTATAACTGAATATTGAATGGCTGCTCCAAATATCTCACTCTGATTTGCTCACACTATGTGTAAATACTCACTAGCTGTAAATTATTTTACTGCTTTGTGCATTGGAGTAAAGGTTATGTCATGATGAGGATAGATTTCTGGCTATCTACATTTCATTTCCAAACAACCTTGATTATACAGTTGTAGTGCAGGAAAAATAAAATGTGTAATTTTAATTTTTTTAGATACATAATAGAGACTTCAGCTTTCTTAATGATACATACTCCTTGTACTAGCTTGTATAATGAAACCTTTGTAGTTATATATATCACTACATGCATATATTGCATATTAGCAGAGGTTCCTAGAGTTGCCTGAGAACTAAATTATTTAATACACAAGGGAGCATTGCTGATTGTAGCAAAATGCAGTTATAATTAGATTGAACTGATGTTTGACAGATATCATGTGGTTTATTAGAACGTATCCTGCTAGCCCTAGCCCTAGCCCTAGTTGAGTACATATTTTAATTTTTTATCATGTGTTTTTTTTTTTGTTTATTTTTTTTTTTTTTCAGTTGGACATGCCCATAGAAAACTCGTAAAAGATAATACTGTCTCATTGCTGAAGGAAATTTTCTAAAAGTCCGTTTATTTTGAATCCTTTTGTATAATACACACCATAAAAGCACACTGCTCAAATGTCCACCTTTACCTATTGTGACATCTTGAGGTAAACACCGACATCTTATAACCTCCAGTCTAACTCACCCCTTTACTCAAAGTTACAGCCAAGTTGGTCAAACTCTTGGTTTGCTATAGAGCTGGTAAATATGTATGAGGGAAAACTGCCGAAAAGGTTATCATAGTATAGATTATCACAACTGGATATGTCCTTCCCTTCTGGCATTGTAGCATTGCTGTGCAAGTTTATGGGATATTTCTGCCCTTCCCAATCTGTTTCCCTGTGTGTGTTTGTGTGTGCATTTAAAAAAATCCTGCCTTCTGCATGCAGGTTTTCACGCTGTTCCGCGCCTTTCTTTTTGCCTATGGAGGCATTTGTGCTGCTACTGTCTTGCATGAGAAGTTACTGCATGCCATTCTCGGAGCTACTGTTTCATTTTTTGACGTCACTCCAGTAAGCCGACCAGTAAATAATTTTTTTGCCAGTGATCAATTGATTTTTTTGCACTTGTTCATAGATTGGCAGAATAGTGAACCGGTTCTCATCAGATGTTGTAAGTTTGAGCAGTTCTTTCGATTTTTTTTTTTTTTTTTTTTTTTTTAAGATTTACATGTAGTTTTTAATAAGTAAGGTAATCATTCCTATTTTATTGACATTTTTGTATTGTTTCAGTATATACGATTTTTTTTTCTGACAAATGATGTTTTCCTTTTTTTTAAAACTATATTTCTGTTGCTGTTAGCGTACAAGTTACATTGTATTATTATTGTTATATATGGTTGGTGTGTAATCCTAGTACGCCATTGATGACAGTCTTCCGTTCATCATGAATATCTTCCTGTCTCAACTCTATGGCTTGCTGGGCACTCTGGCCATCACCTGCTATGGGCTGCCGTGGTTCACCACCCTCCTGCTGCCTCTGGGCCTCTTCTATTACCACATACAGCACTTCTACAGGAAGACATCCAGGTTGGTGGGTGTGGTCACGTTTAGAGTAGCTAGCCTGCATTACAGGCCAGTAGAGTAGAAAGAAATGCTGCATCATCAATAGAGAATAATGCTATTGATAGGGGGTAAGCTTAACCCACAAAACTTTGAAATTTTTTTGTTGTTGTTGTTGCTATGACTATTTACAAAGGAGACTCATCATGGTGGTCCAGATACTGTTGTGGTAAGCTCAATGGGTTACCTTCAGGGAGAGCAAGGAAGTCAGACACCGATTCTGATCTATTTGTTTACTGTACCATACGAATGGACTGAATAGATCTATTATTATTGATTGTGTGTTCGGGTGTAGTCGTGCATTAGTGATGGAGTAGTGTTGTATTATCCACTCAGTGTTCCATAACTTTTATCATAGTAGCTCGTGTAAGCATTCCTTATCTTGTGCTCAATAACTTAATATTGTGATTATGATTGATATTTGTGGAATAAAACTGTAGCCTGATGACACCAAGGCATGTCCTTCTAGATATTGATTGTGTGTGTAGCAGTGTCAAATATTGATATCACACCAGCTACATCTTCCTCCATACTCTCGATAAGTAGAGCTGATGTGATCAATATCATCGAGCATCTATAAGCTTGTATGTATCTATTACTCAAACTTTAGAGTGTGTAATGTTGCATGTTACTTGCATTTGTTTTCAGAGAGTTGAAGAGGTTGTCGACAGTTACGTTGTCCCCCATCTATGCCCACTTCTCTGAGACCTTGATTGGCTTATGTACCATCCGCGCCCTCAGGGCTTCTGACAGATTCATGTTGGACAATGAAGCTAAACTTGAAGTCAACCAAAGGGCAAATTATGCAAGTCAGTAATGCAGTGTGTGGTATTGTCCCCACCCCCCCCCCCCCCCCATTTATGAAATACTTGTCCTAGGTTATGCTGTGGCCCAGTGGCTGGGGATCAGGCTTCAGATGCTCGGGGTTCTGATGGTGGCTGGTGTTGCATTCATTGCCGTACTAGAACATCACTTCAACACAGTCAATCCAGGTGTGTGTTTCATGTGATCCAGGTGTGTGTCATGTGATCCAGGTGTGTCATGTGATCCTGGTGTGTCATGTGATCCTGGAATGCTACAGTAGCAGTCACAATTAAGTTTCCATTTTGTCTGCATTCTAATGTAAGGAAAATGCGCTCGTGTTTTTAATAAAATTGAAAGATACTGGCATGAGGCGCAGGGTTCCAATAGTGGAAAAAAAAACTCTCCAACAGTGGAAGTTCTAATAGAGAAAAGATTTAACTTTTTTTTTTTAAAATAAAACAAAAGAAGCTACAATTGCAGACCGCAAACCTCTCTTTCTAGTTGAGTGAACCACCGCTACCATTCCTAGGAGCTGAGAGTAGCCAGTGTTTTTCTGATTGTAAGTAGCTAACACTGTAAACCACCACCTTTTTTTTTTTACTGATTTTTTTCCCTCTTGAGATATTTTGGAGCTATTGAAGTGAAACAAAAATAACCAAAAAAAAACAAAAAAAAAACGGGAAGGCTTCAGGATGGCTATGATGGGGACAGCACCAGAGAGCTTGTCATTATTAGCTGCCTACCTAGATGGACTACTTTATTATCTGTCTATGAGCAGAACACCTGAGCATCACTATGTACCACATAAGGAATTGCTGTGTGTTCACTTTTATTTGTTAAATATATGTCATAAGACATTCACTTTGCCAGCAACGTTATCATACAATACTTGATAATTCTTAGCATAGATGAATTAGTAGTGTGGAACATGGCGGTTTGAACTTAACACTGCAGCTGCTAGTCTGGGATATACTTTGGTAGTTTGTTAGCATGGCAAAGTAAATAAAGAGGTCGTGGACCTAGTCCAAAGAAATAGTGAGCTGTTAGTATAACTATTGCATGATTTGCTGTAGCCAGCTAGGCTCTAGCCCTGGGACTGAAGAATAATAATAAGAAGAAGAAGAAAGATGAAGAACATTTGGCGATTTTGATGAATTTCAGCTCGCTACTTTAGCGATTGATTTGGAGAACAAAAACTAACTTGGTAGTTTGTGTTGCAGCTTATATGGACTGCAGGTGAGTTTTGTAGCCTAGGTTTGAGCCATAGCAGAGAAAGTGAAGCTTTTATGTTGTATTAGTTAACGAGATCACATTTTTCGTGGTTATCCCTACTTAGAGAGTACTACCATACTCTCTGATAGATTAGATGGGCATTTTAGTGAAATATTTCAGTATTTCAATTTATATATATTTTTGGCAAAAATTTTGAGAAGTGAAGATTATCTTGATCAAAAAAATTTTCCTTATAAAGAGTATTCCTTGTGTTCCCCCCCCCCCCCCCAATATTCTCAAAAATTTGCTTCCTGTCATGATTGGCCCAACAGTCTGTGTGTGCACAGAGAAATGTATAGACAACAACGTCATAAGAATATTGTCATAATTATTATAATTATTTTTGTTGTTTTTGTTTGGTATTCACTCAGATCTGATTTCCTGTTGTTGTCCTAATGGTGATCTGTGATTGGTTTTTATCAAGCCCTACAATGACCACACTATACTTCAGAATACAATAAGATTGTAGCTATTGAGGCGGATGACAAATCCACCCTCACACTTTCATAATTTTCAACAACTCAAAGATTCTTATAAGTGCACACCAATACATCATTACATAGAAGTTCATAGGATTCATTCCTGTGGTCAGATGACCCAAGCAAAATCACTACAGTATGCAAAAGATTTTAGTACGTGTGTACATGCCCATGAGAAGTCACTAGGAGAGACTCTCCAGATGAGCATGAGGACATTTCTAGTTAATTTTTGTAGTACACTTAAACTCCCCTTATCCATGCAGCTTGGGACTGGGCAGTGCTGGTAACTCAGAAGCGGCCACATCTGACAACATTCTTATATTCTCCAGTGTCAGTGGATATTTGGCTAACTTTTTCATGCCTTCATATACTTAATGCATGGGGCATCATTTGTGAACACACACAGAGAGAAGCAACAGATCATGCTCATTTAATTTTTGCAAGTAAAAGATGGATTAACTGTTTGTTAAAATGAATTCTGTTTTATCCTAGTTAGAGCATTTTTCCATTTCTTTACAAGAAAAATGATCTGGTTCAGTGCCTTGAAAGTCTAGTCACAGCAGTGGGATGTCTGAGGCATTGAATGCTTCACTGTAAACCCAATTTTATTTTTTAGCAGAGATCCATTGAGAGTTTCCTTCCTCAAGCTTGAGCAACTTCCATATTCTCTTCTGAAGCCATCACAGACATTTTCTGTGGGCCAGGTACAACAAAAGAAATAACAACAATAAAATAAACAACAATAAAAGAAACAACAGCAAGAAACATGAAAGAGAGACCAATAGTACAGAAAGTGGTGGTGTTGTGGGAAAGGAAGGGGACGACCTGTAGAGGGGGTGCCCTGTAGAGGGGGTGCCCTGTAGAGGGGATGCCCTGTAGAGGGGATGCCCTGTAGAGGGGAGTGCCCTGCAGAGGGGAGTGCCCTGCAGAGGGGAGTGCCCTGCAGAGGGGAGTGCCCTGCAGAGGGGAGTGCCCTGTAGAGGGGAGTGCCCTGCAGAGGGGAGTGCTCTGCAGAGGGGAGTGCCCTGTAGAGGGGGTGCCCTGCAGAGGGGAGTGCCCTGCAGAGGGGAGTGCCCTGCAGAGGGGGTGCCCTGTAGAGGGGAGTTCCCTGCAGAGGGGAGTGCTCTGCAGAGGGGAGTACCCTGTAGAGGGGGTGCCCTGCAGAGGGGAGTGCCCTGCAGAGGGGAGTGCCCTGCAGAGGGGAGTGCCCTGCAGAGGGGAGTGCTCTGCAGAGAGAGTGCCCTGTAGAGGGGGTGCCCTGCAGAGGGGGTGCCCTGCAGAGGGGGTGCCCTGGATGTGGGGAGTCAGGATAAGGCAAGTTTGAGTGTACAAACAAAAGTTGGAAGATCAGCTCTTATGTTTATATTTGTGAAGGATTGTGAATGTTATATTTTGCTTTATTGATACCATGGTGATGATCATGAAAGTAAATAATGTTCCCTCATTATTGGGAAGTGTGAAAGGACCCAAACTGGAAATTCCCAGGTTTCAGAATGGCACTTGGAAAAAGGTTCAAAATATAAGTGTACTACAATATCCGAACAATTTTCTCTCTTTCCTTTATATATGCTTACACACCAGCTTATGAGTTATGCATGTTTCCCGTTCAAATCTCCATTTAGGATACTCAATTCTTACAACACTGACCTAAAAACCCTCCCAATCTTAGAAAGAGAGAGGTCATCTGTCTGGACGACCTGAAGAAATAATTGCCAAGCCTATCTCATGTGTCAAGACAGATAACTACAGAATACAGCATGTCAAATAATGCCTAAGACCAACTCACAGGACAAAAAAAAATTGTAAATTCATGGCTTTCAGCTCAGCACACAATGCCTTGCATTATTTCCAAGTATATTTAATTTTATACTAATTACTTAGCACACTCCAGCCTACAGCACAGTGCTTGCTGGAGTGTGCTCACCATTTAGTGCTACTTTTGACTAGTGGATGCATGTGTATGCACCCACACGCCTCTAGGCTTGGTGGGGCTGGCAATCTCATATGCCCTGTCAGTGACCAATCTGCTGTCGGGTCTGGTGACCTCCTTCACAGAGACAGAGAAGGAGATGGTGAGTGTGGAGAGAGCCATGCAGTACATCAGGGGCACACCCACTGAGAGGAGGGATGGCAACATGCAAGTAAGTGTTACAAACACTTGATTCTTGTTCATATGGAATGTGGTGTAACTATAGAGTCCAGCACTAGCTTTGATTAATTCAGTGACTGATCTGTGGAAGTGTTAACTTTTCTCTGTGTTTAGCTCTTGGTAGATATGAATTAGTGTGAGGACATAATGTAAAAGATTGAGTAAAAATTGATTGCCATATTTTGCTTTATTGATACCTTGATGATGATTATGATAAAATAAAAAATGTTCCCTCATTATTGAGGGATTGTGATAGGACCCAAACTGGAATTTTCCAGGTTTTAAAATGGCATTTGGAAAAAGGTTATAAATAAAGTGTACTACAATATCTCAACAATTTGCTCTGTTTCCTTTTTAATTGTATCTATAGTGACTTCAGCTAGTATCTCTTTTAAGATGATTCATTTCTGTACTTATGGATAACTATACAATCACACTAACATCATACAATTATGGATGCATTTGGTAAAGTTACACATACACAATACAATTGAATAACACTAATTAATATATACAATGAATTAATTGAAATAAATACTTTCAGAAAATGAATTTCATAGTTTCGATATTGTTATGTGCATATGCGTGAAGATTGACCACCCCACATGATGCAGTGAGGTTATAAGCATGAACTAGTGTAGCAGAAATGCATGTATTCCCTTGCTTCCTGCATAGCCATGCATGAACAGAAACTTTTGTGCCATCTCAGTATTATTCATGTTCCTTATTCCTTTAAAAAATTAAGATTTGGCCCACCACACTTCCTCCTCATTCATCAGTATCACAGTTCACTGGACATCTCACTTCACATTTATTCCTGTGTATATATACATCTGTCTGTCCATACAACATCTGGTCTCACCTGAAGGTGTGTTGAACTACTAGGTAGTCATGACTAGTCATGTGACCATGTACCATATTGGTAGTGGTCATCACGTTGAACATGCCATGATATCACTGAGTTTCCTTTCCAATCTGTCCATGTTGGTATTGCAAGAATACAGTCGCAGTCAGTGATAGTCTGTTGTTCGCGGAGACATGAGCTATATATACAGAGAAAGAGAATCGTGGTCATTTAAGTATTCACTGACGTTTCCTCGTGGAGAGATTCCATGTGGTTGGAGTGTGTACACTACATTATTGATCAATGGTTTAGAAACAGCTGCACAAGACATGTGTGCACGGCTATGGATGGATGTCTATGGTGTAATATATGTTCCTATCATGATCTGTTACTCCTTAGAGTTTCATGGTCCAGTGGTTGTATAAAATCTTTACTTGACTGTTATATCATTCTATAGCCACACCCACATTGGCCATCACAAGGAGTTGTGGAGTTTAAGAAGGTTGTCCTCAGCTACAGGTATGAACAATCTTGTTTCTATGGCAACAATAACAATAACACCCAAAACAACAAAAACACCTAAGAATAACATTCAGAGAGAATTGTTTAAAAAATATTTTATTTAGCATTACATCTGTAAGCTGAAATGAATATTCGTGATGTGTTTTTTTCCTGTACATTTGAATTATTGATTTCAGATTCAATTCTTTTTTCCCAGGGAAACATTGCCTTCAGCACTAAAGGGAGTGTCCTTCAAAACTGAGCCAGGAGAAAAGGTTGAGAGCTGATGCAATACTTTATTACCACTGTGAATTCTTCCTCTTAATGTTCAAACTTCATTGCAGTTGTCTTACTTTTTGAAATGTATCTTTCATCTGCTTCACTATAAACTGCTCCTATAAGCTCTCCCTCTCTCTCTCTCTCTCTCCCCCTCTCCCTCTCTCTCTCCCTCTCTCTCCCTCTCTCTCTCTCTCTCTCTCTCTCTTTCTCTCTCTCTCTCTCTCTCTCTCTCTGTAGGACACTATCCCTATAGACTATTGAAATGTTTCATGGAATATACTGTGTCAAATTTATATATGTACATGTATGCGTTCAGCAATGGAGAGGCTTGTACATGTATGTGCATGTGTTTGCAACTGCATGCACACAGATTGGTGTTGTTGGTCGGACTGGAGCTGGGAAGTCAAGTCTGTTCAAGGCCATGTTCCGTGTGGTGGAGTTGTCCTATGGAGCTGTGTTCATCGATGGAATCAATGTGGCCAATGTATCTCTGGAAAGACTCAGGTTAGCTTATAAGGCTCTATGGGTCAGTTCACATGTCAGACTAGTCTAAGTTTGGGAATGATTTGTTTAAGGTAGTGTTTTTGAAACCCACCAAACGTTACTTTATCTTTATATTCAGTTTTTATATGTAAAGGTAAAGTGAAATTTCTGTAGCTATAGATAAATGTGATTTATAAGCTGCACTGGTGTACCAATTTTTTCAGATTAAGAGTTGTTGTTTTTTACATCCCTATGAAATGTGCCACTATTGCTAGCTATTGGTATGTAGAAATATCACACTTGAAATTTTATCTTTTTAAAACATGGTGTCAAATGGTTGGTTGACAATTACTTATCACTGCCCCCCCCCCCCCCAAAGTACCATCAACATGATTTTATTATATATATTTTTTCATCATATAATTGCCTTTGGAAGCATCTGCTGATTTGATTCCGAGGGATCAATCCATGCAGCTTTCTCCTTCCTCAACACTCATATCTCTCTCTCAGATGGGTCAAAGTCATCTCAGTGTTCCTAGCTTTAGTTATTTCATTTAAATCTACATAACTTGTGTTCACACAGTTCAAGAAATCAAAGATTAGTGCCATAGTGCCTATAAAAGAAGGGTATCAAACAAAACAATTACAATTTGCCATCAGAAAGCACATAGTTATGACCAGGCGAAAATCTAAACCTTTCATCTGGCAAGCCTGTTTTTAGGCCTTGGGATTATGCTCTCTTTTTTTATCAACTTGTGCTGTGCTCCAATACTTTTCAAATCTCCTTATTGTGCTTTCAAGTTTATCTTTTGTGCTCAAGAGTAATAGTATGCAATATTTTTTATTCAATGGAAAAAAAATCTTTAAACAATAATAAAATACAAATGAATGAAATGATGAATAATTACCTGTTACAGGTCTAGGAGCACTTGGAATGGTGAGGGGGGGAGGGGACATCCACTTTTTTTTAGTTTGTCAAGAATGGATTTTAACAAATTGGTTGCTGTATGGAAACCCAAAAGTTTGTTGTAACCTGTGGTTGCAACAAAAGTTGTAAATATTAAACCTTTTATTTTCTTCTCCCCCCCCCCCCCCCACTTGACTTCATCTTAAGTGCTATTAATAATTATTTTGCCTCGTCTAAAACATTATAATATTATAGTAATTATTTGCCACAGATCTTAGTGCTGACTGCTCTTGTTTTTTTTATACTGCGACATTAATGATGTCTCTACATCATCTTCCAAAGTACTTCTTTGATTCACTGTTGAGAGACTTGACTGTGACCAGAAGAGGTGTGGTTATTGACTACTGGGTAGAGAGAGAGAATGAGTAGGTAATGGTCTAGTGGATTGGTCTTAGGTCTAAATTTTACTCAGTGCTTTTTTCTAAGCCATCAAATCTCCCTATTACATTTTCAATTTACCAATTAGCTTTTAATTTTACCTATAGGCTGTCATTATGCTCTGTACTTTGACACACCTACTATGCTCAGCATCATGCCTGCATAATGTGCCAGTTGTACTTGTCTTCCTAAGCTCTAGCAGCTAGAATTGTATACACGTGTTGCATTCACTTTTCTTTCCCTCAGATATTAGCACCTGGAGTGCTTTTTTGCTTGCAAGTTGGTGGTTGTTTGATCATTAGCATCTCCAACTAAGTTGTGTATTGTCAATAGTCCTCTTCTTTTAATAGGTTGTGAATACTAGTGAAAAACATGCCCTACTGGCAGTTTTTTGGTTGACCTTCGGCCACCTGCGGTTAGAACAATAATCCTTAAGAGGTGGGGGGACAACAAAAAGGAAACTCTCTTGGAAGGAAGAAAACCCTTGGTGGGCGAAACATAAAGACCTCCTCCCACCTCCCCCCCTCCCTCTTTCAGGGAAAAACAACTATATAGTTTACCATGATGTTTGAAGTAGGTTGGGGTGAGTTTCACTCCCCTCAATATGTTCATATATGACCACATAATTTAGTGCAATTTAATTTTTATTTTATCAGATCAAGTTTGGCTATCATTCCTCAAGACCCATTTCTGTACAGTGGCTCTCTGAGGGAAAACCTGGACCCATCCTGCAAGGTCAGTCCTGCTCCATATTAATGCAGTAAGACAAAACTTTGTACTGAGGAATGTGGAGGGCCAATGTACTGATGCCGCTGTTGTCAGAGAGTTAAGTTCTATGTTAGCGAGAGAAAGTTAATATCACTGCAATTTTAGGGCAGGGCAGTCCAGGATGCAAGGGGATACACCTAATGTCTGCCCAATATATTGAAAAGTGTCTGTT
Organism: Lycopodina hypogea; assembly: GCA_963969325.1. Lineage (NCBI taxonomy): Eukaryota > Metazoa > Porifera > Demospongiae > Poecilosclerida > Cladorhizidae > Lycopodina > Lycopodina hypogea. The sequence goes on along the minus strand of OZ017784.1, from coordinate 9,563,040 downwards.
CCACTTTTGCAAGGCTCCTGATCTTATTGTATACTGCAGCTTCTTTAAGTATGAGAACTGTTAAAACCACTCAGCCAGAGGATTTGGGCTGAGAGAAAGTGAAGGACAGGAGAACACAGTGAGAAATAAAGCCATTCTATTTGCTGACCTGGAAACATGGCTTGGATCACCACTGCTGAGGGAACTTTAAATATATATAACAAAGAGCACCTCTCTCTGAACATGTGTTTACTATGTACTCCAAGGTGCTTGGTTTAGGACTGTGCTGACTGGTTTGAGCAGTAAAAACACTCTGTGGTTTAACCTTCTTCCCCCTCTCCCTGATTACACCATAGATACAGTATACAGGGATTGGGAGCCCTGTGTGCTCCATACTGATGTAGTACAAAGTCTATGATACATCAGGGAACATCCGTGTTATGGCACAAATATTTATCTTATAGGCCGCCAACTTCTGGGGAAACTAAAAGATTCAGAGAAAGGAGCTAAACTCCAACAAATATCAATATCAAGGCACCTTCACTGTTAGTACTGTGAGATATGGGTGCAGAAAGTTCCACTAGTCCAGGTGAAGTTCTTGACGTCCTTGAGAAGACTGAACATCATGCTTGTGGTAGAAATAGTTTGTGTTCCTATTCCAGCTAAGAAATCACAACTAGCTTTCTTATAAGGAAATATAAGTATTCATGATATGTTGCTAAATGGAAATAAGGCAGAGAAAGTACATAACAAAACTTAACTCCTGAAACAATTTAGGAAATGTTGATACAATTATCTCGGTTTTGTGTTCCTCTCCAGCATTTCTTTTGTTTCTTTGAGTTAAATTTTAGCTTAGTTTCTGAGCACGTGTTAATGATGAATGGAATGCCACCTAGTAGGAGAGTGCAGAGCATAGCAGTCCACAAAGTCAGAGCTTTTAAAAGATTCCCTTTTCCCTCTTATTTAGTCTTTAAAATGATGGATTGAGTTAGCTGAATTTATATTACCCACGCAGAAGTGGTTGCAAAGTAAGTTAATAGTTTAGCATTGAGAGTAGACGCTTCCCTGACTGGCCTGTCAGTGGCTGAGACAATCTGCTCACCACCTTGAGAAAATAATTTTTCTGTAAAATATGCTTACTAGTGACGTCAGGCATAACATAGATGGAACCACCAAATTTCAACTTTTCCAATCCCTGTATACTGTATCTATGATTACACAAAACTATTCTAGCAAATGCCATTACACCGAGCTAATTCCCATCTTGTGTTTTTTGTGGCTGGATTGTTTACCTACAAAGCTTACAAATGTATTAGGATATCTGGATGACTTATTAACATCAAGAATGAGCTAATCAATCAAAGTGATAAGATTGAGTTGGAAGTCATCAAATGATTGTACAGGTCAGCCATACTCTGCATTAAGCCACGCCCACTTTGATGTGAGGCATGAAAGAAAAGGATTCCATATTCTTCTCCAGATTGATTGCAGAGACTATGTAAAAGCAGCCGGAAAAGATAAGTTTTCATGCTAGAAGAAAAAGTCGCATTTCCTGCTCTGGCAAGATATGAAGTGCTGTGAGAGGAGGTGACAGTCTTCCTTCTAAGCTTTGTGTTTGGACTCATGGTAACATTAAAAAAAGAAAAAGAAAAAAAAAAGAAGCTTGTTCTTTTTTTTTAAGAATTTATAGAACAGTAATTTTTCTTGGCTATCCAATCCCTTCAGAAATGCATGGAATTTGGCAGTACCTCTCTCACAGTGGATGCTAACTAGTTCATGAACACTACTCTGGGGAATGTCCTGATGTCCTAAGTGAGCACATCACTTGACTCCTGGAAAAGATTGCCCATATCAAGGGGGAAAATGTTGGTTAGCCTGCCAACTTTCTCAAGGAATATTCTTCCTGCCTGCATGGAATGCTAGTGATGTCTGGTACTTTGGTTGCTTCTTTGGCATCTGATACTAACTCATACTCAGCAACCAGCTGACTCACTTTGTGGCCAGCAACTATTCTGCTCCCCAGCACTGGTGGACCCTCTGCAATGCCAATTGCTCCACCATAACCTTTTTTCAGAGCATTGGCTTATTTATGCAATTGGTCGATGACAAGTGCTAGAATTACTGCCAAGATTTATGCATCCATAAAAGTTCTTTTGTGAAACACTCTGGTCACTTGGGTGAGGTGGTGTTCAAGGGGCATCATATCTCTGAGGGAAATTAAAGTCATCGTGCATAGTAGATATTATCATTGTCGATGAAGTATGGCATCAATTCACACAGTGTCTCACAGTGCAATGCATATTGGCTTCTCTGAAGTACCAGAACTGAAATTTGGGCTCTAAGTATACATCTACCAGTCTTCAAAATTGATTGTTTGATGGTGTTCTTAATTTCCTCAGTGCACATAGTCTTACAACTGTTACTTGATTCACCAAATACGTTGCTATTTCTTTGAGGAAAATGAACACATGATCTAATTATCATTAAGGCCAAAAGTCAGTTATCAATAATTATATAACTCCTAAAATTAACACCAAGATCATATTTATTTCTTACTATTTATCTTTATCTCACATTTTCAATTTCTGAATATTTACCATTCAGCTAGCCCTACCAGAGTATTTAACTTGAAAAATTGCAGCCATTTTATATTTTTGACTGGCTAACGGTTTTTTTTTTTTTTTTTTTTTTTTTTTTTTTTTTTTTTTTTTTTTTTTTTTTTTTTTTTTTCCCTTCATTAATGACTACAAGTTAGTGTATGTATAAGTTTTGGTGCTTGTATCAGCATTTGGTCACAATCATGACACTAATCTGCCACACCATTAGCAACACACTGCAGAATACGTCTTGGCCAAATGACCACGAAACTCAGCAAAATACTTGAGCAATGTGTGTATATATATATATATATATATATCAGAGAGTGCTAGCATTTAGACTTCTATACCAAATTAATTCCTATTGCTGCGCTATGGAGTTCTCATGAAGGTCTTTGTCAAATTCCTATGCCAGGCAGTTCCCCTGGGGGGGGGGGGGGGGCAACCGAAAAATTGAAATTTTCCTTCTCCCCTTCCTCATGGAGAGTTATATTCCCCAGTGGTAGGTGACTACTAGTGTGACAACCATGGCCCAGTGTTTGAACATGACATATTTATATTATCAATCCGTTTATTGTGTATTCACTCTGATACTATAGTAATTATTATTCCATGATCTAACAGCATGATGACAGTGAGCTCTGGTCTGTTTTGGAACGTTGCCACTTGAAAGAAGCTGTTATCAAACTTGGTACATAACATAAATATCGTACAATATAATAATATATCATATAATGTATGATTATCAAAGTTTATCTAAGATATTTATTTCTTCACAATAGGGGACTTGCATGATTATGTCACGTACTGCCAACCACGCCTACTTAAGGTATCAGTGAAACACCCGCACCATAGAAAATGTATTGAGATTCACGACTAGAAATGATGTTTGTGAAAACTGCAACTGAAAAATAGCTCCTGCTTTTACCATACTATAGGAATAGAACCTTTATGAATTTCCAGCATGTTGATGCAAAATTCCAGATTATTCCAAGCTATGGTTGTTGAAAAAATAGCGCATGAAAGTGTCAGAAAGGTTAGTTATGAATTGGCCAGCGAGTTTGCTGCTAGTTTTCAGAACTCAAAGGTAGGCAGCAGTAGTGGTCAGCATCAGTTGCTAGGGCTAATATTGGCCAAGAAGTGGCAATACTTCTCAGAACCCTGTCAGGCAGCACCTGTGACAATCCAGAATTTCTTGGAAATGAGGTGCTCCCTAACGAAGTGTTTAGAGAAAACTAGCAGCTATTTTTGCACGACACTGTCTATGACAACTGTGTGGCACTCACCGCTATAGCACCAACCAATGAGTTCCTAGAACTAGCGGTCAGGCTCCTGGAAGTCCTTCCTTCACATTGACACTGGGTTTTATCTATAACCACAGCTCTGAATATCTGGAATTTTCTATGAGCACACTGGAAATTTATAAAGTTTCTCTATTCCTGCAATACAGTGAAAGCAAGAGCTATTTTGCAATTGCAGTTCTCAAAAACATCATTGCAGGTCATGAATGCTAATACATTTTCTATGGTGTTGTAGGTTCACTGATACCGTAAGTAGGCGTGGCAGGTTGTGTGTGACGTAATCGTGCAAGTCACCTATTCTTTCCATGCACCATAGTAGTCAATGAATGTGTTTCAAACAGAAAACATACAATTTGATATTACATATTGTTCATGTTGCATTTTTGTACTTCCTGTATCCATTTAGTTTATGTCAAACTTGTATTTCTGGATATCTGTCAGTGAATATTTGATGACATGTTCAAATCAAGTTTGAGTGTTAGAATTGGACTCGGGCTTTGTCTTAGGGTTCTTTGTGCTTCTGGATATCAAGTATAAGCCACAGACTATATATTATGAAAGTCAAGTTTGAAAACCATGAATATTGTAGAGGTCTGTATCGGTTTGTAATATTCCTCTTCCTGTTATTGCTTCATGTGATTGGTTTTGTGTTAAATGACAATAAATTATTGAAGTGATTTATTGAATTATACAACAAAAAGTTTAAGATTTCTTGTGGGTGGTGCCTTGTCAGGTAGCCTGGAGTGCGAAGTGCAGGAGAGAGGGAGAGTGTTCTCAGCAGGCCAACGCCAGCTGGTGTGTCTAGCACGTGCAATGCTCACAGGTGCGCAGCTTATTTGTATCGACGAGGCCACATCCAGTGTGGACCAGCAGACAGACTCAGCCATACAGCACACTCTGCTGTTTGAGTTCACCACCAACACTGTTATCACCATTGCCCACAGGTACAGGGGAACTGTACATTGCAATTGCTTTTACTTCCTTCTTGAACAGTAAACTCTAAGAAGCTCTACAATACATATCCTATTGTCATGGTAACCATACCCAATTGTCAGTGCATATGTGCCAAAATTATATACTGTTCCTGTTGTTTGGTTTGGTTTATAATTCTATAATAAATGCTTCAAATAGTATTTACTGTTGTATTAACTCCGCTATTAAACGTTGTTGTTGATTTGGATATTGTTTGCAGGATAGAAACTGTGTTTAATTCTGACCGTATCCTTGTGATGGAGCAAGGGTGTATAATGGAGTTTGCACCTCCTGGTGAACTGTTGAACAATCATGACAGTCTCTTTTACTCTCTTTCTAGGGAATATTATTCTACATAGCTAGAGAAGTAATGCTGATTGATTTTTTATTATCCATTGTATTGAATGAATGCACTGTGGGTGTGTATATGGTAGATGTTTGTTGATGTGAATTCGAAAATCAATTGCATATAGCACTGACAGAGGTGCATAGCTTTGTCCGTAACTTTATATTCTGTGGAGATGTACGAACATGATATATCAAAATGTATCCTAATGTAATAAAGTTTTGGAGTTTGAAATTGGTGGTTTAAAATTGGTGGTTTAAAATTGGTGGTTTAAAATTGGTGGTTTAAAATTGGTGGTGCAATTGTCTGCTAGTCAGGGGAGAATCTTGAAGGAACCTGGAGAAGCATGTATGTAATATTATTTGATTCTAATATTATGATTGGACATTTTCCATATTGGTCCCTATTCTAACTTATACCTTTAGTGGGTATGATAAATTTTGTTTGGTTTATGTCCAATACAACAGCACTCTTCCCCATCTGGGCTCCAACTCCCAGAGGAAAGATGTCTTCTCCCCACCTTTCCCCATTAATTAGTGCATCAGCTCTTTTGCACTCTGAAAAATTTCAGCAGTAGTTATTGTCAACTGACTGTACATGGTCACTGCCATTTCAGAAATACACACAATTTTTTTTTTTTTTTTAATTGCTCGTTTCGTTTCGTTGTGCAGTATGCATAACATGGCATAAAACTTGTTTTGAAGGAACTGTGGTAATTATTTTATCCATAAGTCTTCTTGAAAATGAAATAAATATGAAAAATAAGTGGTAAATAAAAGTTTATGAAAAGATATATGAACAACTATTTGAAAATGTATATTTAAAAAAATTTTTTTTTTATTTATTTATTTTTTTTTTTTTTAATGCGAAAAAAGTATTACAGAACAGAGAGAAGTAAATGTTAATTCAGTTCCTCTGACAAATCAATTTGAACTTTGAGGTGAGATAAAGTGCCTCTAAAATTTTGGAAAGCTAATAGATATAGCTATAGAACAACAATAAACAAAAATTTTTTTTTTTTTTTTTTTTTTTTTTTTTTTTTTTTTCAATTTTTTTTGTACTATTGATTACCTCAACTCAAGCCTATAACTAAATGAATATGGAAACCCCATTACAAAATATCGGTTACATGTCACAGCAACTAATCTTGAAGAAGAGGAAGCAGCATAATGGCAGGTTGTTGGGGGCAGTAGGTAAATGTCTGCCACCAGAATCTAAGCTATTCAACCCGAGAAGCTATAGGTGGGTTAACACCCCAATTTTAGTTTCCTCAGTAAGTTTAATTGCAGAGAGGGGGAATCTTTAGTTGAAAGTGCAACAACTGCTTAGCCTAACTGGAGCGGGCCTAATATACAGCTTCTCAGCTAGCAGCACTGTGTGTGTGTGTGTGTGTGTGTGTGTGTGTGTGTGTGTGTGTGTGTGTGTGTGTGTGTGTGTGTGTGTGTGTGTGTGTGTGTGTGTGTGTGTGTGTGTGTGTGTGTGTGTGTGTGTGTGTGTGTTCTTTCTGTCATGGGAGGGAAATGTATCAACTAATTATATCTGGACAGATTTCTGCTTAAACCTGCCTTATCACCTCTGTCATTAGCTTCTGAATGGAAATATCACGACATTGTTTAGCAAGCACCCTTTTGTTGAGATATTTCAGCCAAGTTGTTCTGAAAGTTCTATAAATCTTACTATAACTCACAATTTAGTTCGTCCCTCTCAGTCTGTCTGTATGTGCTGACTTAACTCCTCCCAAAGTGCTGGAGGGATCTTTAGTAAACTTTCAGGGATTAGTTAGGGCACCTCACTGCATGTCCTCACAAAGTGTATGGTTTAATCAATGGGTGTGGTCTGGTGACATGGCACACTTAAACTATCACTGAAATTTGGCATGTTTATTAATTGTATTATGTTTGTTTGATTAATGAATTTAGTGTCAATTATCCCTACATGTTTATGATACATAGTGCAAACTAAACATGATCGCTACTGCAGGTGGCTTGACTTTTAAAAAAAGCGCCCATAGGGCGGGTTTTCTACTAAAAATAATAATAAAATAAAAACACCATTTTTAAACTATTATCTCATGAAATAAATACAAAACATGTGCTTCTTTTTATTAAATCTGTGTCAACATGAATGGAATGGAATATTGGTCCATTGATTCTCCTGCATCAGAAACTCAAGCAACAGATACTCTCTGCAATAGCATTATGAAGGTACGATAATCCCCTCTTGAGAGACCACATTTTTCATTCAAGTTGTATTTGCTGTATAAAGTTACCTCCATCTCTCTTGTAAGACCGATTTTTGTAGGATTTAAGGGTGGTCTCTCAAAAAGAGGAGTACTATACAACATTTAAGTTGTCCTCACTAATCCACTCACCTGTCATGGCTAAAGGAACTAGACTCATGTACCCTCTACCTTGCAATGATGACAATCTTACTATAATTCACAATTCCATTCTCTGTCTGTCTGTCTGTAACTCCTCCCAAACTGCTAGAGGGATCTTCACGAAACTTTCAGGGATTGATTAGGGCACACCTCACTGCACATTCTCACAAAAATTTCATTTAGATAGGGGTGTGGTTCTGTCAATTGGTGTGGTCTAATATTATATTATGTTAGTGTAATTAATGAGTTTAGTGTCAATAATCTTTACTGCAGGTGGCTGACTTAAAAACCGCCCATAGGGCAGGTTTTCTGCTAGTATATATAATTGGAGATATATTTCTTCCACCATGCAATGATGATAGGAATTAAGAATAATATAACTGGATATTCATCCCTTCTGCATAATTGCATACACGAAAGCCATTACACAGTACCTCCCCAACTTATATTAAGCTACATGCAAACTCTTGTGAACATATTTAACTCATTCACATAAAAGACATACAAAATCTATGAAATCAAAACATGTACCAGTTCATAATATTATAAGAATTATACAGCATGGGACCATTGGTCTGCTTTTGTGATATCATTTGATACTTGTGATAGATGTTCATTCCAGTGTAGGACTTCCCAATGTTATAGGCAATATCAATCAACACAAACTCATCAAATAGAAAATCAAAGATAAGAATACCATAAACAAATTTGCAATAATGTAGTTTGCTTGATTATATTTTAGACAGAAAACAAAACAAATTATGATATAATTGATCATTTAATTTTACATTGTAATAAGCACTAACAATTACAGATGTTATTGTAGATGAGGTAGGAATGCCAAGAGCATTAATCACAGCCATAGAGCTCCTTGTGTTCATGTTGATGCTTCTTCAGACAGTCTTCGGTGCAGTAGAGAACACTGTTACAAGTTTGGCATATTTTGAGAATTTCTGATTTCATATTACAGAATGTACATTCAGATGAATACAATCGAGTGGCAGGATTTAAAAGATGTCGTTTATCATCAGGTGGTGCCTTTGTAGTCTCTCTACAGACCATTTTGTGTTCCTTCAAATGTTTTTTAGTACATTCATCACAATACTTTACTACTTCACATCGGGGACAGCATTCAAGAAAATCTGATCTTTTTCTGCAGTATGAACATTTCCGACTACTTCTTTTCTGTAAATTAATTTTTTCATACCCCTTTTGTAATTGATGAATATCACTGCTTGATTCACACGTATGATCTTCTTTGTGTTTCAATTTGCATAGCTTACTGCAGTAAATGTATTGGTCACACTTGGTGCAAGTCAAGCGTTGCTGTCCACAAATATCACATTTCCTTCCATGTTCTCCACCTTCAGACTGACTAGAAGTTGGTGCAATGTCATCTGGAAGTTGATCCCCAGTGTTTATATTAGGTAGAAGGTAAAAGACAATAGCACGTGTAAATAAATGGTCCAGTTTGTAATGCCTAAGGTTGTCATATCGTCCATATCTACCAACACTTCTTAAATTTCCATTAGTTCCTCTTGCAAAGTAATCCAACATCTGTTTTAGAAGTTTTAGTTCTTTTTTATCCACTTCTATTGTGTTAGTAGAAAGTACATCTGTTGGGCACATGATATCTTTCCATTTACTGGAAATGTCTTCAATATTACCTATATCACAATGATTTAGGAAGGAAAAGGCTAAATCAAGGGCAGGTGTTCGATACTGATAGTCAAACAAAATTTCATTAACTATGATATATCCAAGGGTCTCTTTCTCATATGATAGAAACTGAAAATAGAAACACATTTGACAACCTCCAAATATAGCCTGCAAGGTCTGTTTGACTGCAATGGTAGGAGAAATATTACCACTTTTGCCAACTATTTTTTCAGCAATCAAAAATTGGCATCTTGAATGTGAAAGTATTATGTCCATGTTCACTTCCACAGATAGCAAAGGTAAAATAGATAAATGATGATCTGGATTCATTAAAACAAAGGGACTTTCTTCTTCAAATCGTTGAGCTTGACGGGGGCAAGTAATCACTAATTTTTTATTATCTTCAGAAATCTCCATGTTGAGTGTACTGTAATCAATAGGGTAGCAATACTTCAACAAAAGGCTTTGAGAGCTACAAGAAATTTTCAAAACTTGTGGTGAAAGTTGGACTAGATTGAGATTGTGAATTGAAAGAGGTTCCAATTCAGAATCTTTAGTAAGCACTACCCTAGTCTCTGTGCTGAGGCCATCACAGATGTGATAGTGTACTTTCCCAAGAGTTTCATTTTCCAGCTGAGCTTTGAGGGAATAGTCCGGTTTAATAAAATTATATGTTAACATTGGTATTGTTGAAATAGTAACACACCTTGAAGGAACTGGATAAGTACTACAAGGCTCGGCCATTTTGTAACTGATTACAATGACTTTTATATCATATTTCTGTTTCACAATAATCAATGGAACGAAAAACTTAATTTCCAGTGACACATCAGAAAAGGTACCATCCATGCAGTCTATGATATGAAAGTCTTGGTCAAATGAGTCTTCTTCTAAATCATATATACTCTCTGGAAGGGAATTATTTTTAAACACCACTAAAAAATGTGAATGGAATTGCGGATGGACAGAAGGTTTTATTTCAGCATGAAGTTGGACGATGATGTTGTGCAATGGAACTTGAGTACACAATGGACAGTCTTTTTCAGTCACCATGAGATGAGCATGAATGTCATGGAGTAGCATTTGTGTCTGCAAACCATGAAGAAATGGCTGCATGTGCTTCCAATTTCTCAGTGATATACACAAAGGCTCCCAAAAGGTAAAATTAGTAAAAGCAATGTCAGAAAGAGATACAAATCGAACCAATGCCCAAACTACAGTTTCAATATTTCTAGCATTACAGTAAAATATACCTTTTTTATTCCCAAACAGTGTATATGTATATGCATGAAATAGCTGACACAAAGCATGAGATATGTTACCTTGTTCAATAGGAGGCAAGAAAGGAAACTTTAGTGGCTGTGCTCCTGAAACTTTTTCCCAAATTGCTCCTAAGCCTCGTTTATAACACTTATTTCGTATGCCAGGATAAGGTAAGAAAGGTAGAGATGGTTCTATCAAAGTAGAAGATGCAAACTTAGAACCTTCATGGTTAATGCAACGGATCCCCAAGATAACAGGCAACATTTCACTGCTGAATCCAAAACTTTTCCTTATAAATTCATCTATTGTGTAATACGATTTGTGAGCATGCATTGAGGTGAATATTAACCCATCATCTTTTAGCAATGGAATAGTTGCTAATATAAGATTGGGAAGGCTTAAACTAAAACTAAGGTTGGAGGTATGTATTACATCATATTTATGAACTTCATATTCAATACTATCTCCTTTCCTTGCCTTCTTCTTTTTCCCTTTCTTCTTATTCTGCTGAACTTCTTGACAGAAAGTTAAAGCATCTTGAGTGTTGAACGAAAATGAAATGTGAACATTTTTATCCAGTAGAGCTCTGTTCGTAGACTGAACCCACATGATGAACTGTTGGACACTATTGGCAAGCAAAGGTTTCTGTTTGAAGCTTGGGGGAGAAACCACAATGTCATTTGGTAATGGACTTTTACCTATAGATTCCAAGAATCGTGGGGAGAATTCGACTGTGTGGTAGTATGCCATGTAAGGGGAAATATAAAAGGTGAAGGTGTACGTCCAGTCCTGTCTCTCATACAATGTAAGGTTAACAGTAGTTCTTGCATTTTTTACATGGTATACATTCAAGGAACCTTCCGCAAAGCAATTTCCTGTCAATATGTAGGACTTTACATCTTTTTCATGTAAAGTCAAATCACGTGGTAATTGTTTATATATGTACTTTTTATAATAGCAGTCTAAAGAGCATACATGGTCAATATTAATTTTAGTAGTAGCCAGTATTTTTTTTCGGTCTTGTTGTATTTCCTTAACTGATATAATGTCCTCTGTTCTGCTAATCCACATCTCCCAAACTTTAGCAATGCTTGCAAGACAAGGCAAAGAAGTGAACTTTACAAGATAATTCAATGGATTATCTTTGGAGGCCCATTCCTCCAAAGATTGGGAATACTTGAGCAGAGTTGTTAGTGAATCATTCAAAATAGTTTGATGATTGGAGTACAACTCATGGCAATACCAAATAGCCCACATACCACTAAGCCACTTTCTCCGTGCAGTATCTTCTTCAGGGAGTTTCAGACATAAATACAATAGTATAATATTTCTTGCTTGCACTGCTGCACTGCGGTCATTTATTGTAAACTCCACACCATCAAATCTTTTTAGAGCATCTGGATTTGAGGAATCAAAATGTTTCCACAAAGTGTAGAGACAACAGCGTATTTCTCCACACCCAAGAAGTAGGACAGATGGCTTGAGCTCTCCTGTGCACCTCTTAAGCAAGTCGTCCGTATCGAAATTGTGGAAAGGAAAATATAAGTTGATCTTTTGAGAATACATGAATCTGTTCAGAGGAAATATTGGTGAACATGTACTACTTTTTCTGCCTTCATTTATATCTCCACTCTGTATGCCTGAGGCCATCTGAAAGATAATAATGTTAATATAGTTATAATTGTCAATATTAATTAAATGGAGTTATGAAAAGTAAGGAATTTAAATAGAACAAAATAAATCATTGTACACACAATTATTGGTTTGCTTAATATAATTAGAAAAGTAAAGTTGATTGCCCAGAATGTACAAATAGAGTGTAACAATGAAACGATAGTTAACGTTGACTTTGGTACTGTGAACCCCTACATATTTTTATCTGAGCAAATCTGGATAATTTTGCAAACACATACATTAAGTTGAATAAGTCAAGTGGCTACTTCTGATGATACTGTAATGTTATTCAACCAAGTAATGTTACTCAACCATGTGTGTTAAGTTGAATATACTCTCTGTAGTCCGTGCATCTCCCTCTAGCAACTACAGTTTGCAAGTTAGACCCATAAACACATAATATGTTTGAAGTCAGCATGGCCAGAGGAAGGTTTATATATACATATATATATATATATACATCGCTAGTTCCATTAGTATGTTATATTGACAGTGTACTGACATAGTGTAGATATTGTAAATTGAGAGTGTACTTACTGCTATTTCTATCTCAATTATGTACCTATAAAAAAAATAATAATAATAAATACATACCTGAAACTTAGTATGCATACAAATCATGGCTCTGGGAGTGACATGGGCTTGGTACTAACTGGCCATACCTCTTCCTATGGGAGCATCAGGGTAAAAATGAGAAAATGTACTTAGGACAAACCTTCAACATGGGCTGGATGCCTGGATCACACATGGCCACACCATTTTTTGCCAAACCACCTCACCAAATGAAAACCTTCTTCAAGGTAGACACATTCTATACCAAGCATGGTATAATTTTAAAAAAAATTTAAATTGTGGTTACCTTGCCATGCCTCTTCCTGTGGGCTTGTTAAATCAAAAATACCAAAAAATAATGTAATCTATATAGCTATGGTATTTATGGCCAGTCAAATTCATGGACCTGAAGACTGAGGCATGCAAACATAACTTATATCTGATAAGGAAATGGGCTAGGTCACACATTTTCTAGTGGGAATGCCATTATCTATGGCAACGCCGCATTGTGGTATTCAGCTGTCAAGCCAAATGTAAAAAGATTACCATTTGAACTATTCATAAAGAACTCCATGGTAGAATCCAGTCATTAAAAATTATAATAAATGTTATAGTGGTCAGAACAGAAGCTAATATTTGACTATACCTTTTTTTAAAATCACATTTGAAGGAAATTTTTTTTATTGAGTTGCTAAGATTTATTCTGGACTAAGAATCAATTCATTATTAGCTATGTCCAAGATACATCTCAGATCTACTATTTATTTTTCATAACTAAAGTGGTAGGATTTGACATGTACAGTGATATTATACAGCACTTTCGCATGAATATAGGCATATATAGGTACACGTGTATTTGCCAACAAATATACATTAATGTTTTGAACATGCAATATCTTACTGGCCAGGCTCACAGATTGTACAAAGACCAACTCAACTCTGCAATAGTCCTCCAGTAAGTAATTGTGTGCTCTGCCATTTGTGGATATTCATACGTTCTTTACAGCTAATAGGTATCATAGATTACCCAAGCTACATATATATTTATACCAGAGTGTTATGGCAGTATGAGCATAAAAAAAAATTGGGAAGAATTCAGGAATCTTGTAAAAGTATTGCACTAAAGCCCTGTCCACACTGCACAATAAAACCAGTTTCACCCGTGTCTGGAATGGGTTCCACGCATCCACAATATACCCATTTTCATCCCAACGTGTTCCACCCGGTTTAACCTGAAACCTTCAGAAGCTTAGGCTTCAAGCGGCTCAGATTTATTTAACATACCTATGGCTTTATTGCTGATGTTTCCTATTAGAAGTTTAGCTACTAACAGCTCTCTCCCCCTTCTCTATCCTTCTTTTGTGGGATGACATTGAGGAGGACAGGAGACAGAAAAACGTAGCACACCAGAAAATAAATGCCCTATTTCTATATGTGGTAGAGGAAAACCAATTAATCTGCCCAGCCAATTAGTCAGCCCATGCAGGTGATGTGGAGCGGATTCAACACTATGCTAGTGTGGATGCAAGAAGATGTTTGGAATATGGTGTTGCTGGAGACCTGTTTGGAGTGTGGACAGGGCTTAAGTGTCTTCTATACATGTACTTGATTTCAATTGCATTTTGTTTTGTCTTGTTTTTTGTACCTGCATATTATTTTAAGCTCAAGTATAAGAAATGCTATGGCCAGGAAGAACCAGTGGTATATGGACAAGAGAGGCTCAGGCCTCAACTGTTAAAGAAAAGACACAAAACATAAACAAAGCTACCTAATAATACATGATTTTATTAAAATTAACTGCTATCTTTGCACACATTATAATTCTTACATTTGAAAAAGTAGACTGGTGAAAAACTGTAGAGAATATACATGTATAGCTTGTTCAGCTCTGCTGCAAGTGCTTCAAACCGCAACCTCCAATACACCACACACAGTACTAAACGGACTTCACAGAAAACACTTTTCTGTATTAACGCATGCGTCAATAAAAAAAATAAAAAAAATTATAACCACAAAATGAAGGGGAAAAATCTTATTGTATTTTCTAACTCCCTCATTAAGATATTCCTATTTTTTTTTTTTTTTTTTTTTTTTTTTTTTTTTTTTTTTTTTTTTTTTCTCTAACTCCCTCATTGAGATATTCCTGGGTGGAAATACGAGGAAATAATACTTTCTTACAGTTACATACTGTGCTTACTGTGTATCATGAAAAATTAAATTTTGGGGTTTGAACTAGTCTGGATGTCAAATGCATCATGGTAGGGTTAAATAAAAAAAAATGAAGGTTTTGTGTGACAAGCTAAAGAATGTGTATTGTAAATCTCTTGTCCTGTGAGGTAATCTTGGTATCACCCAGTAACCCAACTTTTTGAATAGGGTAGTATAGCTATTATGCAGACCTATGGAGGCTAGGGTTATGATTATGAGGGTTCTTTGGATTCCAACTAGATTTTTATGTATGCAATAGTGGTGGACTTAATTTTCCAACATCGTGTTCACCAGCATGGGTTATTTGTGGTTGTGCACCATATAAAAAGGATTATAATTGGAAATAGTTTATGAATTGTGAAGTTTTGTGTTTACAAGCTGCATAGCAAAAGCTTGTGTTTTCACCTTGTGTGTGCACATGCACATTTCTATCTGTCTGGGTCAATCTCTAATTTCAACTATAATTACCAACTTAAAGTACAAGTAACAGCTATTGTAATTGTAATTAAATTACATGTTTCCTAAATAATTCGAAATGAGCCAAAGGCGCGATTTGACTTATTTTGCAAAAATCCCACCAAAAACTCATCAATTTGAACAATATACATGCATTTAGAATCCACAGTTGCTCAAATCTGCATACAATTTTGGGGTTAAACTCTCTTTTTTGTACTGTACAGTATACATGCAATATGCATACATAGAATGCACAGTTGTTCAAATCTGCAAACAATTTTGGGGTTAAACTCTATTTCTCATACTGTACAATGTATATGCAATATACATCTATAGAATTCTCAGTTGCTCAAATCTGCAGACAATTTTGGGGTTAACCTCTCTTTCTCTGAAACCCATAGAGCAAGGAAAGTGTCAATTTAGTTACGACTTCCCTGTAGCTAACTATACCATCAAGGTACTACATCCACAGTGCTAGCGATGGACGAAGGGTACATGTATGGCCAACTGAGCACATGTGGCCAGCTGAGCACATGTAGCCAACTGAGCACATGTGGCCAGCTGAGCGCATGTGGCCAGCTGAGCACATGTGGCCAGCTAAGCACATGTGGCCAGCTGAGCACATGTGGCTAGCTGAGCTCGCCTTGCATTCACTATTAACACTGGTTCCTCTTCTTGTTGTCTGTCCAACTGCATCACTGGATCATATCCTGCATATCTTGGAATGTTAATATACTTTTAAGTCAATATATAATATTGGGCATGTCAATGGAGTGATAAATTAAAATTAGGAGACTGAGAATTTAGTGTGAAACAATATTGAAAACAAGGATAAAACAAGTGATGGGTGAAATGTGAAGTCATTGTTTAAAATCAACTTTTTGGGTTATAATTCACATTGCAGCCAATCCAAAAAGTTCATGAGATATAAAAGTCAAAAGTCAGCTGGTTTTGGTGCTTTTATTAAAAAAAAAAAAAAAAAAAAAAAAAATATATATATATATATATATACAAGACAATACTGCCTATGAAGACTCAGGTTTAACCTTTACTGCACTCTATTCTATTAACTTTTACTGGTTATTGTGATGGAAAAAACAACACTTTAATGAAGAAAAAAGGCTCAAATATTGAGCAAAGTCAAATCATCAAAAGAAAAAAGAAAAAAAGAAAGGTAAATTTATGCTGATTTTCTGGCTCATGATTTAGTCTGAATGCTGGACTGGAATATATATGCTAGATCAATAGCTATTTATTCATCTTCTTAATTTAGTATAGCCTCGCTGGCCAGACCCTTTACCCTTTAAACCACCAGAGGGTAAAGGGTCTGGCTAGGAGACTATTACCAGTCAAAGTGGACCTCAAACTCGGTCAGAGGGAGAGTCAACGGTGAGGACGATTTCCAATCAGGTCTTGAGAGGTTTCTGGGAACTAAGGGTAAACCTCCCACGTAGCAAAGGTATCTTGCGTGTAGTTATATCTATATATAAATGTATTTTTAAATAACTTCCTGTGGTGCTGGACGGGAAATGTTTTTTTTTTTTTGCTAGACAATTAGATGAAGTTAAATTCATTTTTGATTAATTACAAGTTGATTTTAATTTGAAGAGATGATTCCAAATAATTTTGACCATGCATGAACACAAAAAGATGGGCACTGCCTGGTGATTGGTGATTCAGAGTCAAATTGGTAAAGGGTCATATAACTCATGGGCTACTTAATGGATGAAAACTTGCATTGCATTTACACTAGGGCCTCAGGGTAGACAACATTGTAGGTTTGACCTCCACAATATAATATCTGACCTTACACATGTTGAATGGTCACTTTGAAGCATGGAAACAGAAAGAAGTCACGAAGTGTAATTTTCTTAGTGTTCATAGCAAATTGACTGCATACAATTTGGACCATGTGCATGCACTTTTGTGAGGTACACTCAAACTGACAATATTATATTAATCAATATAAATTTGTGTGTTAATTGGCTGCGTTTCTTTGATAAACTTTTCCTTAAGTAGCTGTAGACAGAGGTGTAATACTCTTAGAGAAAAAGTGGAGGGAGGGGGTGGGGGGTAAGTATGAGGATATGGTGGCTTTGGAGTGCTGGCTGAGGTCCAAATGGGAGTGTCACTAACCATATTAGGATATGGTAATTTGGTGTTAAAATTTTGTTATGCATGGCCTCTGCCTTCTCAAGGATGGTTTCAAAGTTTATTCTACTTCCCATGATGATTTGAGGAGAGATGTAATATGGTGTAGTTACTAACTGCCAGATGTTTGATATTTGGTCTGTTGTGTGTCTGTAGGTGGAGGGGTGGGACAAAGCAGGCATTCTGGAATGGCTCTGGGACCCACACACCCCTGAAACCATACCCTCACTCACTAACTTAGGAAACTGGCAAGGAAGTATGGAGCAGAGTAGAGAGCAACATAGCCTATCTCACAGACTCCACCTTTGATGAAGTCATGTCTGTTTCTCCATCTGCTCTGGTGATGCTCTATGCCCCATAGTGTAGGCATTGCATGGCCATCAGGTGTACCTATACTGAGGCTCCTACTGCGACGAAGGAGCATTATATTCCCATGACTTTGGTTGCTGTGGGCATTTGCTGATGGTACATTGCTGTAGGACTATGGTTACAGTATTACAGCACAGGATATTGTGAACTTTATGAAGTCACCAAAGGAACCACTGCCTCCCCGGGAAGGAATGGGTGAAGGAAGAGTCAGCAGTAAGTGTGTGTGGTTTTTTGTTCATAACTGGATGTGTTGCCTCTCTTCCTTTCGTGTTTGTGGCAGGCCATAGTGCTTGTGTGGGAAGTTTCACAATGATTATAATTCAAACACTAAGCAATACACAATTATCTCATATATGGGGCCCACTGGGAGTGGATGTATCTGCATTAATATCTACTGGCAACACACTGCCTTGGCTCATGCCTGGAGCTCTCTCTCTCCCTCTCTAGCTGTATGTTCTGTTTCATAAGCTTGGTGTGGGTGTGGTCTGTATGGGTGGAGCTCCATGTGGGAGCAGAAACGTGGCTAATAGGGTATCAGTCTATGTACCAATGATGCCACAATATCTGTTGGGGAAATTTCTTCAGACACATACTAAATTAGGGGGGGGGGGGGGGGGGGGGAACCTGAGCCAGTGTGCGGTTATTAGATTCCAAGTTTCTTGATACATATAATTTTTTTTGTTGTTGTTGTTGACAGATGAGAACAACAACAGGAACAACAAAATGCACCAAACGCTATATAGCTTTTGCTTCTCAATGACAGGCAATAGTATGTGCACACTCACTGGGCTAGAAGGTTGGCAAGTTTTCGTGTGATTCTTCTTCGTCTTACTTCTATTTCCACACACGCATGCACACACTGTGTGTGTGTGTGTGTGTGTGTGTGTGTGTGTGTGTGTGTGTGTGTGTGTGTGTGTGTGTGTGTGTGTGTGTGTGTGTGTGTGTGTGTGTGTGTGTGTGTGTGTGTGTGTGTGTGATGCCTGACAACCTTAATCACCCCCTCCCTTCCACATACATATAATTTATTTATTGCTAAGAAAATTATTCCATTTATAAACCTACTTCAACCATCAGTTGGTCAATGACATTTATTCATGAACTTGCATATTACACCATGTAATTAAACCACAATCAAAGGTAAAATGTGGATGAAAACTATTCAATTTAATTTGGAGAATGGTAAGAGAAATGAATTGAGTGGTTTGTGAAAAATAAAATGAGACATCTTTTGACCTGAAATAATTTAACATGAATTGTAAATAAGCTACTCACTGGTTATGGTGTAAATTCAAGTTGAGTATGGTTATAAGTTTTATAATGATATTTATAGGAGTTATGATTAAGTTGAATTACACCATAACTAGTGAGTAGCTTATTTACAATTCATGTTAAATTATTTCAGGTCAAAAGATGTCTCATTTTATTTTCCACAAACCACTCAATTCATTTCTCTTACCATTCTCCAAATTAAATTGAATAGTTTTTATCCACATTTTACCTTTGCTGTGAAGTAATGTAAACGGTCAACTAACTAATATAATGTGCTAGAGTGTCTCGTTTCCATAAAAATTAATATTTAATCCATATTTTGGTTGATATATATGTGTGTATGTTTGTCTAGGAATAGTGGCCAAACCCTTGGACCAAAAGGAACGAAAATTTCATGGTTTTCGGGTTTACACCAGGAAAAATATAGGCACATCCATTCCCACTCCTGGTAGGGAAAAGAATTCTTTTTTTTCCCCTTTATTTTTCATGCAAAAAAAAAATTTTTTTTTTTTTTTTAATATGTCTTTAGTTTGAGCCTTCCAGGGGAATAGTAAAAAAAATAATAGTCCACAAAAAATTGAATGGTTAAGGCACAGGTCTATTAAGCGGGAAATTCTAGGTTCTAATTCTGGTCTATGTTTTTCTTTTCTGTTTTTCCATCCACTTCCTTCGTTAACTTTTATTCTTCAATCCATTTTTCCTTTAATCCTTTTTTTTTTTTCCATCCTCTTATTCATTTCTTAGTCCCCCCTATATTTCCTGTTTATTTATGCTAACTTTGTTCATTGTTACTATGCAAACTAATTACGCAAAAAAGTTAATAATTCAGGTGCACCAAATGTGGATCAAAATTTCTTCTAAGGATTTGGAAGAAGTATACTGAAAAGTTATAAAGTACGAAAGTCACCAAAATGCCATTATTATGTATTGCCTCCAAAATTTAGCTAGCACATAACATTCAGTTGATTTCAAGGACACATGTCAGTATTCCCTACCCCCTTCCAAAAAATCCTAGATAAAACCCTGCAAAGTATGAATGAACATGAAATATTTACTGTTATCTGAAAGATATAATTTGTTTGATGTTGATGTAATATTTTTGACATGAACATCCCAGTAATGTAACAGCATAAAGATACCAAGTAATGAATAAATTCACTTACGAATGCAACTCATAAAGAACTCATTGTGTGTGTGTGCAACTTGTGCTTGCTTAAAAATAATGGTGTAGATAAGAATGGAAAATCATGCTAGTGAGAAATCATGCCGTGTTTGTAATGGATGCATTTGTTTGTTTTCGGTTGTTATATTTTAAGGACTCAAAAATGTTAGCATGATTATGATCCACAACAAATTCTACACTTGGCCCCTATATGATAATATAACGTATTAATGGTATTATGTGACTGCCTACACTACATGACGAGATATATCTGAATAAGGCAGCATATTAGGTCACTGACAATTGGAACGCTCCAGTTATTTTGTTGAAGGTCAGATCTGACATCCTCCTGTAGGGAAGGAGAAAAAAACTAACAAACACAACAGTATCATAATCAAAGCACTGTAATAATGAGATTTAGTGTGAGCGTTCATACAAATACTTCATAATGCATGCAATACATTGCATTAACTTTTTCTACAAACCCCTATCCCCCCCCCCCCCCCCCCCCCACCCTCAACTTCATGAAACCAACAATGTCTCTGTGAGTACAAATAATTTCAAGAACAATACCTTAGCCAGCTAAACTAAAACCCTTACCTCTAAAAGAAGAAATAGGTATGTTCCATCTGGATTTAGCAATGATTAGGTCTCTCTAGGCCAAATCTCAACCTGAGGGCATATCAATATTATTCTCTGTTGGACATCCAGTGACTTAATTATTGCAAGCAAAGCTGCACGGGCAGCTAGTACACATCAAATATTCATTATTGGAACATTTGAACTCAATGGTAATTAATGATACTATTTCGGTAACTATTGGAGACAGGCCTGGAATATAATATTTGCCAACTGAAATGTGTATATCATATTGTGGATTGCAACAGTTCAATTTCCTATCTGCACCTTAACTTACAAGTATGTATGATGTTTCTGTCATTGCCATGCACACTGGCAAACGATTAGCTGCGAGTGTAGCTTGTCAGGCATTTGTTCAAGCTCATCCAAGAAGACAATTTCAATTTTATTCGTTGAACTAATGATTTGTGATGATATGATTGTATGTTCAGAATTGTCGGTGTTCCTTACAACAATAATGATATGCTGATGATATGATTTATGTGTTTGGTGCATTACATGCCCAATGTGGGTGTGATTAAGATTTGCTCTTTTCATGTAGGTATGATCAAACAGTTACTAAGTCTAGCTGTTTTACGCTTTCCACTATTTATGCTCTTCGTGTTTAGACTGTTAAGTGAACATCAATTTTGAGTGTTTGGTCTACTATCCACCGTTGGTACAACTCGTTCTTCAGTAGAAGTCACTTGAGTATAGAACAATTGGTGTTGCTCATCTACTGCTGGTGTGAGGACCTGCCACTGAGCGTGTGTGCCAATGAGGCTGCCCTTGCAGTTGACAGCCACACAGCAGTGGACTGGGCAAACTTTTTGCAGGGAGGAGTGTCTCACGTCCAACCTCAGCAACACAGCAAGGGATGGAGGTGTGGTAGCAGTGGCACACCAATAA
The DNA here is from genome assembly GCA_963969325.1 of Lycopodina hypogea. Lineage (NCBI taxonomy): Eukaryota > Metazoa > Porifera > Demospongiae > Poecilosclerida > Cladorhizidae > Lycopodina > Lycopodina hypogea. Next base: position 9,541,175 of record OZ017784.1, on the reverse strand, counting down.
TTGTAGAAATCAACGATTCACTCTTCCATCGTAAGTACCATCGAGGTCAGGTGCACCCGAATTATTTTTGTATTATGCCAGTGGTACTGGTCTGGGTCAACCATAAATAGAGAGTGTTCATATGTTAGTTTAATATTTTTATGTTTCTGTATTGGGTACTGTTCCTCTAGTCTGTGCTCACCCATTCTCTGCCTGATATAAGGTGGCTGCTGCTTCTGCTGGGGCTCCATTCTCTTTTCTATTTATAGTTAGAGAATACCATTGCTAACACTCACTGCCTGCAGGGGGTTTCCCTTCATCTCATCCTCCCTACCCATCTCCCCTTCCCTCCTTCCTCCCCCCCCCCCTCAAGATCACAGGTTTGCATCCATTTAACTGACTTACCAAAGTCCAGCTATTATACTGTTTCTTGTTGGCCCTGACTATGCCTGCATGCTGCCCTCATGGAGGGGAGGAGGAGCTTGTCTCTGTGGGGAAGACATGTTCTCCCCTTGTGGGGGAGGTGGTCAGACCCATGGACAAGAATGCTGGTGTGTGATGTAGTGTGTGCGTGTGTGTGCAAGTAGTGGGCATGTATGTACACTAATTATATTTTAGTTTTAATATTATAATTTTCCTGTTGGAACTATTTCTCTAGTCTTGTTTGTGTGATCATTTTTTAATTATTTTTCTTTATTTGATCATACTGACATTATGGTTAGACCTGTGTTGCTACATTGATATTAGTAATCAGGGATGGAAAACCTTTGCCCATTTTGAATCTAGAGGGATGGGCTATAATAGGAAGACAGAGCTGTGGGTAACTTAATTAGTGTCCTGTAAAACTCACTTGGGTTATATATTTTTGTGTGTGATCAAATTAGTGTGGTTTGTAAACACAATCCCACCTCCATCTCTCTTCCCTTCTCTTTTCCCCTCCCCCAATGCAGGCATGTCCACCAATGGTCCAGCGAAGAAATTGCAACCGTTGCAGGGTACAGCGAAGACCAGATCACACCACCTACAACCTCCACTCTCCTGCTGCACACAGATCAACCTGTCTTATCCCAACACTCTGAGCCGGATTTTCGGCTCACCGGTTATCAGAGCCCGAACCACTCCACCTGGGACCAAGTCCACCCAGAGGTACAGGCGTGGTACTTCTCCCAGACAAGCGCAGTGCCGGAGGCTCCGTCCGTCCTCAACCTTACATGCATGCTCATTGAAGGTCGGATGCACGACATCCAAACTAACCTGCATGACCTACAGCCTACACCCTTCCGGCACAACCTGTCCCCCAAACTAGGAATTGCCCATAGACAATTAATCAAATCACACCACCTGATCATCAGGAAGTCCTATAAAGGGAGTCAGGTGGTTATCCTCCATAAAAATGTTACATCACACGTGCTCTTGCTCATCCGGCAGATTCCAACACCAATGAGCCCCTCCAACATGACTACACTCCATCATTAACCACCGCCATCAATCACTACATTAAAGCACTCTTTAAGGCAAATGTCAACCCCTGACACACCTACTCCCAGCTACTCCTTCACCCCCTCAGTAATTAGAACACATCACATTTACTTTCCAATAAAAACTCATAAAGACCCCCACACCCTCCGACTGGTAGTCTCGTGCATCAACGGTCCCACAGGAAAACTATCTGGCGTCGTCCACCTGCTCCTAACACCAGCATTAGGTATGCTTATCAAGAATAAATGCATGGAATAAATAATTTATTCATTTGTTATTTTATTGTTCAACTGAATAGGTTAGAGACTCTCTTTACAGAGAAAATGGAAGCTAAGTATGTGGCCCTGCCGAAGTCTGAGGAGGCACTCACTGAGCTGATGTAATCTATTGAAGTTTACCAGCGTGAGGGAGGTCCTCCGTACACATCACCCAAGAAACACAGTAAGAAGAGAAAGTGAGTCGCCACACCCAATTTCGAGTAGAGCAGTGATGATGACTTCATTGTTAAAAGGAGACACAAGAGGGCTTCTTCTGACGCTTCCTGACAAAGTTCTAGCAGGAGTTGCGGAGGGAAGACAAGAGTAAGCACCGCTTCCGCAATCTTCAACATTCCCGAAACTTCACCAATATTGGATGTCGACCAAACCTCACATACCGAGAAGGAGGTCCCCACTCCCCCTCTGGCTCAGAATATTGTAGGGCATAAGTTATGAAGGTCCATTGTTAACCTCGTAAGCAAAGAATATAATCTCTTTTCTTAACATGTGTTCTCCCATGAGAGGGCAGATCTCCTTCAGTCTCCTGGAGAAAAGTTGAAGCACCCGCAGGGATTTTTCGGTAAGAGGTGGGGAGCTGTCTGTCATCTTTTATGACCTCACAGATGAGATCATGGACCTAATTCCATCCGCAAATATAGCGTGGAATGCTTCCAGGTGTGTTGACCCCAATTCACGGTACATGGTCGACAAGTAGGGGCCTGTATGAGTTTAAACTCTGATTGTGAGCCTCATACTTTACCATATTGAGATAGCTAATGATCACATGAGGAGTGTACGTAACCAAAGAGAAGACTTTAGAAATAGCAGCTATCACATCTTCCTCTTGCTCTCTAAGTTCCAGTGTGGGTAGTGCAGATTTTGACGAGCCTGTCACACCTTCCTTATCCGACCCACTCTCTCCACAAGTGTGCGAATGGCACACATCATAACAGGGTCACCGCTTGGTAGAACCTATTGACTATGCTGTTGGTCAGCAAATTATCGTTTGTCACTTAGGAGAGTCCCTGCAATACTCTGATTGAATTACTTGCACATGCCAATCCCTTTGTGTGCACACACCCTTTGGTGTAACTTGATTTCTTTTCAATGATACTTGTTTTTTCCCTTAAGTAATATATGCTTTCCGTACTCAACACACACTTGAGAACAAACTGAATCACTCATTACGTGGTTTCAATACGTAATACACTCTTTCCACACTAAAAACAAACTAAATCACTCACTATGTAGTCTCAATACATAATACACTTTTTCCACACTCCTCCAAACCCAACCCCCTTCTCATCAATTATAACCATCCTCTGCTACTTAAGGCCCTCTTACTCTTCACTTTCACAAAGTTCTATTTTGCTTTAAAAAAAATTAACCCCCCTCCCCTTTCCTTCTTGGTCGTTGTGTGCAGTTCTTGGAAGGTGTTAGTTTTCGTCACCAGCAAATGACGAGGAAGATGTGGCTGAGACTACGTAGGGAGAGGTGGACATGACGTGCTGGGTGGTGTGTTTAATTTATACGTATTGGAATATGTGGGATATGGGTTATTCCTCAATGTCAAGAAGAGCAGACACTGGCAAGCATTGAATGCCTACGAGCAGACTTTTGGTAATGTACTGAAGCTCAACCAACACACCCATTCTTACAGTATGTATTGTCCATCACAGTACGTCATCTCCACCTCTCCCTACAACTTTAGATTACCTTAGATTTATAATCTAAATAAAGGGAACTGTGTTTCATGGTAACACACGAACATGAATACACACATGCGCACGCACACAGAGAAAGAGAGAGAGTTTATTCAAATTACTGTTAACTCTGGGAAGAGTTCATTGTTTTTCTGTATCTCCTACAAGTATATATGAAGATGTCTGTCTGTATGTTTGTACCATCGTTCTGGCCAAACCTCTTGGTGGATTTCTCTGAAACTTGGCGTGGTGATATGTTTTAACCCAACTTAAAACATGGCTAAAATTTTCTGTAAATGGTTACCATGGTAACAAAGAATAGCTAAATATGGTATTTGGCCGAAAAACCCTTAGAGCAAAAGACAAAACTTGGTATGCATATATGACTTCACTCTGGGAGTAACATGGGCTGGGTCCCACCTGGCCACACCTTCCTTTCCCTGTGTAAGGCCAAAAATGCCAAAAATGGTATTTCAGCAAAAACACTTGAACCTAGGGAGTTAGACCCATGTACCCACATATATTTGGAATCAATATAATTGGGGAATGCTTTAAGTACATGTATGTGACCACACCCATTTCTGTTTTATGTCAAGGCCAAAAATGGTAATTTGACCAGACAAACCCTTGGAGCAACAGACTTTAAAAAAAATGGTATGCATACCCGACTTGACTTTGGGAGTAACATGGGCGGAATCCCTCCTGGTAAAAAAAGATAATTTCCAAGAACCAGGGTGAATGAAATCAATGACCAATCAGGCAAAATTTGGCCAGATATGGCCTTAGCCACACCCACTGGAAGTTGTTTTGGCCATTAAAAGCTAATCAAACAACCAGACTGAAATTAGAAATGAGATTTCCAAGCAACTGGGTGAGCATTACTAATCACATGTGCATGTGTCAATGGGTGTGGTTTTGTCATTGCCACACCCATAGGACAACATTATTCCTGCCAAAAATTCATTTATGTACTAATTAGGCTGAAATTGGGCATATGGACTCCAAGTAACCAGGTGAGCATTATTAACTACATGTGCATGTGGCAAATTGTGTGGTTTGATATTAGCCACACCAACAGGAAGTTGTTTTTGGTGCCAAAAGCTTATTGAAGGGCCAACCAGGCTTAAATTTGAGTGACTTCTATAATGTTTCATGTTGACATTGGCAGGGCAACCCTGGGTATATGCTACTAGTGAAATATAATAACAGTGCTCCACCCCCAAACTACCTTTTCCTGGGACTAAAAAGGAGAGCAAATCCCAGAAAGGATAAAACAGGCAGAAAATCATACTCCTTTCTCAGAGGTGGGGAGGGGGGGGGGGGGGCAAGACAATTTGAGGACAAGTGAGCTCTCACCTCCTAGTTTAAACAAGAAAATACAGAAAGCACAAGAGCTTGCAAAATAATACACAGCTGTAGCAATTTTTACCACCACTACTAACCAGAGAGCCAACTTTTCTTGTGCAGCTGAAGAGTCAAACATAATTGATCAGGCAAAATATAGCATTTTCAAGGATAGGAAATCTCAGCAATCACTTTAAAGTAGAAAAAGAACTGGTTACACAACAGTTGCTAGCACTGGATGGTTTGAAAATAGTTATAAGAATTCTAGCTAAACTTTGGAAAACTTCTCTGCTCAGCAGAACACATGGATACATGCTAGTTCACCCCAAGCATCCTGACATTTGTTCAAAGCTTACCCTTCTGCTACTTTGGATCCACCACTGAAATTATTCTGAGGTGATTATTTCACCTAATTATTCCAGGGTACTATTCCATGGTAATTAGGTGAAATAATTGTCTTCATAGTTTATCATTTACTCTTCTTGGTGGTATGCATCAAACTTTTTGGTTGTTGTGGTTTTTTTTAATACACCATTAGAAAATGGGATGGTTCTTGTTGACCCTCTACCCATAAACACACATACATGGACAGAAGTATAAATACAATGTGAGAATTATGATCAGGTATTTAAAACCTGAATCAATATACACAGCTTGGTTTGTAACCACTAAGCTAGAAAGTCACTGGTTTCCTTGAATGCAGGAGTATGCAATAATCAATTCTGTTCATTTTGCCACATGCTCACGTTGTGGCTGCAACCTAGTCTTGCAAGCCACACCCTTTACTTCTTTTCACAGTGTGTGGTAGATAAAGTGTCTGGCATGGGAGATGAACTGCCACCTGTAAAATAAAAAAAAAAGAACAATCCATCTAGACTTAAAAGTGAGAAGAGAAATAATTATTTTAAATATAGCAATGCTCACAACATAATTAAAATAATTTCTGATAGACCGTGTGGCAGACATAATCTTGTAATATTAACATGGTATATACATTTTACAGTAATTTACAAGGCAAATGTGTGAGTGTTTTACTAGAATGTAAATATCAGCATGTGTTCCTTCTTTCTTTTCTTTTTTCAAATTAAAAAAAAAATTTTTTTTAAAGTCCACCGACTTCATTTTTTAATAAATAAACTATTCATATTATTATTATTATTAATCTGAGTATTAAACTTACAAGGAGAGACAACAGCACTTGTCCTATTGGGCAGTGTCAGTTACTTTGACTGATATACTGAAGGTGATTCATCCACTACAAATAGTTTGCTAGTGTTTGTCTGTCCTAAGTAATACTACTCCCAAACTGAGTTAGAATTTTACAGCACAAAATTTATACATCTTAATTTGTGTAGCTCTGATTTTCATGACAGGGATTGCTCTGTGAGAAGAAAAAAAAAAGAAATCCAAATTTTCCA
>OZ017784.1:9307518-9534795 GCA_963969325.1 Lycopodina hypogea | reverse complement strand
GTGGAGCTGCAGTCTCTTCCGTGCATTTGTAGCACCCCTAAATGTAAATGTAAGGGAGTTTGCTATTTCCAGTAGCTAGGCTGGAGCTTTTTTAAATATGCATATTTTTGGCTTTGTTTAGTTTTGTTTTTATGAATATTTCTTCTCTGTCAATTGAACTCAGGCTCTTGGAAACTGAAGTGAGTTGAGATGCCTGTATCTCCCAACTGAAGTGAGTTGAGCTGCCTGTATCTCCGCTATCTATTTCTCAGGTCTCCTGCTATTGTCTCCTGCTATCTATTTCTCTTGCTCCTGTTTTCCTACTCCCTGCTGATTTTCTTCACATGTAAGTGTAAGGGGGCTTGCTATTGCACATAACTAGCTAGGCAGGAGTTATTTTTTGGTTTTGTTTTGTTTTTAGCTATTGTTTTTGTTTTTGTTATATTTTTTGTTGTTTTTATAGTTGTTATTTAGCTTTAGGTATTCTTGGTTCCTTTCCTAGCCAAATTTGATCACTTTTAACCCTGTTCTATCACAACTTAACATTGTATAAATTTTTTCTTTGGTTGTGAGATAATCGACAGACATTGCAGCATTGGGAATTAGGATCAAAATTTAACATCCTTAACACAAGCGAAGTAACTTTAAGACCCTGTGAGCTCCAGTTTCTCACGGGTAAAAAGGGAAGAACTGATCAGTGCACTCTAATTTTTGTAACTATTGTGAATGGAACAGAATTGATGGTCAATAACATTGCTATGGCAACAGTTTGGGGTTGGTCTGTGTTAGCTAGCAAAACAATTAGAGGATCAGGTAACTTACAAGTCTCTCAGTTTGAAAAAGAAAATTTTGTAAAAGTAAAGTAAAATTATTAACAGGAAATAAATAAAAATTAAAAAAATTAATAAATTAGAAAAAAAACATTTAAAAAGAGAGAAAAAAAAAAGAAAAAAAAAAAAAAAAAAAAATATATATATATATATATATATATATATATACTCGTTCTCACATTAACCTAGGTCTTGCTAGTGCTTTATTCTGCTAACCTGGCATAGCACTGATGCTTTAACTATAGCACGCACCTTTTTCAAACTGGGGAAGCTTATAAGTTACTTGATCCCAATAATAGAAATATATATATATATATTGGTATTAATACAGGGGGGGGGGGGGGGGGGGGAATGGCATACAGGGATTTCCCCCCCCTCCCCACCCAAAGTTTGGCTCAGTTGTCAATGGTTTATATGTCCTTTATGATAATATCACCACATGTAGTAATAATTATTAAGTTGATATTCAAAGTTAATGCTCAAAACATGATTATCTGATTCTGTTCTTGAAACACATAAATTTTTCTCAAAATTGACATCACCTAACCTTGGCCCTTCAATAGGCATTCACATTAGTCTGCTCTGTTGAGTGGAGAGACAGAATCACAAACACTTTAGCCTACACACACACACACACACACACACACACACACACACACACACACACACACACACACACACACCACACACACACACACGTGGTGTGCACGCCACAACGCAACACAATGAAATAAACCTTTAGCTAACATGGCATGTAAAAAGGGGGTGAAAAGAAAATATGAGAAAGAAAGTGGAGGAACGGGAAGCCCAAAAAAAGGTCTGATCCAACATTGAACTCATAACCTTGAAAGCATAGGCATCATTTTTGTTATAGATTTTTTTTTGTTTTGTTGTTGTTATTTGCATGAGACACCCACGCACCCCTACCCCCATCACCGTCCCACCCTCCCTGCCAAAAAATCCTATATTAATCCCATGTATGTATAACATATATATAATTTTGTGTATTAATATATACCAGCGGTATATGGCAGCTTCGCTTGCAATGATAGGTTTGCATATATATATATATACTAGCAGCATATACCAGGCATTGCCCGGCCAATATAGGCTAAAATCCAGTAGTTGAACATGTCTTGCCAGTAAGAAAGGTGATGGTGGAGAAGAGAGAGTTTTTCTGGCCAAAATACCATTTTTGGCCTTTTGTTGTAACCATGGTAACCATTTTGCAAAATTTTTAGCCCATGTTTTAAGTTGGGTCAAACCCTATCATTATGCTGAGTTTCAGAGAAATCCACCTACCGGTTTGGGAATGATGGTACAGACAGACAGACAGACAGACAGACAGACAGACAGGCAGGCAGGCAGGCAGGCAGGCAGGCAGGCAGGCAGACTGGCAGATAGACAAATTCTGTTTTTTCCCAGACATGCCACCTGGCATAAAACCATCTCAGGGTGGATCTCCTCCATCCCTAAAAGTTTGGTCAAAATCTAACAGAGGGATTTTGAGAAACGGACGAACATAGTTACATAGTCAGTTACATAGTTACATAGTCAGTTACATAGTTACATAGTCAGTTACATAGTTACATAGGTCTTCTAATATAGATATATTTATATACATATATACATATACATATATATGGAATGGGTGTGGTTTTGCCATGACCACACCTACCAGAAGTGGTTCTAACTGCCAAATGCTATTTAAAGGACCAATCAGGCTGAAATTTGATAGGTGGATACTAAGTACTTGGATATGCATTATTAACTGTGTGTGGGTGTGAAAATGGGTATGGTTTTGTTGTGACCACACCTACTAGAGGTGGTTTAACTGCCAAAAGCTAATTAAAGGACCAATCATGCTGAAATTTGGCATGTGGTTTCCAATAACTGTGTGAGCATTATAAACACTATATAGGTGTGGTCTTGTCATGGCCACACCCATAAAAGTTGTTTTGGCTGCCAAAAGCTAATTTAAGGACCAATCTAGCTGAAATTTGTTATGTGATTCCCAAGTACCCAGTAAGTATTATCAACCACATGAAGGTGTGGCAGTTGGTGTAGTTTTGCCACAACCACACCCACCAGAAGTGGTTTTAACTGCCAAAAGCTAATTAAATGACCAATCAGGCCGAAAACTGGCATATGATTTCCAAATAAATAAGAACTGTGTGTGTGCACGTGTGTGCGTGTGCATGTGTGTGGGAGTTGTTTTCACTGCCAAACCGCTGGATGAATCAGGCTAAAACTTGGTATGTGGTCTCCAAATACCCGGGTGAGTGCTATTAACTACATGTGGATGTGGGAATGGGTGTGGTTTCATCATAATTACACTTATCTAGGTACTTAGTAACCACATGCTAAATTTCAGCCTGATTGGTCCTTTAATTAGCTTTGGACAATTAAACAACTTCTGGTGGATGTGTCCACGTAAAACCACACCCATTACCACACCCATGTGTGGTTAATAATGTTTATCCATTTACATGGGAACCACATCACAAATTTCAGCCTGATTTGTTCTCAATTAGCTTTTGGCAGTTAAAACGATTTCTGGTGTGTGTAGTCATGAAAAACCACACCTATTATCACATCCATATGTGGTTAATGTTGCTCACCCAGTTTCTTGGAAACCACATACCAAATTTGAGTCAGATTGATCCAGCGGTTTGGCAGTGAAAACAACTCCCGTGCATGCACACACACACACACACACACACACACACACACACACACACACACACACACACACACACACACACACACACACACACACACACACACGCAAGGAGCTCCTATTTATAAGTAGATACATATGGCTTATCACTAAAATCATCAATTCCAACACAAATAAAGAATTAGTTTTCAGAATGAGGTAAAATAGATTAGAATGTCTATAGGTCCAATATGCCAGAGTCAGTTTGCAGAGTAACCGCGAGTGGACGTTGACGAGGGAGATGTGAGATGACTTGGTAGCTCAGAGGAGCCGCCATTGTTGTGGTCGTCACTGGATTTAACCTCACAGGTAAGGGGTTCACCCACAGCAGCACTGCTAAAGTACTTATGTTGGCAAGCCTCCTCTGCCGTAATTCGGTCAGAACCCTCAAACTTCAGCATCGCCCTCAGTAAGCTGTAGATGTCCATGCTGCATCCTGGGAACTGAGTTCGCCATGGAATGGGAACGTGACCTGGGAACTGTTTGGGATCAATAGCAGACAAAGATGGCCACTGATCCATGGTTGGGGTTCCTATGACACTGAATATCGTGTCCAGTTGTGACCTTTCTCCTATAATTCTGGTTTGAAACAGTGCTGTTCCTGTAAGCATTTCTGCAAAAATGCATCCCACACTCCAAATGTCGACTGGTTTGTTATAAGAGGAGTGGGTGAGAACTTCAGGAGCCCTGTACCACTGCGTAGCAACCACTGACGAAACAACAACATTAGATCTGATCAATCTTGAGAAGCCGAGATCTGCAATTTTTATCTTCTTTCTATCTCTACTGACGAGTATATTCTGTGGTTTTAGGTCCCGATGAACAACATTGTTGACATGCATCCAATCCACACCACGCAATATCTGCCACAAGAAATCCTTGATGACACTTGCTTGCATGCCTGGAGCTGGGCAATGGCGTATGACAAAGTCCAGGTCTCTGTCCATGTGCTCAAACACCATGTACAGGACTGACTCATTCTCAAAACATCCTTCAAATGTTAAGACGTCCAGTAACCTGACTATGTTTAGTTCTCTCTCCTTGGGAGGATCTGATAATCTCTTCAGGTTGGTCACCTCCCTCATCACCTGGGAGGGAATGCCAATGTCTGGGTACTCCTTGATGTAGATTTTCTTCAGAGCAACAAAATGACTGGGAGTGGACTTACATCTGGCTTTGTACACAGTGCCAAAAGATCCACTGCCCAATTCTCCAAGAATTTTGAACCTATCATGAATGCTGAATCCCTCCTCTTCCAGGGGGACATGGGGAAGTGTTTCCATTGTCCGAAGGTCAATCTGCTCCCTTGCACCAGTGCCTGCACCCAGCATAGTGGAGTTATTCTGCATTATGGGAAGCGCTATCTAACACTATTCACCTCCCAAAAAAAATAAAAGAAGCACTATATATCCAGCAGGTGACAGTCATTCATTGCGTAAAACCAATATATACGTTGCCATGTACATGACTATTCAGAATGTTTATATTGCATGGCAACCGTTGCATCCTCACAACCAAAGTCAGCCCCCTCAAAGTATATTAAATTTATTTGATTTTTTAGAACTTTTAAAAATAGAATTGGAACTACACAAAAAGTATACCATTTAATTTAAAGCAAAAAGAATTGTCCCCACTGCACCAGGTTTTTAGGGGGATATCCCTGATTTGACACTTCTTCAGGCTGGGACATTGAAGGAGCAGCTTTTTTTCTGTGATGGCACTAATATATCAAGAATTGGGCACATATTTCCTACTTGGCTAGACATACAATTGGTATTCTGACCTACCTAAAGTGTAGCTATTTATTATTGAACAAAACAATAGTGAAAAAGTATACCTGAAGGTCAAATTTTTATTTTAAGACACAGCTGCCAAGTTTTTAATACATCTAATTTCCCCAGCTGCCCTAAGGTATGTATATACCAGACCTGCCAACCCAGGGAGTCTTGAAAATTTGGAGATCCAAAATATAACCCTAAAAAAAACCTGGATATTTGGGATAGAATCTGGTTTTAATTTTCAAGTCATAACATGCATGCTAGTTACATTAAATAGTTCAATATAAGACAACTCCTGTAAAGAATTTTTAAAGTATTATATATTATTGTGTCACCATCCTTTAAATACAGCTGTTCACTTTAGTGTGCCTATAATAGTCCAGCCACCAACACACAACCACCAACACAGTCCAGAAAACATGGAACTCCCTTGTTGTTTTCATTATAAAAAAATAGTAATTCAAATAATATCAAAGATCTAATCCAGGATTTAAACCACCAACTTAATGTACTGTTCATATATATTTTTTTGAATATAAAAAAAGGGAGAAAAAAAGGGGGAGAGTGGTTAGGAAAATTTTTATATAGAACTACCAACTTTTTAAGCTGTGGATACTCATGCCTAAACCGTGTGGGTCTGGCGACTTTTCCTCTTTCCCCCCCCCCCCCTTTTTTTTTTCTAACCACATATTCTGCCAGTCCCCAACTGCTAATTAGTGCATGGTCTGTTAAGGATTCCAATTTTACAGTGACCTAATCCTAATTATAGAGTGAGCAGTTAACCCAAGTCTCTTAGCTCACTATTGAAGCCAGGTCCTTCATGGACTCTGGGCTCTAGTCAACTTAGCTAGCAAGTTGACTTAAGTGGACTCTGTGATTGCAGTGAGGATGCCAAAACTTTTAGTGAAGACCCAAGTTGTTTTGAGAAGTGCAGTGCCATGTTGGATGACCCTTGAGCCATTCACTTAGTTCCAGAGAACTACCCTCCCCTGGGCAGCTGGCACATGGTGGTGGTGTGGTAACCTCAACCAAAGAAAATTAGCCATGTTGGATGATCCTTGAGCCATTCACTTAGTTCCAGAGAACTACCCTCCCCTGGGCAGCTGGCACATGGTGGTGGTGTGGTAACCTCAACCAAAGAAAATTAGCTGCCTTTCAGTGCCTACAAATTAAATTAAAAGTCCCTTTTTCCCCCCCCCCCCCCCCCCCCCTTCTGAGTTTATTGGTTACCATAGCCTAGGACTGGAAGGCATACAAAAACTGATGCAAATTAATTCAAATCAAATATGTGGATAAAAATTTTTTTATACCCAATTAGAATTAATTGGAATCCTAGCATCCACACTGGCACTACTTTAATCTGTGCTAGCAAAATTATTCTAAACACCTGCTTCATCTTTAAAATAATTCATGGGAGAAAGTATTAGTTGTTGGTGTTCTTAGACCTGCTAACCTCAGACTACAATAATTTATTCACTGCTTAATTAATTTCCTATCCTTTTCATCTTTTCAGTGCAACTGCTCCAATGCCATTTACCATCTTTGACTGTTTAGCCTGCCACCCTTGGAATAGGTCTTATCAAAATTAACTAACCACTCCTAGGCCCTCAGAGATTGATTTCTTTCTAATACCAGTCTTGACCTTGTAGCATCAAAATTGAAGGAATTTACACACCCATCCACCCCCACAACACACTTTTTAAAATTTATTTTATTTTTATTATAATTTTTTGATTGATATCATTCACTATTAAATGTACAAAGCTTTTTTTTTTAATTAAAAAAAAAAAAATTGGGGAAATAGTGTGACAAGATAAATGAATGATGATAAACTGTTGATTTTAAAGCAAATATTGTAGTCACACTGAAGAGTTCCCAACAGCATGGTCTTTGTTAATGGTTGATTATTTGCACTTACAAAGGAAAATTTTTTAGCAGAAGCTGAAGGGGACTGCCCTGTTGATCCTATCAAGCTCTTTGTGTACATTCAGATAGCCCTGAACACTGATGTGTAATGTGATGGCCCCAAACACTAATAACAATTAAGAAGTACTCCAGAATTTTGGTAAAGGCTTCATTTTTTCAGCTGCAACCAGATCAAACTACCTGTCCAGGTGGGTCTGAGATAATTGGAATTAATTTGCATTGGTTTAATTCAAATTCAGTGTGGATGAAAGTAATTCAAATTCAATTCAAATTGATATGCATTCAATGTTCAGTGGGACAAGTACGTTCAGAAATGTGACTACCAACTGTATGTTCCTTTGTAGTGCATGTTGATTGACTGAATTGCTTGGACCTAGTGCTGGAATCTCAACGTATGTACCAGTGCCACCATGCAAGACTGGGTGATGTGGTTTGTTCTTTTATGTCATCCTGATCATTGGTATGGAATAGACATGTTGCCACGCCCACCTTCCACATCCACACTTGTATAGATTAGCTCAGGGTGTAGTTAGGTTCATCAACACTGTCTAATGTATCCAAATATGTAATATTCTGTTTTGGAGTAGTGATGAGAACAACTTCTGGTTTTGGCAGTTACTATTATTTAGGATCATATCTCTGTTTGGTTGTTGACTTGAAGACCTGCCTCTCATTGTGTGGTCCACTAGCCAATGTATTATTACAACAGGATAATGCAAAGCAATCAGACCAAATAGGACAAAAATTGTCAAATTTAGAGAACATGCATATTATTTTTATTGATAGCAATAGGTCTGCTGGTAGCCCAATGATGCTGATTATCAGGTGTCAAGGGCTTTCTCTAACAGAGTTCATCTAGACATTATTTGATAATATATGGCATATCAGGATGGGTTCCAGATGCATGTGTTTGATGGCCCATCACTATTTATTATACTGACCATAGCTTTGGGGGTACCTTTTTCAGTTTGACATAACCCCATGATTTCATTTATTGTTTTTTTGGGAACCCCATTTGGGGATCTCTGTCCAGGATGGAATTAGTGTAGCAAACTGGAGGGAACATTGTTCTGAAATCATGCCTCCATCAGGCAGCTGCCAGTTGTGAACTCTGGTGTGTGTCAGCTGTCTATGGTAGCCTTTGGTGTGTGTGTGCAGCTGTCTATGGTAGCCTTTGGTGTGTGTGTGCAGCTGTCTATGGTAGCCTTTGGTGTGTGTGTGCAGCTGTGATGGTGACCAGTGGTGTGTGTGTGTGCAGCTGCCAGGTTGGAGTGTTCTGTTTTGGTTGATTTTTTTACACCTAGTGAACCAAATCATGTCTAGGTGTTCCAGTTTCGGAGAAAACAGGTAAAGGAAAAGATTTGAGAGAAATTTTTCATCTTCATATCACTCGATTTATTGTTGCAAATGTGCTACTTTGGCAAATGTGTCTTCCAAAAAGATTTATAGGGGAGGGGGAGGGGGGTGTGAAATTTAACTTTATTGATCAATTTTGGTCTTCCCCAAATTATGATGCTGGGTGTAACTACTTTATTAAGTTTTGTATTGTTTCTTTTTCAGTTTTTTTTTTTTTTGGGGGGGGGGGGGGGGGGGGGGGAGGGGGTATTTGAGCAGATATATCAGCAACAAGTGGTTACTGCAATAATTATTAGCATGCCCTTGATTCTCTGTATTAGTTTTCAACCAGGTGACTCCCTTGATTCTCAATAATAGTTTTGAACTGAATGGCTGCCTAACATATGTCTATAAAGGCCTGTCCACACATTGCCAAAATTTTATGAGAATTAGTATGCATTCACTCCCATTTCACTTGAATTCGAAATTATTTCCGGTTGGTTTCTTGCACACATGGACAGAAAATAGTAATATTAAACAATTTACAAAGCAAAATTAATTGATAAAAAAAGATAAAATTCATTATTGTCTGGTTTCTCTTTCTGGCCAGCAGTCTATAGGAAATATGTGCTGTGCAGAAGCAAGAGGAGAGAGCTGAGGGTAAGGCTCTACCCACAAAGGTGGCTTTAAGGTTGTTGCTATACCAACTTTAAAACTTAAAACTTCGGATTTCAGAAGTTAGGACTTCAGAAATTAAGAGGAAGGAGTTTAGCAGCTACTGTTCTCTAGCTGGCTATGTAGCTATTCCTCACTATCTGGCCACTGATATTTTAGTATGTCCCAAAATGTACCTGAAGAAGTCGTGATAGCTATTGCTTCACCATAGACTGCTGCTTCACCATAGACTGCTGCCTCACCATAGACTGCTGCTTCACCATAGACTGCTGCCTCACCATAGACTGCTGCCTCACCATAGACTGCTGCCTCACCATAGACTGCTGCCTCACCATAGACTGCTGCTTCACCATCCAAGCTAGTAGCAGTGGCCCCAAGCCTGACAATTGCTGCAAGTTACATTAGGACACCTTTAAAACAAATTCTAAGTCAGTATGGATGAAACTGATTTGAATTCATTGAGATCCAATTTAAATTCAGTGTGCAGTGTGGACAGGCCTTGAGTGTCTAAAACTATAATTTTCTCTTTTTAAATTATTATTATTATT
This sequence comes from Lycopodina hypogea, assembly GCA_963969325.1. Taxonomy (NCBI): domain Eukaryota; kingdom Metazoa; phylum Porifera; class Demospongiae; order Poecilosclerida; family Cladorhizidae; genus Lycopodina; species Lycopodina hypogea. Next base: position 9,525,005 of record OZ017784.1, on the reverse strand, counting down.
TGGTTGAACAGATAAAACTGATATAAGGTAGTAAGGTGTTCACTTTTGTTTGTGAAACTTCTCAGTGTTGGTAAAGAGTTTGCTACCACAATTTTTTCATTGACACAGAGATCCTCATGTGAACTGTGGCAGAAGCAGCAGCATTATGTACACACACACCCCCCCCCCCCCCACACACACACACACAACCCCCCTCCCCCCAATGATTCATTCATATGTTGTTATTTAACCATAATAATATTGTGTTGGAAGGGAGGGGGAGGGGTGGAATAATTTTTAAAAATGGGGTGTATAGTTAATATATTCCTGTGTCAAAATTACTTCAATTTGAAAATGACAGCAAGAAAAATTCAAAATTTAAGTTACTATTTTTTGTATCAGCTGTATCTATGATTTCTTGCATATGTAGAGTGGCTTCAGTAGACATTCCTTCAAGGAGACTCCTATTGTGCTCAAAGAACCCTCCAGGCCTCCACCACTGAGGTGGTAAGTAGGAATCATGAAAACTGTGTGTGTATTCATGCATGTGTACTTCTATGTTGTCAGTGGTCGCTGTGTGGATTGTTGCGGTTTTCTGGTTGGTTGTTCTGATCTCTGTGGGTTGATGTTGTAGAATTTAACAACGTTTCATGAAGACAAACTTATTTCATTGAATGAATATCTACTGATGAATCAGCTAGTCCATTTATATACAAATCATGTCAGAATGTTCTAGAAGGAAAATCATGCAGACAAGTAATAAAATAAGAGTAACATATGACAATAATCAATAGACAATCAACACCTATAGAGATAACACAAGACAAGTTTAATATGATTAAAGTCAGCTAATGCCTGCAGATGCCACAATGTGAATAGTTCTGTAAACTTGTTTGTACTTGGCCACAAATTTGCTCTTAAAATATACACAGTATATAGTTATAAATAGCTTGTAATTTGTACATGTGCCCAATATATGTTCCTTCAATTTTGAAGCTGCAGAGTCAAGAGAGGTATAAAAGAATGAAAATAAAGCACTGCACCCACTCATGTGGTTGTTAAATTATGATAAGACATTCAGATTGTAATAAACAAAAGTGACAAACAAGCTTAAAATGTATCAAGCATAACCCGCTCAAATATTTTCGAATTTTCCATATTTTGCTTATCTGAGGAAGTATCACAAGATAAAAGGGGGTGGAAGAAGGGAAAAAAATGGGGGGGGGGGGGGGGGGTGAACAACTGGGGACCAGGGATTGAACCAGTGACTCCAGCACTGGAAAATCTGAGGAAGCGTCACAAGAACAAAGTGGCTTTAAGACCCTATGAGCTCCAGTAGCTCACGGGTAAAAAGAGGTTATTTCAGGCTGACTAATGGGAGCAGCTGTATTGACAAGCCCTAAGTTCCATTCTTTGTGCAGTTGAATGCACACTTTTAATACATTGACAACAAAAAATTAACTAGAGAATTACTGATAAACAACAAACCAAGCAACCACCTAGAAGAACTGCAAAATTTTGATGATGCAAGAGAATTCAATTAGAAAGAAATGAATTTAAAAATTAAGCAAGTAAATTTATTATATATAGCTCTTAATCTGTCTGTATTTTGTGCCTGCAATACATTCCTTCAATTTTTAAGCTACAGAGTTAAGAGGGGTATTAAAAGGATGGAAGCAAGCAGTAAACAGTAATATGGTGTTGTTTTTTTAAATTTTTGATAAAACTTATACAAGTGAAGTAGGCAAAAATGAAAAAAAAGGCCATTTCAGGCTGATTAAATAGGTAATAGCTGTATTGTATTGGAGCTTTGTTTTGGAGCAGCTGCATTGAAAAGTACTAAGGAAGATTGCTTTCTCTTAGCAGTTCAGTTCACTTCAGTTTAACACATGGCTAACAAAAAATTAAATACAGAATTCTATAATGAACAACACCCCATCCTGAACTACAAAATTCAGAAGGTGCAATGAAATTCATTTTGGGGGTAATGGAGTTAAAATGAATAAATAAACAAATCATTTTGGTATTTGGTTAGTTAAATACATTGTGGCATCTGCATGCATTAGCTGACTTTAATCGTATTAAATTTGTCTTGTGTTATCTCTATTGGTGTTGATTGTCTATTGATAATCATCATATGTTACTCTTATTTTATTACTTGTCCGCATGATTTTCCTTTTAGAACATTCTGATTATGATTTGAATGTAAATAGACTCGTTGATCCATTTCATCGGGAGCTGTTCATTCAATGAAATAAAGTTTGTCTTCCAGAGTGAAAATAGGTGGTTATGTGCTGGTGGCACAATCACAGTGGTTATTTAAGAATAATTGTTTACAAAATATTTTTAAAAAAACACCAAGTGTGGAATTACAGTGCACAGAAAGAGGTGGGGAGGGGGGCAATTTCTGATAAATGTAGAAACATGATTGGAGGAACCAGTTTTCATCCATTGGTAAGGATTTGAATCTGCATTAACCTTTGGTATCCCTTCTCATCTCTCATAACCATCTACTGATCTCGTTAGAGGACACAAATGTTGTGCATTGGATTAATTTATAATTGCGTTGTGGGAAATTGAGGGCATTTTTAAAATTTTATAAGTGTCCAACTATGCAAGCAAAGCTGCAAATGGTTATTGTGTATAACACATCACATGTACACACAGAAAATTACTGCTGTAAGGTGCTGGCACATCAACACAAAACACCACAGTATTGCTAACCTTGCAGGCAAAGCTGCAAATAATCGTCTAATATTCCCAACACATGATACCTGACAATGAAATATTTTATGTACTGTCTACTTCTTCCATACACCATACTCTTTTAGGTTGATCCTTAATATATTTTTTTTAGAAAAATAAATAATACCCATTTAATCATTATGGTATTTTATCATTTTTTAGATGGCCTCTTCTGATCAAGAAAGAAATTGTACAATTCCAACAAGTGAAAGTTGCAATAGTCCCACCACCTCAGCAGAAAGTGACCAAGGTATCGTCACCTTAACAAAAAGTAGCAAATGTACTGCAGCCTTGCCAGAAAGTACGAAAGATAGCAACACATTACTAGAAGGTAGCAAAGGTAATACAACCTTTGTAGAAGATAACAAAGATATCAACACCTTACCAGAAAGTAGAAAATGTGTCATCAGCTTACCAGAAAATAGCAATGGTAACAATACCTTACTGGAAAGTAGCAAAGGTATTGGAACCTTATCAGAAAGTAGCAAAGGTATTGATACTTTACCAGAAAGTAAGAAAAGTGTCATCAGCTTACCAGAAAGTAGCCAGGGTATAACTACCTTAAAAGAAAGTAGAAAAGGTATGACCACCTTACAAGAAAGTTGCAATATTTTGAACACCTTACCGGAAAGTTATGAAAGTATCAATATCTTACCAGAAAGTAGCAAAGGCATTGACAATTTACCAGAAAGTAGGAAAAGTGTCATCAGCCTACCAGAAAGTAGCAAAGGTATTGACACTTTACCAGAAAGTAGGAAAAGTGTCATCAGCTTACCAGAAAGTAGCAACAATATTGACACTTTACCAGAACGTAGGAAAAGTGTCATCAGCTTGCCAGAAAGTAGCAATGGTATTGACACTTTACCAGAACGTAGGAAAAGTGTCATCAGCTTGCCAGAAAGTAGCCAAAGTATAACCATCATACAGGAAAGTAGCAAAGGTTTTAACACCGTACCAGAAAGTAGCAATGCTTTCAACACCTTACCAAAAAGTTACGAAGGTTGCAATACCTTACCAAAAAGCAGCAAAGATATTGACACCTTACCAGAAGGTAGTATAAGTGTCATCAGCTTACCAGAAAGTAACCAAAGTATAACCACCTTACAAGAAAGTAGCAAAGGTTATAACACCTTACCGGAAAGTAACAATGATTTCAACACCATACCAAAAAGTTATGACGATTGCAACACCTTACCAAAAAGTAGCAAAGATATTGATACCTTACTGGAAAGTAGTAAAAGTGTCATCAGCTTACCAGAAAATAGCAAAGGTATCGACGCATTACGAGAAAGTAGGAAAAGTGTCATCAGCTTACTAGAAAGTGCCATCAGCTTACCAGAAAGTAGCAAAAGTATTGACACTTTACCAGAAAGTAGCAAAGGTATTGACACTTTACCAGAAAGTAGGAAAAGTGTCATCAACTCTCCAGAAAGTGCCATCAGCTTACCAGAAGGTAGCAATGGTATTGACACTTTACCAGAAAGTAAGAAAAGTGTCATCAGATTACCAGAAAGTAGCCAAGGTATAACCACCTTACAGGAAAGCAGCAATGCTTTCAACACCATACCAAAAAGTTATGATGGTCGCAACACCTTACCAAAAAGCAGCAAAGATATTGACACCTTACCAGAAGGTAGTAAAAGTGCCATCAGCTTACCAGAAAATAGCAAAGGTATCGACACATTACCAGAAAGTAGGAAAAGTGTCATGAGCTTACAAAAAAATGTCATCAGCCTACCAAAAAGTAGCAAAAGTATTGACACCTTTCCAGAAAGTAGGAAAAGTGATATCAGCTTACCAAAAATTAGCAAAGATATCACCTTACCGGAAAGTAGCAGCAGTGTCAACACCTTACCAAAAAGTGGAAAGACTGTAGCGACACCAGAAAATGGCAACAGTATCAACACTTTACCAAGAAGTCGCAAAGATATTGACACCTTACCAAAAAGTAGCAAATTTAGCAACACCTTTTCAGGAAAAAGGAAAGGTATTAACACCTTACCAGAAAAAAGGAAATGTATCAAAACCTTACCAGAAAGTAGTAACAGTACCTACACTTTACCAGAAAAAAGGAAAGGTACCAAAATCTTACCTACACCCACTGTGTTACCAACATTTCCTATACCCAGATACTGGTTTCCTGAAAATTCACAACCATACTGTGCCTATGGAGACTCTCAAGCAGACGACCTCCTTAAAAGTTGCACAGGAGAGCTCAGACCATCCGTCCTTGCTCTTGGGTGTGGAGGAATACGTTCTTGCCTCTACACTTTATGGAAACATTTTGATTTCTCAATTTCTGATGCGCCTAAAAGATTTCATGGCGTGGAATTTACACTAAACGACTGCAGTGTAGCGGTGCAGGCTAGAAACATTATGCTCTTGTATATGTGTCTGAAGCTTCCCAGAATGGAGGAGGCGAGGAGAAAGTGGCTTTGTGCTATGTGGGCGATTTGGTATTGCCATGACCTGTTTTCTGATCATCAAAATGTCTTAAATGAGTCTCTGGCATATCTACTAAAGATTTCTAATCCTGTGGAGAAATGGTATAGCAAACGCAATCCAATGAGAGATCTTGTGAAGTTCACCTCTTTATCTTGTCTTGCGAAAATTGCTCAAGTTTGGAAGATGTGGTTTAACAAAGCAGTTTCTGTCAGCTCTGTGGAACAGATGCATATGTCACGCAAAGCAGTGTTTCAGCAGAATAATGTGACAGACAACATGGATAGGTTCTGCAATATCATCTCCAATGGTGAGAGATTCATTTATGGACACGAATCTGGTGATTTAACTTATCACCAAGAAGAAGTGAGGATGTACATAACGAGTGGAGATTGCTTTGCTGAAATGGTATTGGAATTGAGTGACACAATGCAAGCACGAATTGGTGTTAATTTTACACTCTACGAGAGACAAGATGGAGAATATAACTTCAACTTTGGTGCCCTGCCTTTCAGTGCTTACTACCACACTGTCAAGTTTTCTCCACAATTTCTGATCTCCATCGGGAGAAGTCCAGTGCCATGTGATATCACAGTCTTATCCAAGTACTTCAAAACCAGACCTTTCCTTGCCAATAGTGTGCAGCAGTTCACCATGTGGGTGCAGTCTACAAACAGAGCTCTACTGGATAATGACATTCACATTTCATTTTCCTTCAACACTCGAGATGCTTTAAGTTTCTGTCAAGAACTGCAACAGAATAAGAAGATAGATGGAGGTGCTATTAGAAGAGAAATGCCTAAGTTTAGTGTCATAGATACCTCAGACCTGATCGATAAGCTGGGACTTCCCAATGTTGTTTTATCAGCTATTCCTTTGGTAAAAGATGGTGGATTAATCTTCACCTCAACATACGCCTGCAAAACCTATTTTAACACCACAGAAGAATTCCTGAGCATGTGCTGTGGGTTCAACTGTGAATTGTTCCCTGTGATCCTCGGAGCCCGTTGCGTCAACCACGAAGGTTCCAGTTTCTCATCCTCAACTCTGATCAAACCAACCCCACCAACTTTTGCCAGCACAACGAAAAGATATCGGCATGAGGAGATATTGATCTGGGAAAAAGTTAGTGGGTCTCAGGGACTAATATTTCCCCAGTTACCTCCGGTTGTATCTGGTAGCATATCTAAAGCCTTGCTGGATATCGTGCTGTCCTGTACTTGCACACTGATCCGCCACGTTAAATCCAACTTGATACTCAGTAGGAAAAGTGCAGAAACTGCCGTTCTGATTATGATTCAGTTTATATCTCTCTGTGGCATTTCTTGTTCCAATTTTTCCTTCTGGGAACCTTTATGCTCCTCGCTGCTGAAAGAGAACAACATCCAACCATTTCTTCATGGTTTGCAGACACAAATGCTACTCCATCACATTCATGTTCACCTCACAGTGACCCAAAGAGACTGCCCATTGTGCAGGCAGGTTCCCTTGGATTGTAGCATTGTCCTATTGTGTGCTCAAGTACCACTTCACTTGGTTCAGTCGTGCAGTGCACATCATATTATGGCAATGTTCCACAAGAAATCATCTTCAGATGCAAGTTACCTCTTGAATGAGGCTAGATCTGGACGAGATGTCCACATCTTTGACTGCCTGGATGGCTCTGTTGAAAGAAACTCACTCCAAATGAAGTTCTTTGCGCCGATGATACTTTTGGAGGAAAATTACAAGATAGTTATAGCACTGATCTCCTACAAACCAGAAGTAGCAGTCTCCATCGTGATCATTCCTTCTGGGGCAATCACAGGCTTGCACCCGTCAGTTGCACACTACGAATTTCAAAAGCCAGACTATTCCATTCTACCACAGCAGAGTTCTTTGGGACAGATTTATTATCATATCTCTGATGGCTATAGTTCAGAGACCAGAATAGTACTTGGAAAATCGACATTTGATGCTCTTTCAACTCACAGTTTGCGCTCGGTCCAGCTTTCAGCAAGTGATTTACTCATTTCTTGTAGCTCTCACAGCCTTTTGTTGAAGTATTGTTACCCAATTAGTTACAATACAGTCGACATGAAGTTTTTAGAGAGTTATAAAGAAGTTATTATATCTTGCTACCGTCAGGCTCACAAGTTTGAAGAAGAGAGTCCCTGCTTTGTGGTTAGTCCAGATCACTACTTCTCTCTCTTACAGGTGGAATTGAGCAGAGACGTAATAGCTGCACATTCAAGACGTCAATTTGCGAGTGCTGTAGCAAGATCTATCGGCAGCTTCAATCTTCCACCCATAATTTCTGTCAAGCAGAACTTGAAGCTATTATTTGAAGGAAGTAAAGTGTGCCTATACTTCCACTTGCTATCGCCTGGAATGCAATCTCTTGGATACATTATAGTCAACAAGACTTTATTTGATTATCAGTATCGAACACCTGCCCTTGATTTAGCATTTTGCTTCTTGAATGATCGTGGCAGTTCAAAAATAGTTTCCAAGAAATGGAAAGAATTAGTCCACCCAACAAATATACTTACAACCAACAAGATATTTCTGGATGACCCTGAACTTGAAGTTTTGCAAAATACACTCTGCTACTTTGAGAGACGAACTAATGGAGACTTGCGAAGTGCTGGAAGACAAAGCCAATTCCGCCTGCTTTATCGTTATAAAGTAGAGAAGTTTTTTACTCGTGCAGTCGTCTATTTTCTTCTTTCTGATCCTAACACCTGAGTAAGTGTCGTCGTCATGAGCACAAGGATGTCCATTGCTGTGAGAATGGCTGAGTCATGCTAATCCTTACCTACAAAGTGCTGTGCTTGCATGCACTCAGGAGGACTTCTCCAACTATTTTAACTTGCTTGTTTGTGTGTCCAGTAATTTAGTGAATCACATTTAACAACGTAATCACTGTTTTCCTTCCTTTAAAATTTTTTTTTCTCACAAGATTTGTTCTGATGCTGATATTTCAAAGCTAATTTACCCCAAGCACACACATGACATCACACTTTAACCTTGTATTGGTTTTTTTCCATGGTCCAGCTGGGTCGAGGTAAACGGAACATGCAATCTACTACTTGCAAGAGAAAGTATTTATAGCATATCAGCATTACTATGTGCCTACTTACAACATAAAAACTACAAGGTTCAAACTGAGAGGAATATAGTTTCAAGTGAATGTTGGAACAGTAAAAATTAAATTTACCATTTTAACATATTAATTTTCACTTGTTCTGAGTGTGTGAGATGAAAGTCATAAGAGAATATGTGAAATGATAACTTTGATTCCTTAATAAGATACCTTAAATTAAGACCTAGGGGACGGGTGGCATGGGATCATGTGTAATCTGATAAAATGACTTTCATTTAAAAAATATCATGTCTTAATGTATATACATTTTTATGAATGGATGACACAAACACGAATGGTTGTGCCTAACATGCATCAGCCCGGTGCTAAAAGATTGATTTAATTTTCCTTGGTATTGGTTAAATGCTAATGTTATTCTGGAGCAGATTGACAGTTCACTTGGTTGCAGTTTACATGAAGTTATCTTAGTCAAGTTTATGGCCAATACAATAATACATACTTGTGTTTACAACAATTATACTATTAGATTTTGTAAAGACGCAATTGTCTTGGCTTGTTGAGGATTGGCACTGAACACACACACACACACACACACACACACACACACACACACACACACACACACACACACACACACACACACACACACACACACACACACACACACACACACACACACACACACACACACACACACACACACTGTAAAAAATTAAACAAACCATAGCCAAACACACACTAAAGTCAACTGGCAAAAGTTGTAGTGGGTGGGGAAGTTTTCCTTGGTTTTATTAGAAGCATCTACACACAAAGAAAAACTAACCTTTTTTAGCTAGCACCTTTGAATTAACCTAACAGCCACTCTATAGCTGATGTAGACCTTGCCCAAGGAAATGTCCAAGATATGGTTATATGGTCAATTTCAGAAGTCTGTTGTTGACACTACATACTTGTACAAATATGAGAATATATATATATATATATACTTATACAAATATAACTTACATATTGTCTTTCATTTCAACTATTCTTAGCCTGCAAATTGTTCAGGATCACAATATTCTCAGTGTGGTGAAAGTCCTTTTTTTAAAAAAATTTGTTCATTTGTTTGTTGTGTGTGTTTGCATGTGTATGTGTGCACGTGGGTAGATACTTTTTAATGAGTGTGTAAAAATGTGACTTAAAATATTTTGACATGTTATAAAAAATGTTTGCTGACAACAATATATTTCAATTCCATAGTTTATAAAATTCACACACACACACATACACACAGAATATATATACATATATGGTGCTCCATGGTAGGGAAGCCAATGCACTACCATCAATCAATTGGCTTCTTTGGTAGGGAGTCCTCCATATCATACTCATACATGTTCTCCTTGGTGGAATCATTTCGGAACATATGCTGGAACTTGTGCAACTTTCTTTTTCGAAAAACTAAGAAGAGTACTATTGCCATTACCATGGTGACCATCAATACAATTACGACAATGATTATGGATGCAGTGATGGATATGACTACAGTGTTACTTGAACCGCTGACCTTGTCAGGAACAACAGTGGTGCCCATACCAGCAGTGGGCGCTACAACACAGAAAATAGACAGCATCAACATCTGTGGGAGTGACACACTTGTATTGTTGTTGGTTCAATGAAATAACATATCATTTAGTGCAGACAAGAGAAACCACTGAACTATGTTTTGAGTTGTACACATCCCCTTGCAAACCACACTATGTGATCACATCTGATCACTCTAAAAATAGACTCAATGAGTTCAGCCAAACTGTCAGCTACATAATTTTCAGCATTAGTTAATGAAACTTTGTGCAATACGTACAATCTGATCCAGTCAACAATGGTTGCGACTACAAAAAACTGCAATTAATGAAAAGACAGACGTGCAACATCGAAAGTATGTATTGGAGGATTTGTGGGATCCCATCTTTGGATGGAATCTCACTTTTCCCTACTTTATTTGCACGTGGTCAGATTACCAACTTAGCAATAATCTAATAATTGTGATTAATTGTTCATTCAGTCTCATTCAAAATTAGTTTGGATAAAAATGTCACCAGATAAGCAATGTTGAACTAGCCGTATAGCTACATGAGTTGTATGTCTCCAACTTCAGTACCCCAGCACACTTACTTTTCTAAGAGTTAAAGCATTGTTTGGCATATATATTCCTTAGCTGGCAAGTACTAAGCAAGTGTAACTGATCAACCTCATCACTATCACTATCCTCTAATTTATATCTTTGCCTGTCCTATCCTAGGAATACAGTTTTGTTGTTGTTGTTGATAATCATGTGCCTGGGAACCACATTTGCAACACTACCATTTTATACATGTTTACAAGTACTTTACCAGATGTTTAGGTATGCTTGCTATGTAAAAATCTATTAAATGTGTGTGTGTGTGTGTGTGTGTGTGTGTGTGTGTGTGTGTGTGTGTGTGTGTGTGTGTGTGTGTGTGTGTGTGTGTGTGTGTGTGTGTGTGTGTGTGTGTGTGTGTGTGCGTGCGCAGCCATATACATGATATATGCATGACTGCATATGTGTGTGTATTAGGTTGTGCATGTGGATACAAGTGTGAATGCTGTGTGTGCGTGTGTGTTTACATGGAAGAGACTCAATCAGGGCTATTTCTGCGTAGGTGATGAGGGCCTCTCTTCTGGGCTGACCATTCAGAGCAAACACGTGCAAGTCGAGCTGAAACAGAAAATAGGCAGCAATTTTACACTGTTATTTTTTAATTGATAAGTGACTGCTCCCATAACATTCACACAAATGATTACCTGGGAGACGAGCCACTTGGTTCATTGCAACATAATATAATTATTTAATCTTTTAGCTTGATAAAAATAGACCACAGCACTTCACTGGTTGCAAGCTCATGAAAGAATGGTCAGCCTGTACCATAATTGAGCCATAGCCACACATCACGGAGAACTTGGCTTACAGATATACAAAAATGTGTAGACAATTACCAATTACTAAAGTGATCTCATCACGAACCCCATAGTACTTTTGAATGGACAAAGGTGAAAACAGGTAATGTTTTAATTCTATACATATAAAAAAAATTGATAGTGCATTGATCAAAATAAATAGCCACAACCAGTCTTTGAGCAGGCACCATAGGGGATGAGATAAGGAGGGGAGGGGGAAGGGGGGAGGGAATGGGGACAGGGTATCAATTTATTAAAGATTCTCTTCAGCCTCAAATGTTTCAGTGTCTCTGCACATATCAAGCCTAAAATGAAGCAGGAAACATCCACTTGAGTTTACCACGAACCATCAGAAGTGAGGAGGGCGGGGCAGTCAACAACTCAAGAATTTAGAAAAACAAATGCTTGTATGTGCAGTCAACAATTTGTAGCTATAGAACATATCAACAAAATCCTTAAATATTGTTTCATGTTCAGAATTGGGACGTATCTCACTAGATCATGCCCAAGTGAAATACAAAGTCAGATTTCCAGACTTGCTCCACCCATGAGTGTCAATGGTGCACACATATCCTGGTTTCATTAGCTGGAATTTATGTTCACTACTTCCATTTACCATCATATACATCCTCAACTACAAAAACAGTTACTTATTTTCAGTGCAATAAATTGTACCCAACAATATATCATAATGCAAGTGAGTGCAGCATTGTGTGTCTACCTGAAGGCCCACAGTAGCAGTCTGAGAGTCATACTTCTGTGACATCGTTAAATTGCTTCCCTGTGGCTTAGGTAGAGTGATGCTAATGGCAGACGAAGATCCTCTTCCAATTATTTCATTGTCTGTGTCCTTCACCTCAAGGATTAGGTCAGTCTGTTGCTTGGAAACAGAAAGAACAACAACATAGGTAGTGTCCAAGATACTTAGCTGGCATATGATCCCATCTTCGCAAGAATTATGCAAAAATTTGCAAGTAAAAGGCTCAACGAGAGTTGTTCGAATAATGTCGTACAGTCCAGTGCAAGGTTTAGGTTTGTCAGGGCCGGGAGTGGGTGGAGGCGTGACCTGAGTGGGAGGGGGGGATTCTGTGGGGACTATGTCGCCACTGCACTCGGCTTTGTCCAGGATGATGACGAGAGGTGGGATGACTTCAACTTCACCAAACATATCTTCTGTTATTACTAGCTGTAGTATATGTTTGCATGCACGCACACATATACACACTCAATAACAACAATAATAATAATAACTATACTGGTAGTAGTAGTAGTAATAATAGTAATCATCATCATCAACAACAATAATAGTAATTATACAGACAATAATAAAAGTGGTGCTAAATATACTACAAAAATATTTAATGTTGAAATTAATGAAATAAGTGAACATGCATGTACTGAACTGAAGGACTATATAAGATACACATTGTGAAGTTGCAATGTACAGACAGTGTCCTATGTCTGTTGTGACAAGCTGAAAGGTAATCAATTAAAGTGGCATTATGGGGACACAAGTGGTAGCAAAAGAAACACTCCTAGTTGCCGTGTTGTGCACTCACCCCCACAAGCATGGAGTACTCTTTCAGTGTGAGAGTGACAGCCAACGTCAAGGAAAGACCCAGCACCTCCACATCTCTTGTCTCAGTTTGGTTGAACCAGAAGGAGTCAATCTCATGGAATTGGCTGTTCTCCACCACCATCACAAATGCACCTTCACAAGGGAACACAATCTTCTCCATGTAGTAGATATCTTGTTGAGGGATTATTATCCGACATCTCATCCCATCACATGCTTGGTTGGTGGAGCACTCTGTCTCAATTGAACTATGACCCGAGAGGATGGCCAGTTGCTGTAACGAGGCACACATGCATTCTCCGGCACTGAGTGGGAAGAGGACAGAAGGGATAGCCACAATGTCATCTTGGATGGAGTCTGTGATGTAGGCCTGGAGAGAAAGAGAAGGTGGAGGAGGTGGAGGAGGTAGAGAAGGTGAGCTGGTGTGAAAGAAAGTACTCAGTAGTTGAATCAAAGAATATGTTTGCAATCATCAGGAAAAAATATAATGAATTAATAAATAAAAAAAATATACTATAAATTTAAAAAAAAATAAATAAAATATTTTTTTAACATATTCCAAATTGTAGTAACAGTTGGTTCAAACAACAAAGTTTTATTCAAATAAGCAAGATCAGAGATACACACAACAGCCAGTCACGTGGCAAATCACAAGGTAAGTCATGTTGCAATAGCATAGCTATGACATCACTACACAAATATATAATTTGAAACAAAAATTTATCAATTGACAAGACATAGCAATTGTACGCCATCTTGTTTACTAGTGAATAAAATGCAACATTTTTTGTGGAGTGGTGAGCATGAATAAGAGTACATACTTACAGCAACATTGAGATCTGTGGCATTGCGAGACATCTCCACGGAGAGAGACTGCCCCCCTCCCAGGTTGATCTCTTCACTCTCAGTCAAGTTATAGTAGGACAAGATGTCCTTGCTCTGGGTGGTGATGGAGACAGTGGCTACCACAGGGTCCACACACTTGTCCACCAGCAACACAACATCTGCTGTTTGCAACGCGTCATGTGGAACAAAACTGCAGCTTAGCCCTGAGCAGTTGGCGATGGGAAAGCAGTTTATGTTGGGTTCAAAGAGTGCAAACTGCAGCCCAGTGCAAGGTTTGTCAGGGCCGGGAGTGAGTGGAGGCGTGACCTGAGTGGGAGGGGGTGTGACCTGAGTGGGAGGGGGGGATTCTGTGGGGACAATGTCGCCACTGCACTCGGCTTTGTCCAGGATGATGACGAGAGGTGGGATGACTTCAACCTCACCAAACATATCTTCTGTTATCACGACCTGTAGTGTATGTTTGCATGCACGCACACATATACACACTCAATAACAATAATAATAATAATAATAATAATACTAGTAGTAGTAGTAATAATAGTAATCATCATCATCAACAACAATAATAGTAATTATCAAACAATAATAAAAGTGGTGCTAAATATACTACAAAAATAGTAAATATTTAATGTTGAAATTAATGAAATAAATGAACATGTACTGTACTGAAGGACTATATAAGATACACATTGTGTAATTGCAATGTACAGACAGTGTCCTATGTCTGTTGTGACTAGCTGAAAGGTAATCAATTAAAGTGGCATTATGGGGATACAAGTGGTAGCAAAAGAAACACTTCTAGTTGCCGTGTTGTGCACTCACCCCCACAAGCATGGAGTACTCTTTCAGTGTGAGAGTGACAGCCAACGTCAAGGAAAGACCCAGCACCTCCACATCTCTTGTCTCAGTTTGGTTGAACCAGAAGGAGTCAATCTCATGGAATTGGTTGTTCTCCACCACCATCACAAATGCACCCTCACAAGGGAACACAATCTTCTCCATGTAGTAGATATCTTGTTGAGGGATTATTATCCGACATCTCATCCCATCACATGCTCGGTTGGTGGAGCACTCTGTCTCAATTGAACTATGACCCGAGAGGATGGCCAGTTGCTGTAACGAGGCACACATGCATTCTCCGGCACTGAGTGGGAAGAGGACAGAAGGGATAGCCACAATGTCATCTTGGATGGAGTCTGTGATGTAGGCCTGGAGAGAAAGAGAAGGTGGAGGAGGTGGAGGAGGTAGAGGAGGTAGAGGAGGTGAGCTGGTGTGAAAGAGAGTACTTAGTAATTGAACCAAAGAATAAGGTTGCAATCATCAGGAAAAAAAGGAAAAAAATTAATAAATTAAAAAATATACTACACATAAAAAAATTAAATAAAATTTTTAACATATTCCACAATATATAATTTGAAACAAAAATTTATCAATCGATAAAACAGCAAGTGTACTCCATCTCTTTTACTACTGAATAAAATGTAACATTTTTGTGGAGTGGTGAGCATGAGTAAGAGTACATACTTACAGCAACATTGAGGTCTGTGGCATTGCGAGACATCTCCACAGACAGAGACTGTCCCTCTCCCAGGTTGATCTCTTCACTCTCAGTCAAGTTATAGTGGGACAAAATGTCCTCGCTCTGGGTGGTGATGGAGACAGTGGCTACCACAGGGTCCACACACTTGTCCACCAGCAACACAACATCAGCTGTTTGCAACGCATCGTGTGGAAGAAAGCTGCAGCTTAGCCCTGAGCAGTTGTTGATTGGGATGCAGTTTGTTTTGGGATCAGAGAGGGCAGAGTGCAATGAAGGGCAAGGTTCACCACTGAGAAAGATGAAGATGTGAGGAAGGAGGCTGTCCATGAGGAGACGACCATCAAGAGCCAACAGAAGGTCAATCTGAAATATAAGAGTGATTAATATCCTGTAGAATATCTCTACAAATGAAGTTGTCTGTCTGTACAGGCCTGTCTATACACACATGTTTGCTATGCACACACAGACGATTGCACTAATGGATCTGGGGGAACCATGCAACTTTCTTTTTTTTTTTTGCAAGAGAGAAAATTTCAAACAAGAGTAATAACACACCATCTACTCTGTAGCTCTTCAATAATGCTATTAAATGTTATCGCTCTTACATTGGCATTACTTTTGCATATTTTTTTTAATCACTGGAGGACCATTGGCAGTATCCCCTGCAAGGTTGGAATGTACACCTAATTTGTTTTTGATCCTCAATTTTCCATAACTCAATCATATTCAATAAGTATAATAATTTCAAGGTGCATAAAATTTTGTGTCTTTTAATCAGAGGATCTATTGATGGTTGTGTGGAGATGAGGTAGGGTAGAAACTATTGCTGCAGCCACAGAGTTTTCAAATGAAAACTGGTTCATCCAATTATGATCTCATTCCCCCCTCCCCTCCAACCTTTTCTGTGCCAAATAATTTTCATTTGGCATGCAAAACCAAGGCCCCTCCTATTCTTTGTTCCCTTAGTTTATTTATTTGTATTCTGTAACCATTATTCTCAAAGAATGAACTTGTGTTTGTGCCATCAATACATAACCACCTATTCACCCATGAAAACCTGGTAACATGTATTTCGAAAACCAATACAAAAATATTTTTAATTTCTTAAAATTCTAATTTCCTTCAAACAAATTCTTTGCAAAGGGCAGCAGCACAACTTGCTTTTTCTCTTGGGCTTTGCAATACAGCTGCTCATTAGCCAGCCTGAAATAGCTATTTTCGTTGTTTTTTCTAGCTATATCCAGAATAAGTCTTATCAAAGTTTACTAACACCACAACTACCTTCTAGTTTGATTTCTGTTCCTTGTTTTTAATATCCTTCTAGGACTGACTCTCTTTCTTCACATACACATACTGATTATGCACATACATATTTTAATGGAAGTTTATGTAGTGCTGTTTATTTATCTTGTATATTTAAATAGAATTTTCTAAAATTTATTTATCCTTTTTATTTACCTTTTGGTATGTTTTCTGGTGTTTTATACTTCATAAGCTCACTGGTCCTCCCAACTGTACTGGCCTTGCCAATACATTTGCTCAGAAAATAACTGGCAATGCCAACAGGAATGCTCGAATAAAAAAAGAAACAAATTCGAGATTGAAATTGTTCTTTTCAAATTAGTGCACACCATTTAATTCATGTTTGCAATTGACGAATTCAAAGCTTTATTGTCTTTGAAACCAAGCTATGAATACTCGCCGGACATTTTCTTGGCCATTGGTACCAAAGATAACAAAATTTTAGTAGGGACCGAAGGAGTCCATCGCCACAAACAAACAAATTAATAAATAGACACACATAAGGGAAATTTATAACAAGATGATAAAAGAATAGCAAAGTAAATGTGAATGACTCTTGATAATTATTTAACAGTTGAAAGTAAATGAACAGAAACCCTGAGTTATCCAAATGAAGATAGACTACTATGTATCATGAAGTTTGGCTGAGTAAAACCATTATTGACATTGAAGTTAACATAAACATTGACTTGTGCTTCATTTAGAAGCTTGAAGTCAACTTCATCAATCAGGGCTTAATAAAAGATTTTGGGCAGGGGTGGGGGGGGGGTTGGGTGCATGGGCGTCTCATGTAACAACAAAAATGGTGCCTATGTTTTCAAGGTCCTGAGTTCAATGCTGGGTCAGACCTCTTTTCTCCGTTTCCCCTTTTTCTCCCTTTCTTTTTCAGAAATTTTTCTTTCTCCCCCTTTTTAGATGCCATGTTAGCGAAAGGTTTACTTCATTGTGTGTGTGTGTGTGTGTGTGTGTGTGTGTGTGTGTGTGTGTGTGTGTGTGTGTGTGTGTGTGTCTGTGTGTGTGTGTGTGTGCGCGCGCATAGGCTAAAGTTTTTGTGATTCTGTCTCTCTACTCCTCAGAGCAAACTAATGTGAATTTTTATTGAAGGGCCAAGGTTAGGTGATGCTAATTTTAAGGAAAATTTAGGTGTTCAAAGAATAGAATCAGATAATCAAGTTTTGAATATTAACAGTGAACATCAACTTAATAATCATTACATACAGTGATATAATCATGAAGGCCATCATAAACAATTGACAAATTCCCAGCACGCCCCCCCCCCCCGCCCCCCCCCCGTATTAATCCCAGTAGTACATCTGGAGGAGTAAGTACATCCTTAAAAGAATTTCAATTTCAAATACAGTACATTCCTGGTAGGTAAAAAATATATAATTCTACCTCTTCATACTCAATCACTTTCATCCAATTGAATTTCATTGTTCAGTGCATAGCTGGGTACCTCTGTTATATAATGTAGTGTATATGTGTATACATCCTATAGTGGGGGGGGGGGGGGGGAGGGAGGGGGGGGGAGGGCGGGCAAAGGGTTTTCGACACACATGTGGTAGTTTCTCTCCCAAGTGTAAATTTTCTGCACATAATGGTTACCACATGTGCCACTGAATAGGCTAATGATGGATATAAAGAGCTGTGAGAGCGGAAGATTCCATGTGCTCACCACAAGACAGATAATAATAATAATAGCTGCAGCACTTCCTACACTCATCACATCAGGATATACAATACCACCATGATGTCCACCATGATGTCCACCATGTGCAACACACAACATATCAACTTACAGCTGTAAATTGGATGCCAGCTGACTTGAATGCATTACATATGAATATCTAATGAAGTGTACACTTTGATGAAATTACACGTTTCTACAGTAAAACGACCACATGTTTGGTAAAGTTGCATATAGCTCTACTTCAACAAAATAAACATGAGAACAGCAATAACATATAAACATTAAAAAACCCAATATTAGCCACACATTTTTTTATGCATACATTCACAAGATATAATGCAATGATATGTAAACACACTAAAACCTATTAATCCCACTCAATATATAAGTTGTTCAATCCCCCCCCCCCCCTCCCCTGTATATACCTGAAATCCCTTTATGTTTTGTGCAGTGTTGGACTGCTTGAAGGTGAGGCTAGACCCGGCTGGTGAGGGGAGGGCCACTGATACTTGCAAACCGTCAGCCACACCGTCCAATCTACTACCATCTTCTGATGCCACGCTAAAGATGAAGTAGTGTGTGGGGTTGGCAGCTGTATCAATGGAAACGTTCATCTGGTATATGGACGTGAAGAGGGAGAGAGTGCAGGTGATGCCCAGGTCACATGAGTCCTGCAGATAACTGCATATGAATGGCTCTGTGTAATGTTGCTGGACGGCCTCGTAGAGTCCAAGGCAAATATGGGAGGATGGATCTGGAGGGGGCGGAGCTGTGGGGGGAGGGGGTGTGGCCACAGTGGTCAGATTTGGTGGAGTACAGTGGGTCTGGTCGAGGTATATCGTGCTGAGAGGAAAGATCACTATTGTTCCAAATAGCCAGTAGTACGCTTCTGCCTGGAGGGAGGGGGATTAACATTAACACATAAAATATGCGCACAAAAACACATGCACCATAATTATGTCAGGGAGTACAGTAATGATAGTTCCTATGTTGGAACAAACTGAGTTTTTAATACAGAAGCAGAAAAATCAGTTAAAAATTAAAAAATACTAAACCCAATAAATATCTATAGCTATCTTAGTTTTAATTCATATCAGTTGCTTCATAACTGCCAACATAATGGGCTTTAGATGATATCCTGTAACATTTAATGTTGTTATATATTTTTTAATCCTCTGCTAAGGTTGTAAAATGGCCAAATGAAAAGCTGTCAAGGTGTTCTCAGCAAACAGATCTACAAGGATGTAGATCTGTTCTTACCCATGCATAGCTCTCATATAAGAGTACAATAAAATCAGCATCTTATCAATTATACACAAAATAGGCCGGCAAAAAGTGCTACAGAATGTGATCTCCTTAAAAAAAAGAAAAAGAAAAAAGGATTGCCTATCCATTATAATATTAAGATGTGTATATATGCCTGGATAATTGCAAGCAAAGCTGCAAATGGGCCTCCCAGCTATGCAACTACTAAAAAAACAAAAAACAAAAAAAAAAACAACCAAGGCATGGGAAGTGGGGAAGTGGGATGGGGAGCAGTTACCTCTCCCATTAATGAATGCAGGGGGTATTATTGAAGAAAATGTCCCTTCCTACACACAAATTGGACCAGGAATTTGAAAATATTTAGGAAAAAACAACAACAACAACAACAAAAAACCCTTACACCATCATGAGCAGTGTCTAGGGCTGGAGACATTAGAAAATCAAAACTGAAACAAAGCAAATTGGAGACATTCACAATAGCTGGGGAAGCACTGTTGTGCAAGTCATTTATCCAATAAATGCAATCATTGCCAAGCAGAAAAATTAACTTGAAACTATTCTAATGCCCTTATCAATAATGTATAGGATAAAGTTTGTTGGGCAAAGTGCCTTGATCATTGCAAGTGAAGCTGCAAATAGGCCTCTGGTATATATATTTGTGTATATGTAGAAGGTAAAGGGTAAAAAAGTTTTCCAGAAAGGAATTCTCATCAGCCTTGGTGGGGAGTGTAGTAGTTAGGCCTGTCACTTTCCTTTGAAAAAAACAACAACAACTGAACCAAATAAAAGCCCAGGAAGTGTTGGACTTGCTTTTGCATAGTAGCTGGGATTATTGTCAACAAGACCACAGAAATGTCTCCCAGAATGATAAAAAAAAAGAAAGAAAGAGAAAACAAACAAACATAGGTACTCTCCCAGAATAGGAAAACAATTTTTCTTGAGTGTAGCCACTATCAACCATTTCACAGTCGAATACATTCAATTCAATTATGAAGGAAAACAGCTAAGATTGTTGTTTGAAAGATCATAGAATTGTCTACCAGAAAATAAGATACACTATTATATTCTCTAATGGACACCAAAAGCATTGGGTTTCTCACAACCATTCCTAGCTAACTTAAGTGCATTTGGGATTTAATAAAAAGAAAAAGAAAAAAAAAATTGAGTGTGGCTGTAAAAATTGAACTGACAGAAAAAGCAATTTGTTATTCAGTTCATACAATTGAAACTGTTTCTTCAAAATATTTAAAGTGTAAAACAAATTGTTTCTTAAAATACATTGGTCAGATGAAACACTAGAAGAACATTCATTTCATTTCTACACAATGTCCAACAGGCAGGACACCAACTGAATAATGAGAAATCAGAAGAGCATTGCCAGGCATACTCTAACGCTACACTACAAGACTAAAAAAGAACACCATTTACAATTCCAGGATATGTCAGACCAGACCATGACAGACAGTACATTGAAATCAATATTTTCTTGGATGACTATCTAAGGGCAAACCAAATGCTGAAAGGAAAAAAAAAAGGAGATCGAATTGTATCAAATTCACAAAAAGTAATTGCTCCTGAGAAACAGGTGCACCTAATGCATTTTGGGATACTGTATCCACACTAGTGGTAAAATAACATAAGCACAATACAGTAAAAAAATTTTTTTTAATACTTTGTGATCTAAGAACATGTTCACAAATCCTTTCAACAAATTCAACACAATAACAAGGTGGGAAAAATTGCCGCTGCATAATTGAAATGAGATTAATTTTTAAAGACAGATTGAATCAAAAACAGAAAAGGGGTGTTGCCTGTAAGGTTTAGTCGAGTTAAACTTACTAGAAATTTTTTTTATTTGAGATAAGCATTTTCCTGGCTGACAATCTCAGGGAAAAAACAAAAAGATGTTCCATAAGTGAGGGGGGAAAATTAAGGTGGAGTGGTGCCAAACTAACCAGAAATAATGTTCAAGACAGTAAAGGAGCACACAACAAAATCTATTTTAGGTACTGCATCTATGAAAAAGATGATATAACAAGAGAAAAACACTGACCAATGAATTTAATACTTATTGACATGTCCTTGTGCAAAACATGTCCTCCTGAAAAACAAGTCCTCCTGTAAGACTGTTGTCCCTGTAAGACATGTCCTCCCATAAAACATGCCCATCTGTAATACATCTCCTCCTGCAAGACATATCCTTCCTTGAGACATGTCCTCCCACAACATGTCCCCCTGTATAACATGTCCTCCAATGAAACATATACTCCCAAAAGGCATGTCCTCCCATAACTCATATTCACCAGCAAGACATGTCCACCAGTAGTACATGTTCCCCACAAGACATGTCCTTCAGTAAGACATGTCCTCCTGTAAGACATGTTCTTTCAGAAGACATGTTCTCACCTAAAACAGGTATTTCCATAAAAAAACTCCCTCCCTTAAGATATATCCTCCTGAAAAATACATCCTCCTGAAAAATACGTTCTCTTGCAAGACATGTTAGACATGTCCTCAACTAAGACATGCACTTCCTTAAGGCATGTCATCCTGAAAGACATTTCCACCTGAAAAACATGCCCTCTTATAAGACATATCCTGCAGTAAACTATGTCCTCCGATAAGACATGTCCACTCTTAAGATGACACTTCCTCCAGTAACACACATCTTCCTGTAGAACGTGTCCTGCAAGATATGTCCTCCTGTAAGACATGTCCTCACGTATGACAATCGTGTAACTACAGCAAGTAACATGGCCAAAGGTTGTGATTACGTGCTAGAATTAGTGAATATTAAAAAAAAAAATTAAAAAAATCTACCTATCTATCTATCTCTCTATCTATACACCCCATTTCTTCAAAACTAAGAAATTCTGTCTTCCCCATCCAACTTCTGAAATATTCATTGCCTCTTTGTCACCTCCATATCTTTCTGAGGAGAGATGTGATCATGATAAGCTATTACAACCCTGACCAAAGGATATGAATGTAGCTATGTACCTCAATCACTGCTCAGAGTACTTCCAGTAAGCATCTATTGGGGAGACAGTTTTCTACCACAAGTAATAAGTTAGACTTGCACTACAATTAAACTTTTTTCTTCTTCTTTTTCCTGGAGAATGTGCTGCACACAAGAATTCCATTTTACAAGCTTTCTCACAGGAGCACTTCCCTTACAAGGAACCTATGCTCACTAAACTATTACCAATATTTCGATGAATTTAGTCAGATAAATGAAGAACAAGGATTCTTAGATAACATGTGTGAATGTACTTTAATTAATCATATCTCATCTCACATAATGATAATATCTCCCATCTCCAAAATAGCCTCCACTTGTGTTATATAGTCATGG
Organism: Lycopodina hypogea; assembly: GCA_963969325.1. NCBI lineage: Eukaryota > Metazoa > Porifera > Demospongiae > Poecilosclerida > Cladorhizidae > Lycopodina > Lycopodina hypogea. Next base: position 9,502,221 of record OZ017784.1, on the reverse strand, counting down.
GTGGTCACTTCTGTTCTTATTTACATAAACTTGCAGTGTGCTACATGCACAGAGGAGGGATGGATGCACTAATGGTGACTATAAACTCACTGAAACATCCATGGTGTATTCGCTGGGAATAATCACTACAGTAATGTCGATGTAATATCCACCAGCATCTACAGTCTGGGACTCAGACTTGTTATAAATGGCAATGTACAGAGGCTCTTTGGAATCATCTTCGATTACAATCTCCACGGCTTTGTCACATGGCAAGACGACTACCTCCAAATAATATGTGTAAAAAATAATACCAACTTCGGCTTGAATTCCATTGCATTCATCGTTGACGGTGTAGTCATAGACAACAGAGGATTCTTCTGTGTGGCTCACCAGTTCCTTCAGGGAGACGCACATGCAATGGCTGGTGTTGATGGGTAGGAAGGTACCTGGGACAATAGCATAGGGGGAGGCAGACGAGTTGGCTATGGAGAGGCTGATCTGTACACACACACACACACACACACACACACACACACACACACACACACAGACAGACAGACAGACAGACAGACAGAGGAGAAGATAAGACAACCGAACTGAGCAAATGGTATATTATTTTGGACACAATATCGACATCAAACTATAAAAAAAATAATTTAACATGTGTATACATTCTATTAGATTGAGGGACTTAATTATATTATACTATATTATATATATATATATTGGATGGATGGATGGATGGATGGATGGATGGATGGATGGATGGATGGATGGATGGATGGATGGATGGATGGATGGATGGATGGATGGATGGATGGATGGATGGATGGATGGATGGATGGATGGCTGGCTGGCTGGCTGGCTGGCTGGCTGGCTGGCTGGCTGGCTGGCTGGATGGATGGATGCATGCATGCATGCATGCATTTTTATGAGATAGGAACTTTACTCAGGTCATTACCAATGCAACCAAGAGCCTCACTCACTAACATCGCCTTTGGGTCAGAAAAAAAGAAAAGGGGATACAATATTACTTTTAACTACCAGAACTGGACTGTAGAGAATACAGCCATGTCGACAACACAGCATTGTCAGCCTTTCAATTCTAGAGTGACTCAAAAACAAACCGTATCTATTTGGTCACTGTGGACTCGACTAAACCTGAAATCCAGAGTGGCTTCAACCTCTGTACACCAACCGCACAGTGAGCAATGAATAACATTAAAATACACTTGAGTGCATGGGAACAAAAATAAACGAGGACTGCACATAACAAGTTGAAGCCTAGTGCTCAATTTTCTCTCCATCTTTTTAAGACATGCACACACAGATGTCTTCACTGTGAAGCAATATTTAGGAGAGTTACTAATATATGTAGAGCTAGACTCTAATTCCCTTTGCTTGGCACAAATAACCTCCAGACCTCTTCATGGAAAGAGCAAAATCAGAATTAGTAAACCACAAACAACTGCATCTGTGGGCAACTAATAATAGGCAGCCATCCCAGGTTATGTCAGGTTAAGTTAGGTCACCCAAGGTTACATTAAGTTATACCAGGTTAAGTTAGGTCACCCAAGATTACATTAGGTTATACCAGGTTAAGTTAGGTCACCCAAGATTACATTAGGTTATACCAGGTTAAGTTAGGTCACCCAAGATTACATTAGGTTATACCAGGTTAAGTTAGGTCACCCAAGATTACATTAGGTTATACCAGGTTAAGTTAGGTCACCCAAGATTACATTAGGTTATACCAGGTTAAGTTAGGTCACCCAAGATTACATTAGGTTATACCAGGTTAAGTTAGGTCACCCAAGATTACATTAGGTTATACCAGGTTAAGTTAGGTCACCCAAGATTACATTAGGTTATACCAGGTTAAGTTAGGTCACCCAAGATTACATTAGGTTATACCAGGTTAAGTTTGGTGTTTACACTGTGGATTATGGAAACTGTGCTCCTCAGAGCTGCCATGACATGAGGTTCCCCAACACAGCTCACTCAGCAAGGACAAGTTCCTTCTCATCTAATCCAGCAACTAACACTCCATGAGCTGCTGACTATACACAAACATCTGTTTGGAACTTATTTCTCCATTCATTTCTTTTTACTTTTTCCAAAACTGAAGAGAATTTGGCATAACATTCATTAAGCCTACCATATAGTCCGGCTTTACCCAGACATGTCCTCCTTTTTGGTCACTATATATCAGTCCGGGAGGATATTTGAAATATCTGAAAATGTCCGGGATTATGGTCTTCTTTTTGTTGAAAAATATTTGTCCCTGAAATAGTCACACTTTTTCTTTTTTTCTTTTTTATACCAAAGTGCAGCTTAGCAACAATAGCGCAGTGAGGTGGTCTGGAAAAGCAGAAACTTAAGTTAGCATACTTTTTCTCTGTCCCTATGCCCCTCCCACTACTTATGGTAGATGGTGGAAAGGATTGTGGTGGGGGATTGTGGTGGGTATCTTTTTTATATAGATTTCTTTTCTGACAAATTATTGTACTGTGTGCGACGCTCTGAATGCTGTCATAAATCCTACCACCTTTCCTATGAAGGCTGATTTCTTGATTTGATGATTATATTTTAAAGCTCACAAGCCCAAAGGTAAGTGCAAATCCACTTCAAAACTGAAGATCAAATTTTTCATGTTTGGGAGAACAGGAGAGGAATGAGAATCCCGGTGTTTGGACCGAGTATTTTTGTGAAATAGGTAACAATGCAATTAGTGCAGTAGAGTGAACTTTTCATTTCACACAGTGAAGCATCATCAGGACTGCACATCTGCCATGTTAACCAAAAATCTTTAACCAGAGTAAGTGAAGGTGGGATCTTATTAATTCCAAATTATTGATATTCTTGCATTAAATTGATGATATGAATATTTTATACTTTTACTGTAGTCAGGTAGAGGATTAAAGATTGAGCCCATTTCTCTGTTATGGTGAATAAAAATGAGGGAGTCTGAGATTAGTGATGCTATTTCTTTTTCCCCTTTACATTTTATTAATGGTGCTCCTTCACACACAAAAAAGTTCACTAGTAAAATATGATAACCCTCCCCCCTCCCCCTCTCAAAGTATCCTCTTTTTTGAATCTGTAAATATGGTAGCCCTACATTCATTACTATCCTAGCTGTCATATACTCATTTTTTATGTGGCAAAATAATAGAGCAATGTTGTGTGCATGTTCAGATAATAGCTGAGATTATTTTTTGAACAGTCCTTTAATTTTTAAAAATTTTAGTTAAGTCAGTGAGCACCACAATACAATTTAGCAGGTCAATTGGTTATTGGCATTATCTTTACAATCACTTATGAATGATGTCATATCTAATTAGCGTACTGCAAATTAATAAAATAAAACACACTGCAAGTGGCATAGGAACATGCCAAACTCATCATCTTGAACTTGCCAAATGACGAAACATTATACACTCAATGTTAATGTTCTCCCTCTCTGGTACTCAAGGAATTATGTATGGACCAAATGGCATCAATGCTATCAGTGCTGCTTATATACAAGGGAGGGGGAAATAGAATAATAGGAAGGTGAAAATAATTGACCTATATTGCAATTCTCATTTAAATCTTCAGAACTGCTCGTTTACTACTAATATATATATATATATATATATGTTAGTGATAAGCCACCACGAACATGTCATGCGTCATAGTGCGGTAACATTCGTGTGTATAAAATCAGAAAATAAAATATTATAAAAATGAAGTAAAAAATTAGAATAATCCACAATAACTCACACTATAGCAACATCACTTACTTCCAAATTAAGATATGAACCATTTCTGGACATCATGAGTGACAGAGATCTCCCCACTCCCAGATGCACGATGCCATCCTCCTCAAACATTTGCCGAACCTCTGTTCCTCCAACATTTAGTAGTAAGTCAGTTGCTATTGGGAGTGCGCACTCCTCCACTGCAAAGGTCAGGGACCCAGTCAAGCCCGAGGAAGGAGGGAACTGGCAGGAGAGGCTGGAGCAGTTGTTGATGGAGCACTCTGCATCACTGTCCTGGGCAGCTAAGGCCATTGAGGGGCACTGTGATACAACCACTGTACACACGTACACACGTACGTACACACACACACACACACACACACACACACACACACATACACACACACACACACACACACACACACACACACACACACTTGTTAGAGAATGGTGAGCAAACAGTTCTGTAGCAAAAGATTTCCCACATGTATATGTATATACATGTGTATATACATGTAAAATACACATATATATGCATGCAAGCACACACACTGATACACAGAAGAAAAGCTTTATAACTTGTAACATTAGATTAAGTCAAAATAACGGTTTGATTTATACTATATAATTTATATACTGATACAGATTAATGGTGATATGGGTGAAACGTAGAATTAAAAATAATAAATTAATAAGACAGTTTTGCAAATGCTTGAATAAAGTTGAAGTTTAAAGACCATACTTGTTTTATCCAGATTTAATATTTTTGGAGAAGATCAGACTGACAGCAGTCCAAAAAAAAGTATTTTCTGGACAAATACTAACAATTAAGATATACTGACATATGAAAAGTACATGTGTAAAGAACTGTGTGACTTTCATCAATCATTGAGCATCCTATCCAATGGGCTCTTTCTGGGTTTTCTTCACAGCCAGAAAATCAGCTCCACCCTAAACTTGCTGACAGAGCTGGAGGGGACAGCAAGCTAGCATATCACCAGTAACTATCAAAGGTGCTCTCTACACACCTGTTCCTGCTTTAGGCTTGGACCATTTCTTCTTCATGGCCTGACCCCTAAACATTCCCAACAACTAACAAATATCAATGAATTAACTCATTCACCATCACAATTAAGTAAGGTTACAGTTTCAATGATACTATGCTCTTCAAGCATATCAGCTTCAAAAATTTCCTCAGTCCAGTGGTGTCATTCACATGGGTTTGCCTCTCATTCTACATGTAAGGGTGAAGAATTACAATTTGAAAATAAATCTAATTTAGAAAAATGTACCATTTGATTGAGCTTTATTATTAGAACTAAGTAGGCATCATAACTCCAAAAATATAACAAATAACTTGAAAAGTTGAAACAAGACTCCAGGCAAGTACCTAATGTTGTTCATTCCCTTGCCAGCCAATTGATGAACTTATACACAAGTTACATGTTCTAAGCACTCAGGAAAACAGTCAGGAAAACTGGCTAGTCAACCACAATTAAGGTACCATATTAAAAATTGGGTTATAAAATTCCCGTCATATCGCTTAGCCAAGGATTTCCTGCCATTATCTGACTTGATTCCTTCTGAGGAACTAGAAGTGCTGCTGCAACAAATAGCTCCACTGCAACCAGTAGCTCCACTGCAACCAGTAGCTCCACTGCAACCAGTAGCTCCACTGCAACCAGTAGCTCCACTGCAACCAGTAGTGTTGCTGCAACCAGTAGTACTGCTGCAACCAGTAGCTCCACTGCAACCAGTAGCCCCACTGCAACCAATAGCCCCACTGCAACCAGTAGTGTTGCTGCAACCAGTAGCCCCACTGCAACCAATGGCCCCACTGCAACCAGTAGTGTTGCTGCAGCCAGTAGCCCCACTGCAACCAGTAGTGTTGCTGCAACCAGTAGTGCTGCTGCAACCAATAGCCCCACTGCAACCAGTAGTGTTGCTGCAACCAGTAGCCCCACTGCAACCAATAGCCCCACTGCAACCAGTAGTGTTGCTGCAACCAGTAGCCCCACTGCAACCAATAGCCCCACTGCAACCAGTAGTGTTGCTGCAACCAGTAGCCCCACTGCAACCAATGGCCCCACTGCAACCAGTAGTGTTGCTGCAGCCAGTAGCCCCACTGCAACCAGTAGCCCCACTGCAACCAATGGCCCCACTGCAACCAGTAGTGTTGCTGCAACCAGTAGCCCCACTGCAACCAATAGCCCCACTGCAACCAGTAGTGTTGCTGCAACCAGTAGCCCCACTGCAACCAATGGCCCCACTGCAACCAGTAGTGTTGCTGCAGCCAGTAGCCCCACTGCAACCAGTAGCCCCACTGCAACCAATGGCCCCACTGCAACCAGTAGTGTTGCTGCAGCCAGTAGCCCCACTGCAACCAGTAGCCCCACTGCAACCAATGGCCCCACTGCAACCAGTAGTGTTGCTGCAACCAGTAGCTCCACTGCAACCAATAGCCCCACTGCAACCAGTAGTGTTGCTGCAGCCAGTAGCCCCACTGCAACCAGTAGTGTTGCTGCAACCAGTAGTGTTGCTGCAACCAGTAGTGCTGCTGCAACCAATAGCCCCACTGCAACCAGTAGTGTTGCTGCAACCAGTAGCCCCACTGCAACCAATAGCCCCACTGCAACCAGTAGTGTTGCTGCAACCAGTAGCCCCACTGCAACCAATGGCCCCACTGCAACCAGTAGCCCCACTGCAGCCAGTAGCCCCACTGCAACCAGTAGCCCCACTGCAACCAGTAGCCCCACTGCAACCAATGGCCCCACTGCAACCAGTAGCCCCACTGCAGCCAGTAGCCCCACTGCAACCAGTAGCCCCACTGCAACCAATAGCCCCACTGCAACCAGTAGTGTTGCTGCAACCAAGAGCCCCACAGCAACCAGTAGTGTTGCTGCAGCCAGTAGCCCCACTGCAACCAGTAGCCCCACTGCAGCCAGTAACATATAGGTTGCCATGCATGTCAAATGCCAAAGTAAGACAACTTGCAGGGAAGTGCAGTGGTTGTGCACTGGACTATATTATCGGTGTGATTAGTGATAGAGCATGCCATTATGAATACAAAGAAACATAACTACCCAAGCCGGTAGAGCAAGAAAACTTTCCTTGATCAATGACTTCCTTTGTTTGATTTCACCAGAATTCATGGGAAGTATTAGTGTTTGATTCTAAATTGATATGTGGTGCTATAGCCGAGGGTGATGAAATAAAACTGTAAACTTGGCGACAGCCTCACTAATTCATTCCTAAAAACTTGGCGACAGCCTCACTAATTCATTCCTAATCACCAGTGAAAGTATATAGTATTGGCTATAGTGAGTGTACATATTCATGAACTGGAATATAATGATGGTCCAGTCAGTCGACTTGATCATTTATAAAATCAGCTCTGCCAAAGTACTTTCTGCTTGTATACTATAAAACAATTAATTTGTGGTCATATTTTAAATCCAGTCACTCACATGCCAAATCAAACTTTGGACATAATTAACCACAAAAGCTCATCGTTGGCATTGGAACCACCAAAGATCTTTGCACCAAAAGCCCAGACTTGATGAAGCCAATGGACTGGAAGTAAACAAGTAATCCAACTAGACTGGCTGAGCACTCAGCTATAACTGGTCAGCCCATCCCACCCCAATATCCAATTAGGTCTGATGGGCTTTTACAAGTGTTTACTCTGGAGCAGAGCTGTATTGATCAAGAAGTCATCTATGGAATAACTTATTCAATCCTAAATAAAATGCAATTTAATCTCATTCACAATGTTATTCAATAATGACCATTGGAATTATAAATTAAACATATACAGCTTAATGTATGAATCCTGGTCATAATACAACAGCTTCCAACAAAATCACATAGTGCACTGCAGTGGCTTGATTAATTGTTCTTTTCTTGTATGCTGTAGTAAAGATAGGATTGTGCACAGAGTAGTGAATCTAAATATCTGCATCTAAATATCTCATTCTGAGACATAGTGAAGCTAATGAGCAATGGACTGACTAGAAATGTCCTCTCTTCCATCTAAGGCCTAAGTGAGTGGCAGACATGACTCAATGCAAAGGAAAAATCCCGTTGAGCAGATAAAATGGTGCACTTGTTCTTCAACACTCACAACCACAGAGTAAACCTATGACATCCAGAAGGAAGACCAGTCAAGATGGCCAGTGAGAGAGACAATGGTTTTGTGTATGTATCAGAGAGCTTGCACAGGAATGCAAGTATACTTGTCAACAGGCACTTGTAGTTATTATCCACGCCAACAAACTATTACACTGACTCTGTGGTACTAAAATCCTCCTGGTTGGTACATGGAGATTTCGGTCTGTTTGCTAAAGTGTTACATTAAAAACAATTACTATTTAAAAAAATTATTTAAGGCATTGCACCAGAAATTCACTAATTGATGACTGAGTGATGGGAAAACATGTGTGAACATTCAGTGGAGGAAGAGCTAACCATGACCTTGTCAAAGAAGCATCAAGTATCCAAGAATCATCAGTGTTAATCAATATACTCAGCTTCCATCCTAGTACAGTGTTCCGAGTCTGGTCAACAGTACCATGTATCTTGTGTGGCTGTTCCATGGCAATGTTGCCATGTTAATGACAACACTATGCAGGTACATTGCATGAGAACCATTTCAACTTCAACCAAAATGACACACTTAATTTCTTTTGCTCTTAGCTGAAACCAGTGACATTTTTAAAGAAGCTTCTACACTAGATAGTAGAAGATATAGCTGTATCCATAAAATACAAAATATGGGGCAGAAATTGAGTATGGTAGCACTTCAATGAGATAGGAGTTTATCTTTGGCATTAAGAAAATTTATGAACAAAATATCTACTAAGTCTGACTATTTAGTACAACGTATTAACGTATTTAATAATATAAAATATGGGGGAATAAAATGATGTGATGAAATTTTTACTGATATAAAGCTGCTTTGGAGAATATAATTACACAAATTATCTACAAAACTTGTGCCATGATTTTATCTACTTAAATGCTGCCAATATCATCCATTTTACTGATGAAAGATGCAACACTAATCAGATAGTTTTGCAGAGAGAAAAACCATTCATTAAATGAAGACATACATGTAATATTGAGATATAATAGGTAATAGACACAATAGGCAATAGAGTCCTCGGACACAAGCGAACACAGATAAATATTTCAATTTATATAGTGAGCTTGGCAAGGCTAATAGATGCTAGAGTGACTGAGTAAGGTAATTCCTGACCTGGTGCTACACCATACCATCTGCTTATGTTCCATGAATATCTGTTGAGAGCAGGTAATAGACACTTTAGCAGCCTGTAGCAGGATGGAAGAGCTTAATTGAATTTGGTCATGAGGAAGAAGTCTATAATGGCTTCTTTGGCACTTGGGGGGATGTGACCAAGAGAGCTAATTTCAACAGTATGGTAAGTTTGGATTCCATTTTCTATCCTTCAGGTCATTGACCAGGTAGTTATAATTTTCTTTACTTTGTTTTCTAACTCTGGCATTTTGGAGGGCAGATTTAGAATTAGATGGGACTGTCAATTCAGAGTATTTGAATTTCTCTGGTACTATGTACTATGACAATTATCTACAGAAAGCAAAGTGGCTTCATTTAGCCTAGTTAAAAGTAACTGAAAACAGACTAAAAAAATCAAAAAACAACAATAAACAAACAACCTTGCTAAACAATACTTGATCATGATCATCTATTTTATTTTGGATAGCTCAAAACCGACCCAATTCTATTCATTTAGTTATTGAAACCAACTGACCGAGCTAGCTGCTAACCAAGTTAATTCTCTCCATACCTCGTAATTCCACCATGAGCAGCAGCAGAGTACCCACCCACGGTGTAAGTGACACCTTCGACATGCTGTTCCACAAGCTGGACAGAGAGGACCCCCAAATAAGTTTAGCAACTCTTCTCCTTAAGATATGGAAATTATGGCTGGGTGCCTCCGAAACTGTCTGGCAAACTTTTATCGGCTCAAATACTGTGTTTGAGCAAACTTTTATTGTCTCAAATACTCTGAAGAAATGGGTGGGCTAGGCTGTATGAAAGGAAATGATTTCCCCCCATTATTGCCAGGAGTGCCCCACTTGGATTCCTCCCTCGGAATGATTATTTTGTAAATACAAACTAACACTGGAGACAAAATTGTATAGGTCAGAATATTGATATTATTTTGATCACTGTAAAAATTAATCTGATACTACTAAGAAAAAAATATAGTAGGAAAAAAAGGCTCTTTCTGTGTGCTTTATAATATAACAATACAGAGTGGGAGGTACTGAATATTGTTAAATGGCAGGTGGAACAGTGGAGCTCTTTGCAAGAATATTTGGAGAATGATCACAATTTACCTCAAAAGCTGTTGTGGGCAGCTGTGTTCATAGCTAAAAAAATGAGTGGAACACAGGTCTAGTAACACTTGGAATGGGGGGCAGCATACATCCATCCAGTTCTGTTCAAAAATGATTTTTTTTAAAACTAATTGTTTATTTCTTTAAAAACACTAAAGTTTGTTGTTACAACTAAGTGGTTACAACTAAGTACTTTTAATGTATGGGAACACTGTGGTTATTAGTAATTTTGACTATATAGAAACCCAAGTGGTAAAATCTCACCACAACCTTAACCCCATTCTAGGTGTTCTAGTATTATTTGCCACATGTCTTAGTGCTGGACCACTCTTGTTATGACCAGATGACTAAATATTTTTTTGAATCATTCCACTTTTACTCAGGTAACTTGTCTGCTCATTGAATCCATCCAAATGTGAAGCACATATTTCAAAGAGCTAAAAGGTCTTTCACATGGTATAGAAAGTTTGAAATATAAGGGGAAAATTATTAAATTATTCTCGAAGAGAAGGAAAAAAAAAATTAAAAAAGGACAACCAAAAAAATATAGTTAGATGAGGTGAGATTGAGTTGTGGTATGATTTATAACTTTTTGGTTTGATTGATACCAAATGAAGTATATATTTAACAAACTTTTCTTCTTCTTTTTTCTAATGGTGGGTATGAAATCAACATAGCTTGATAACAGAGCACCTCAGGCCTCTCAAATAACCCCCCCCCCCCCCCCCCCCCAAAACAAAACACAAAAAAAACAAAACAAAACAAAACAAAAAGTATCTGATAGAGAATAGTGCAGCTAAAAAGTTCAACAACTATTACCAAAAGCTGAAGTGGTCTTTGTAATTTATACATATACAGTAGATGTATATAACTGTACACGCATACAGAGGTTACTATTAGACATGGAAATGGATAATCCAACCTTTCCTACTATGCAGAAATGTATCAATTAAGAGCAATTAATTCTATTAAGAACTAAATACTGGTAGAATAATGTCATTGTCAAAATATTTTGAATTTTCTAAAAATTTTTTTTTATCTTGTAATGGTGATGGGAAGGAGAATATTTTGTGATATTAATGCCATTTCAGATTGAGTGAACACACAGGGTCATGTGATATGTTGTTCGATCAAAAATTTGAGTTCATTATAACAATATTGTGCACCAAATAATGGTAGACATTCATTTTGGGATGAATATATAATAGGTGTTAGTTACTGAAACACTGTGTCGCACAATATTATGTCACAAAGCAGTTGATCTGAAAGTCTTCATCTGTTACCTGCACAAACAAAAATGGCACCAACAAAGAAAAACAATAACAACATTAAATCCTAAAATGATCATTTCAAAATTAAAAGTACTATAATATTACCTTGGAAACACAGAGAGTCATCTCGATATTTACAAAGGAGGATAATAGCTTCACTTGGTCGCTATCTTCCATTTCTCTGAAAAGCATTGGTGACATCTGTAACAGAGACTCAGCTGTATCAGAAGTGAATCGTGCTTTTAGAGTCCCTGAAGAGTCTCCAAATAATGCCCCCAATGCATATCCTAAGGAAATAAAATAATGAATAACCTATCAGTCTATGCAGTTCCAGTGGGCAGTCAATCTGAATTGAAGCAGATGGAATGCAATAATGGTTGAGGACAGAGGACTGAGTGTAAACCATTTTACAAGTTAGTCAAATTCAGGACAATACCTGTGCATTGTATGTTCACACATGCTGTTTTTCCTCTTTAGATATGAAACCATCCACCAACTGCTACCCAAGCTGTAGTCACTTGGAGATGCCAGTGGACATGCTGAGATGGTGGGGCACTGATCTCAACAGAGTTCTGTCTTTTGCAAATGGGTCATGAGAAGCTATAGTTTCAGAACCTGTGGTCTAATCTGACATGGTACAGGTCAGCTTAGCCCTTGTAAGCTAATAAGTTGGGAGCTATTTAATTTTTAAAAAAATTTATTGATGTTTCTGGAATAATTTTTTCTATTTTTTCTTTTTCTATTTTTTTAATATTAAATTTTTAAAAAAGATCAGGTGGGTATTACTAGTTTGCTGGTACAACCACACAGGCCATAAGTGCCTGGTCTGGCCACCTGTGGTGGGATATCTCTCCCCTCCAGTGACAGGGCCTTTCACTTCCTTCCATGGAGCAGTCAGAAGCCATTTCAGTATCAGCTACCATTAAGGTATATCTAAAGAGCTTATATGGCTCCCCCTCCTGACTCACAGGCACAGAATAAGGTAACAGTGTGGAGCACTGCATGATCTCAGCATGATCTCAGCATATCACACAGACTCACTTGCATGGCAATGTCCCAATAACATGTTCATGTAGAGATTGCCAGCGCTTAATTATGTACAAAAGCTCTAATTTGAAAGTTTAGATAGAAGTAGGATTAGCAAATATCAGTTTGGAAACAAACAGAATTTTACAAGAAATCAGCCGGGTTACTTATACACCGATCAAATGAATCAAAATTCTAGAATAATGACACTAAAGAGATAAACCAATAACAGTACCGATGTTCTAATCAGACAAACAAATAACACTATTAATTTCTTATTCAAACAAACCAACAACAAATAGATCACATATTAACACATTCAAATGTGACATTTACATTAACACATTAATATTTAGATCAATAATTTAGTTGATTTTACTGTTATAATTACACTACATTGCTTACTATTAGTGTGCTTTCTCTGTAACACTCCTCTTGTTTCTGGCCACACCTCCAAACCACACCCACCAGGAAGGATCCATTGTATGAGTCGAGCATGTGCAATGAAGTGACAGAACTGTGTGTCGCTGATCACTTTTTGACACAGTGGCAGGGGAGCCCACACACTTGGGGACAACAACCATCCTTGCTGACAGCTGACTGAAATGAAACAAACCAAAAACTTCATTACACTCAGTGTGTGAAAAAGTTGTACACTTTGCTGTGAAATTTCCCAAATTGTGGGCACTTTACACATCATGTTAAATATATGCATTAATTGTGTGTGTGTGTGTGTGTGTGTGTGTGTGTGTGTGTGTGTGTGTGTGTGTGTGTGTGTGTGTGTGTGCGCGCGCGTGTGCATGCATTCATGAACTAATTATCTTTGAAGTTACAGATCAATTGCATGCTGCCTAACAAGATAGAACATGCTCTATCAATGCACATTCATTTAAAGATTAATCATACTATATCTTATTCACACATGATCCTATGAGATCAACTGAGCATATCAGTAGCAGTAATAATTTTAAAAATGAAAGGGGGCAGGATGGGGGAAGAGTGGGGAGGGGGAGGGGTTTTATGAAGTGTGGGCTAAGCTGAGGAGGAAACACAGCATCATTGTAAACTTCAACTTTGCACCTTGCCCATGACCAAGATTTAACAAGAGGTATAATGTGTTGTTTCAATTTTTTTCTCCTTTCACTAGATTTTGATCTAAAGACAATAATTTATATAACCTTGGAGGCCATATCTCTGTACTACACATAGCAATTAGGCCATTCATTTATCATGTGTGCATTTGATGTCTGATATATTCTAAAAGATGGCTCTTTGGGGAGGGAAGGGGGGGATGGTCTTACATTACTGAACTGGAACACAAATCTATGTACCAATGTGGCCAATGTAATGCCAAACCCTCTGTAGCTAGAGTTCCCAACCTTGGCATATATACACACAACTTAATAAGCAACCAGGGCTTTTAGAACCCCCCCCCCCCCCCCCCCCGCGCGGGAGGGGACTCCAGGGCCATCAGGACCCGAAGAATGGATTTTTTAATGTACATAAATACATGAATAAACTTCCTTCATGCACGAACAACCACAAAGCTGTTACAAAAAAAAAAAAATTATAACTCAAGTGAGTCCAAATGACAGCGTCTAATTATTGAAACACTTCCATCCAAGAGGTACATCCACAGCTCTGTTCAGATAAGTGAACAGGTCACTTAGTTTATTCTAACATTTTCATTTTATGTGTAAGTATTGTGCACTATAGTCATATGACAAAATTCATTATCATTACTGGGCTGAAGACAGGGAGCGTATTAAAAGTAGCCAGTTATGGATCCGAATAATTCAGCACACAGCTTGAAATAACTGAAAATCAATCAACTGAAAACCTATGAAGTGAAAAACTTATTAACCAAAAAACTGTCAGCTCAGGAACTGTCAACTCAAAACCGAATCACATAAAAAATAATTATCCAAGTGAGTTCCAATATGATCAGCCACCACCAGTCAAAAAGAGAGAGCAAGTGATTGAAAATAGGTGCTACAACAATGAGATCAAAGAGGTACATCCATAGTTCTGGCTTAGTACGTGAACAGGTCACTTTGTTCATTTCATTCCAAAGCACACACTCACACATTAGGAAAACTTATGGATCAGATTGTTGGCCATCTACCTCACAGCATTACACCATGCCTCCAAAATATTCAAGCTTTTCTAAAATAATTAATGGCCTACACAGGTTGCATGTCTACTTATGAGCTGCTGCTATTTGCATGAAGCCACAAGGTTTAGAAATAGTGTTTGAGTGGCTTCACTCGTGTTTCGTGTTGATATTGGCCAGGGCCATGCCAGGCATACCAACACTGTAGGAGCACAATGTGTTGTGCTATACATTTTCATCAAATCAGACAATCTAAATTTTTTTGTACATTAATGGGAAGATGAGACAATACCAGTTTTGGAAACATGTGGTCAAATTTCTGCATGTCTCCAGTTACATACAGGCTCAGCGGGACTTAATTTGACACGACAGACCTGTGTGTCTGCACTACAGACCTGTGTGTCTGCACTACAGACCTGTCCGTCCACACACCAGACCTGTTTGTCCGCACTACAGACCTATCAGTCCACACTACAACCTGTCTGTCCGCACTACAGGCCTGTCTGTCCGCACTACAGACCTGTCCGTCCACACTACAGACCTGTATGTCTGCACTACAGACCTGTCCGTCCACACTACAACCTGTCAGTCTGCACTACAGACCTATCTGTCCACACTATAGACCTGTCTGTCCACACTATAGACCTGTCTGTCCATACTATAACCTGTCCGTCCACACTACAACCTGTCCGTCTGCACTACAGACCTGCCTGTCTGCACTACAGACCTGTCTGTCTGCACTACAGACATGTCTGTCCGCACTACATACCTGTCTGTCCACATTACAGACCTGTCTGTCCACACTACAGACCTGTCTTTCTGCATTACAGACCTGTCTGTCTGCACTACAGACTTGTGTGTCTGCACTACAGATCTTTCTGTCTGCACTACCGACCTGTCTGTCTGCAATACAGACCTGTCCGTCCGCACCACAGACCTGTCCGTCCGCACCACAGACCTGTCCGTCCGCACCACAGACCTGTCCGTCCGCACTAGAGACCTGTCCGTCCGCACTACAGACCTGTCCGTCCACACTACAGACCTGTCTGTCTGCACTACAGACCTGTCTGTCTGCACTACAGACCTGTCTGTCTGCACTACAGACCTGTCTGTCTGCACTACAGACCTGTCTGTCTGCACTACAGACCTGTCTGTCTGCACTATAGACCTGTCTGTCTGCACTACTTACCTGTCTGTCCGCACTACAGACCTGTCTGTCTGCACTACAGACCTGTCTGTCCGCACTAAGGACCTGTCTGTCGGCACTACAGACCTGTCTGTCCACACTACAGACCTGTCCGTCTGCACTACAGACCCGTCCGTCCGCACTACAGACCTGTCTGTCCGCACTACAGACCTGTCTTTCCACATTACAGACCTGTCTTTCCACACTACAGACCTGTCTGTCTGCACTACAGACCTGTCTGTCTGCACTACAGACCTGTCTGTCTGCACTACAGACCTGTCTGTCCGCACTACTTACTTGTCTGTCCGCACTACAGACCTGTCTGTCCACACTACAGACCTGTCGTCCGCACTACAGACCTGTCTTTCCACAATACAGACCTGTCCGTCCACACTACAGACCTATCCGTCCACACTACAGACCTGTCTGTCTGCACTACAGACCTGTCTGTCCGCACTACAGACCTGTCTGTCGACACTATAGACCTGTCTGTCCACACTACAGACCTGTCCGTCCGCACTACAGACCTGATCCAGATCATGACAAATCCTGTCAACACTTGCCACACACATTCACGAAGTAAGATCGGATTGCAATCCAACCGATCCACCTGCGTTGGTGGTACTGATCTGGATCACGTAAGATACACAAAGAAGGAATGTGGGAGCAGTTAGTGAGGTTAACCCCAGCTGCATTCCTGGGGAGAATGTTAGTGAGGTAAGAACATGAAGAGATGAGAAGATGGAAGGCTGACATCTGAGGAGGAGCTGGTGGTCCCCGTAGAGCTGGGAGTGCAGCGCAAGTGCCTCGACAGTGCAAAACTAATATTTAGTCATTGATACATCTGGGGAGGTAAGCCTTTTAGCTTTGATGCTGCCCCCAATATTCACAGCCGTATTATTTCTTGATGCTACAGTGTATACACTTCCAATGCACTTATTTTTTAAATTTGCATCAGAGAAATGAGTTATTTTTATTCTACTTCTCACCCTGTGTGATGCACAGATATTGAAATAGCATAAGGTGTGCCTCAATTATATTGTTGCTGCCTGTTGCTTTCAGCCGTAAGTATTGTTACAGTTATTCTCCTAACCCACTGGCACTCCCGGCTGCAATCAACCACCTCCTCATGCTACTTCCCTTCTGCCAGTGCTTCATCACTATTGCCCATCTTGGCAGGTTCTGCTGATGCCGCTGGACAAGGGTGAATAGCAGAGAAGAAACAGCACAAAGAAGCACCCTCTGTATTTATTTAATTGTAGTAAAACCAGCTACTCAGGCATGTCAATGGAATATCAATAGAGATTAGTGCTTCTTTAAGTGGCTGATCATTTTGGCTGTGCAGACAGGATTTATCTAGACCAGATCTGGTTCCAGCTTCCCATGATCACACCTGATGATTCCTTGCTCCAATGTGGACAGGCCTTGACTGTTTGTTGATATAGAATTGGTGATGCGAAAATACTTGGCAACTCTCGCCAATACCTGAAGATTGCCTTGATAGGGACATTTGGAGGAAGGGTTGTTTAAAATATAACGCTTATGCCTTGAGTATCATTACTAGGAACTGGGGGGGTGGCTATAGGAAGGATAAATATGGGGGAGAAGATATGCACATATATAAATTCTAAACAATCCAGCGTACTCCAAAAAATTATTAAAATTTTTTTTGACCGTTTCTTGAGAAAACAAATATAAGAAAAAACACAGAAATCACATAAAATCATTCCTCTATCATTTTGTCCAGCACTAGAAATGCAATTATAGTTTTTAACACTAAGTATGCAAGAGCACACACTGCCAAACCATTTTTACAATACCCTACAGAAATTAGAAGCACTTAAAATTGCTACAGCATGTTGATTAAGAAGCAGCTAAACATTGTCAAACTCACTAACTGACTATTTACCATCGGCTGCTCTCTCTTCCTGCGTGGGAAGTCACACTGAATAGGAAGTCCACAGGGAGCTATTGACCTCATGGAATAAAAGGATAAAAAACAGGAAATATTCAGTTTTTAACATTTCTCATATCATGCCCAAGTTTTAATTACTGCAGTGAAAACCGTGCAAATCAACTAAACTGGAATAATATACTGTGTACGTAGCAACACAAGAACTTATGCACACACAAGATTTTTTTTGTAAAAACAGTCAGCATTTTTTAACTCCAAAAATCTGAAACAAGATAGAAAACAGAAAACCAAAGACTTGATGATAGTAGACAAGATGTAGCACAAGATATTCTCGCAGCCAGGGACACTGCTATGCTATACATGAAAGACTCGACTCTCATATTTATTAAATCACAACTTCTCACACAGAAGGTCATAATATCCAATGACAACTGATGAATTAGGTGGCATGCACTTTAAAGGTTTGAAATGGATGGAAATAAAAAAAAAAGAAAAAAAAAGAAAAAAGGTTTGTTTTGTATTTTGACACACACACAAAAAAAGATAATCCCCCCCTCCCTCATTATTTTAATTCAGCAGCAAATCCAGGTAACTGTTGGAGGTAATAGTATTAAAAACATAAAAAAAAAAACAACTAAAACAAAGTAATAGCTCTTGATATCATTGATATTGTTATTCTCCAGTACTGCAGATACAATGGAACTCAGAAATGCTACTGCAGAAAGAGTTGTATGATATTTAATTTTATTAGAAAAATTGATTTTTTTTTTGGCACTCACAATTATTAATGGGCAATTGTAGTGCACTCAGCATGCCCTGATATGGTGTGGAGGTACAGAACATGATAGACATTCTACTTGCGCCACATGCAATGCTGGGCCTTGAGCCACTAAATATAAGATCAGTTGAATATGTAAAAAAAAACAAACAAGAGCAGTCCCACACTAAGACCTGTGGCAAATAATTACTGTAATATTTATTAAAACAGTGTTTAAAAAATTTTTTTTTTAATTTTTAGAATTGGTAAAATAATTGTTTAGAACACTTAAGGTGAGGTTAATGTTGTAGTTAGATTTACAATTTTAGGCTTTTTAATACCTTAACAAGACTTAGTTGTAACCACAGGGTTTCCTTACCAAAAAAATATTTAGTTGTAACCACAGGGTTTCTTTACCAAAAAAATATTTAGTTGTAACCATTAGTTGTAACAACAAAATTTGGTGTTTCCAAACACTAAACAATTAGTTAAATATCTATTCTTGAGCATAACTTGTGGATGTATGCTCCCCCCCCCCCCCCCCCCCCCACCATTCCTATTGTTCCTAGACCTGTTGACCACAAGTAAAAAGAAGAAATACACCCAGATGGCTGAATAGATCTCAGTCACTGGTACTATTCTCCTTTAATAGCTGGACATCTTGGACTGATGATATGGCCACACCCACAATTCTCTAAGGCAATGACTTATTGTATCTTTAAAACCATCTACTATCTACAGTGGGAAGGTTACATCAATACAATTTGCTTGCCTTGAACCAATCACTATTTAAATTGATTAAATAATGTTAATCCCAAAATTTCTGTCACAACTATGAGGCATGTTACATCACATGACATCAAATAGAAAGCAGCTGACCATTAATCAAGTTTCCAGTAGAATGAGCATCACACTTGAGGTGCACCTTTGACCCTCCAGGTCTAAATCCTGAGGAGAGTCCAGCCAGAACAAGCAACTGCAATAAAGAAACACAATGCAATAAAAACATTACAATAACTTTAATAATTTTTCCTTCGTTTACCTGACAAAGATTTCTTCTTTTTTTAAAACTATTGTACATATCGTTTCACCAAGTGCTGCCTAATTACTCACAAACTTTGTGTCAATTAGATACTGTGGTCTGAGAAAACTGTCCAGTTTCGATTTACTTATTTGTCTCATGTTTAAATTTGTAACACTGAAATAATTTTAAGTTAATGATTTCAAAAAAGCATTCCAGATTTACAGAATACTGTACTAGAGTATACCATTGTAGGTATATATATATATATATATATATATACACACATTATTTATTCTTTTATTTTATAAAAAAATGTTGCTTGCTTTCACTTTGCCTTGGGATTCACTGCACAGAGAAAGGATTGGGTTATGGCATGACATTGGGTGTGCAGAGAGATAGAAGCAGCCACCCCCACATTGGATGGCTTCTGCTTGAGCAACATTCCTGTAAGTCTCCAATGAAGTGTAACTGCAAACAGCTACACATTGTACAGAGGACTTGTTGCCACTCGTCTTCTCTGCACAATGTCTTATTGGCATTACAGACACTTGCCACAGCCTAAGGCAAGAATTAGGAGGATGGTAGTGCCCGGATAAGAGGGCACAAACTGGTATGCAAACAAACCACAAATTAGTAATAATACAATAGCATCAAGTCCAAGTAAAAATTCTCAGTGTTTCCGGGAAGGAGTGATTGTTTGTCCATGAAGGGAGCTTTGAAAGAGGTATGGTTGACGGTTGATCAAGTCATAGATAAAATAGAATTGAGGGATTGGAGAAATGACCATGGATGTGACCTGCAGCCATTCTGGACACATTTACATGAAATACAACAATCCTTGTAGAACTATAATTAGATACTATTACAAAACCACTCTATTCATTCATAGTCGTTTAAAGAAAATTGAAATTAAATCTAATGAATAATGAAAATAATTTTTACATATTAGAATTGTTGGTTTACAACTGAATGGAACATTTTGTAAGCAAATGCATGATCTGTATAAGAATGCATGATTAGGATTGGTAAAGGTTGATTCAGCTAGTGTCTATATGGGTCAATCTCGAGTTGTTTCTTCTTATTTTTTTTTATTGTACAAGTGTATGAAGAGAAAAGAAATTTAATATAGGATGATATAGTCATTGTTGTTTCTTTCTTTAAAAATAATTTTTTTAGGGAGGGAGAGAGAGAAGGAGAGGAGGGGAAGAGAGAGAGAGAGGGAAGTCCTCCTCCGCTCTCACAAACACACACACACACACACACACACACACACACACACACACACTTGATTGTACTCCAGCATCTCGGCATCAAAGTTCTATGCTTTTGTGTCCTACACAATTACACACCCATTTCCCAACACATAGAATATCAATTCAGTAGTGCCCAGTAGGTCAATATCCTTGCACCTCCCAAAAGTAAAACAGGATTACATAAACATTATTATCCAATATTAAAAAGCAATCTTGAAGGATAGAGTTCAACCGGTGTTAGATCCTCAGCATATCAAGATACATTGAATGATACTGTAGTACATCAATCACACTCCTTAATACTTTCTAGCACAGCATGGAATCAGAGCCAAAATGGACTACAGAAATCATTTCGAGCAAAATTTTTCTCTAGAAAGTAGTCACAGTGTCCAACTGCTGCCTGGTAGTTAATCCAAATGTCACATGACATTGGCAACAATGTTCATAGCTATCAAGGTACTTCTGGAATGTGTTGCCACTTGAATTGTTTTCCTGTGCCACAGTTTGAGTGTGTTTCTGTGATATTGCTACCTAATGTATAGTGTGACTTCATTATGCATGAGTTCAATTCCAATCTCTCTTTTTCTTCATCCGTGATCACACAAAGTAAGCTTTGGGGAGTGTCTTCTCGTTTGGAGAGGAAAGAAAACAATGGAGGGATGTCCATAACAAGGTTGTAGGTGATGGTAAGACAAATCAAGTCAACTACCATTCCAAAGATGATTAAAAAAAAAAAGAGCTAGCATACATCAGTATTCAAACAGCTTTTAAAGCATTAAGATACTTGTATAAATATATATTGTCGTTAATAAAAATTGTAATATTAAGGATTACTAAAAAAAAAAAAAAAAAAAAAAAAAAAAAAAAAAAAAAAAAAAAAAACGCAAAAAAAAATATTAAAAAAGAATGAACAACCACACACACAAAAAAAATTTTTTTTAAAAAATAAAAAAAATAAACAAGAATAAATTGAACAAGGAAGGTTTTATTTGAAAATATGCATAAAAAAGTTAAATAAATGAAATTAATGACATTTTACCAATTAAAATAAGACTCTCCAGTCCCTGACTGCATAAAACCCATTGAAATTGGAAAGGGTCACTTAATTTGCTTAATTTGTAGTCTACATGGGTATTGCTTGGCTTTAAAAAGGTCAATCCGATATAGTAGTTGCTCCTTGCCACTTTACCACGAGTTCTTCCTTGTAGCCAATGCCAGGCACCCACTCACATTAGTGATGCAGGAGAGAGAGAGAGACCTTGGTGAATGCATCAATAAGATCTCACGGGCAAGCTAATTGAGTGTAAGTAAATCTGACAGAATTAATTAGGGAAACGTTCATATTTTTTAAAAATGTGTTTGGTACATCTCCTTAAATGAACTAGAAACAAAGTACTAGGGCAGAAAGATGAAGTGATTAATTCTTCCAGATCTTGTCAGCTTCCATCAACCTTCTGCTTAATTATATCAAAAGACCGAAGTCATGTTCAGGTGTCATTGGTAAACCCCACGGTTGACCTTTGGAAAACATTATATATTTTTTATAGCCCATTCAAGTAGAGTAATCACTGTCTCTAGTGGATACAAATATTCTCTCAGGGGTGTTGTGGCAACAGGAGACACAAGATGGCCGCTCCAATGAAACATTAGCTCATTATTTTCCAGATTCAATCTCAGACAGACAGACAGAACAGATTCTCAAAAAGCAGTTCCAGCATTTGCTGTCCTCTGAAAGATTTTTCACTACTATTCAAGCCAAAAGCGAATACTGCCATCTTGTCTGTATTGTATGATCACATGCTCAGACACATTCAAAAGTAATTTCTATTTTTAAAAATAGCCAACATCATTCCGAGAGGAAATGGCCTAAAAAATAAAAAATAAAAAAAAAACCAAAAAAAAAAAAAAAAAAAAAATCATTCTGAGAGGAAATGGCTTAAAACAAAAACAAACAAAAAAAAAATTACGAGAGAAAATAGTTTAAAATAAAAAAAAATTTCAACATTGGATTAATTAAAAAAAATTTTTTCTTTAATAAAGCCATGTTGATCACAAGTTAGAGACCATTTAATTTCCCCTCTTTTCTCTGGTATAATGAATGCCAGTTGATCTGATTGAATTGGTAATGATTTCTCTTGTAATCTGAATGATCTGTCTTAATTAAGATTTATGCTGAGGGTGCAACATTTTACAGACAAGAATGCTTCTCTTGGTGATACGTTGTCTAAAAAACATGTCTAGCTCCTCAGAAGTGATACACGTCAGATGACAGGAAAGCCCTGACTTCACTTAGGCAATATGATGGGAATTTCATAATCCAATTTTTAGAGACCCTCCTACTAATGGTTTTAACACACATGCACCATAATGAGGCTAAGTGTAAGTTACTCCATGCATGCTGCATGTCACCACCTGTGAAGGAGCCATGTGCATGAATGTGTCCACCCTGAAGCCACACATCAAGACCTCAATCTCACCTGCAAAAAAAAAAAAAAAAAAAAAGTTAACAGAGAATTGAAAATTCACATGCACATTAGCTACTCCACCAATCACAATGAAGTAATTTTTGCTGTAATGTAGTCATGATACTTGTGTGTGCTCCAAATATTAGTAATCTAGACTGCACACACTCACCAGAATGGTCAGCAACTTGAAGGGAAATGTTGGGCTCATCTTCAGGTCCATATTTCCGTTCTCTCTCCTCCTCCTCATTCTCTGTGGTCACTGCCCACCCCACACACCTCACTAGCATCACAGCATTCACCATCCCTGGGGGCACATCAGCTACTAGCAGTCTGTCGGAATGGCTGGAGAAATCAAGTCTTCCCTAGAGAGTAAGGTTCATAGTTCTGTATAAGTGTGCCTTCTAGCTAAAAGGCTTAAATATGGAAACAAATTAAATTCTGAACCACTCAATTATTTCAATGGCATAATAACATTACCAACAACCACATCACCAACAGAATGTTTTCCACAATCCCTTGGGAGGGATTATGGTTAAAAATGATAATAATATTAAAAAAAACAAAAAAAAACTGGAAAACAATTGTTAAATTTTTCATGCCCCAAGACAAAGGTCAAAGGTAAGACAAAATCTACAGAAATTTGCTATGAGATGTTCCATTGTACTCTCTATACACCAATTCTATATTTCAACTGTTGTGGTGAATGATATCCTCTTGTACTTTCCTTATGAGACATACAGTCATTCTTTTGATTTGCAAGGAGTCAAACTACATGAAACACATCATATTAGTACACACCTATTCGGCTGTCTAGCATTTTTTTGGATTAAATGAGCCACAGGCAAGTTATGACAAAATCAAATGAACTCTAGTTGTTAATCTGATAGTATCTTGCTCATTGGTGGGTCACATTGTGGCCACACCAGAACACACTAGGAGCAATGGCCACAGCCACTAGCAGTCTCTGACACAGCAAGAGAAAACTATTCCTCAGAGACAGTACAACCTCTCGCATCACAGAATACACTGGAGATTATCGTGCCTGCCGGGAGGGGTCGGTGGTGATGGCCGGCCATTACCTCCAGCATCCACTTCATCACTACATGCCAGAGATGTGGAGGATCAGATGTTACATCAGCCCACATCTACTTACCTATCCTCCTGCTTGTGCCATGAGATAATAGCGTATTGGCTGGAGATGCAGATAGCTGGTGCAATATTGCAGTGATTCCAAGTGGGTAGGAGTTGGCAGGGTTTCATACAGAGGGGGGGGGGGGGGGGGGGGGGCCCCTGGAATTCCCCCCCCCCCCCAGAAATCTGGATGATTAATTAGTGACAATCATTAATTTTGAAACAAAAAATCAACAATGCAGATATCAACAATTACACACGTTACTAATAAAGTTTATGCGATGTAACTGTGTGCTATATAATGAGTAATACTGTATACTATAACTGGATTCGACGATTTTTCTCTTTGAACACTTCAAGGACTTCATCAAAGTTGATGGAGGATAGTTCTGGACCTTCAATCGCTATTCTCATGAGATGGGACAGGTTAGCATCATTCAGTCTATTGCGAAGTCTCATTTTAATTTGCTTCATGCGGCTGAATGACCTCTCAACTGTGGCTGCTCCTACAGGAAGAATGAGAAGGATGTTTAGAAGCTTGAAAATCTCTGGAAAAATTCAACTGTAAGCTCCAGATGCTTCCATGTGAACTTTCACTTCTTGCAAGGTTGGTTTGGTAGTCTTGTTCTCCTCCATTACCAACTTTTCTTCTTGCAGAAACACACGTTTAAACAAGCGCCACTCCACAAGAATTACATCCTTGTCGATAAGAGGTGGTGAGGAGAAAGTGACGCCACCAACATCAACTGTTGCCTCGGTCCCGTAAAATTCAGCCAAAGCCGCTACTTCCTCTTTGCCATAATCTGGTAAAACTCTTTCTTCTCTAGGGAATGCTGCTGGATTGAAAACAGAGGAGGATACGAGGAGATCTACAGCTTCACCTGAGAATCGGTCATGTATGTTGTGTAGTAACAAGTTGATGTAAGGAAGAGCTACATTGGCACAGTAACTAGTTAGAGTTTGTGCACTAGCACCTCCCACGCAGCTACGAGCCAAGTGGCCACTTGTGACCGTGATTTCATGAACGTTCTCCAGTTTGTCAACCAGAGTAATCACTTCAGAGCACCACTCAGCTTCGTCTTCCTTTAGCTGCTCAAGTTCTTTAAGGATGCTTTCAAGAACCACAGGTAACCTGCTGAAGTCAGCAGTCTCTCTTTGCATGTAGCAACTAAGCCTAGCCAGGAGGTCAAGCACTTGGGACAAAAGAATAATGCTGGCTACTCCAGAAAAAGAGCTCAAGATAAGTGAAATTCCGTACGCTTCAGCATCTCCTGAAATCTGGTAGAGCTGCTGTAGAGTAATGATAATTGCAGGAAGATCTTTACGGATTGCATGCAGACACCGCTCATGAGACAACCATCTTGTGCTGCTAGGCTTTACTACTTTCAGATCGGGTAAACTGAGGACTGACTGTACATCCTTGAGGGCTTGTGCTTTTTTAGGTGAGTAGTAGAATAACTTCCACAGGTTGGTCATTGTGCCAAACATTTTCTTGATTGCATTAACAGACTCTGCTGCTTGAATTGATGCCAGCTGCAACCTGTGGCAAGAACAGTGGATATACACTGCATGAGCTGAGTGTGCCCTGATCCTTCTTTGAACACCATTCATACAACCAGAGAAAGTAGCTGCCCCATCATAGCCTTGCCCAACTAGCCGTCTATAGTCAAAATGTTTCTGCTCTATGAATGAGGTGAGAGCTTTTGTGATTGAAGCAGCATCCACAGCCTTGATGTGGAGTATACCTAAGAAGTGCTCTTGTGGACAGCCATCCACAATCCACCTGCAATAGATGGAAAGCTCTTCCTGTGTGGATATGTCTTGACACTCATCAGCTAGTATGGAGAAATATGGGCTGGACTGTAGACTCTGTAATTGCTTTCTTTCAAGCCATGTGTTGAGAGCCTCAAGAAGCATTACTACACTATACTTGGAGGTATACTGAGCATTAGAGGCACCTTGTGTGATGTGCTCTTCCAGCAACCCATCTCCGTTGGCAACTTGTAAGGCAATAAGATTTGTATACACAGTGGTGTGGGGAATCATATTCGTAGCCAGAAAATACACCGACCTCATCAACTTGACCATGATGCTACGGTTTTTCTCTACTCTGCTTGCAGCAGCTGAGCACTGTAACTCAAGGACTGATTTTCCACGTTCCGCCTGTTGTGACATACTAGCACTGACTGCAGCATCTCGGTGACACTGCGACTCTTCATGCAGTTTTAATACTTCAGTAGCATGGCTCCAATCAGAGATTCCCTTGCTTGTCCAAGCCCCCTTTGATCCTGCAGATGGATGGCCCCATTTCATGCAGACTGTACAGAACATCCCTTTGCTAGCATCTTGGCAAGTTACCCAGGGATACTTTTTTTCCCACTCTCTCTTGTAAGAAAGCTTAGCTTTGTATTGCCTTCTCTTCTCACTGGATGACAGCTGCTGCTTCTTAGAATGGGGAGGTGGAGGTTCGCCTGAGGAAGACGGCAGTGAACTAACTTCACTACTTTGTTGTGATGGATCTTCAGATGAGTTTCCTGTTCCTGTACGTTTGTCTACTGTAGCATCATGTGGCCGCTTTCGTGACATGAATTTCCTGATATCCATGTTAAAATGAATAGTAGTCAGTATAGAAGTTCTGCTGTAGTCCTTAGCATGCCATGTGCTAAGCACAGAATGCTCTAGAAGCCTGGTGACAAGATAACAGTTCTTCAGAATTTCATTAACACCTGGCTATTACTTTAGTTAGTTAAAGCAATTATGGCTTGACAGTTGTGATTAGAACATGTTTCCAGTGTACATGTAGTAACAAACAATTTTCCCCAGATTGCATCAGAAGCAATCTGAGTGGATGTAAAATTCAAAATTTCCTGGGGAAGCATGCCCCAGCCCCCCAAGCTTGCCCATCTGCTTCAGCGTCGGCAATTTCCCCCCAGCAATTTCCCCCCAGCAATTCCCCCCCAGACTGATTAGAAGTAATCTAAGACATGGTGTCAAATTCAAAAAAAAAAAACTCTGGGGGAGTATACCCCAGACCACACCCCACCCCGCCCCCCCAAGCTCACCAAGTCCTTGCACATCTTCAGCACTATTCTCCCCTCTCCAATAAAAAAGCTATAATTATGCAAAGTTCCCCCCCCCCCCCCCCCCCAAGAAATGAAACCATATCTTGTATGAAACCCTGGTTGGGCTAGGATTTAAATTTAAAATGAAATTCCATGGACCAACCACTTATTCCAGTTGGAAGTAGGCTGACCCAATAGAGGCATGGACAGTTAGCAAACTGAATATCAGTATCGAGTCAAGAAGGGAAGGACAGAACACCTCTCATATCGGACAACACTGCGTGTGTGTGGGCCAGAGACCATTACACACATGCTGACACCTCAAGTGACACCGTTTAAAACTATATCAGTCTTGATTAATAAAAATATTATAGATATGGTGTCATACAGATAAAGTGTCACAGTGGTATTTCCATCTCCCAGCCAAAGTCCTCCCCTTCCCCAACCATCCACCCTCTAGAATTTAGAAAAAATTGCAGACATTGCATGGCTTAATGAATAAATATTGAGTATAGTTTGCTGATTTTGTTTCTTTAAAAAGGTCTAGTATTTGCTGGAAGTCCACTGATTTGAGTTCAAGTCTTTCAAAATAAATTCCCATCAGTTTAGGGCAGGTTAGTATCACTTATCCTGTTTCTCAGGCCAGTCTTAATGAACTTCATCTGACTGAAGGACTTCACTACTGTTGCAGCTCCAACTGAACAAGCAAGCAAACTAGTGAGTGGCTTGATAGCAACGCAGTGCAAACCACAAAACCACACAAGTTTGAAAAATCATTTTTTATAGTAGCATTGAATGAAGATTAATCATAATAAAGGGTATGTTTAAATGTGGGTGTAGTCATGACAAAATAGCTTCCCCCTCCCCCCTCCCCCACCAATAGATGACTCTAAACCTAGAAAAAAGAAGAAAAAAAAAAGGAAAAAGAAGAGGAACACTTTGGTTGTCAAAGCAAACCATAAAAAAAAGTGTGAATATATATTTTTTAATACCGGACCCAAAAAAAAAAAAAAAAAAAAAAAAAAAAAAAAAAATTGTTTTCAGTACATATTTAATACATTTAGAAACTAATCAAACTAATCAAAATGGTGGCAAGTTTGGAAGTACTTACGTCTTCTGTTCTTTTCACAGCTATGGTGGAAACTGAGTTAGGGTGCTGACTTGGCAAAATTTCCTTAAAAAAAAAACAAAAAACAACACAAAAAAACAACAACAAAGATTATTCAACACTGTGTAAAATGAAAACCAAAGGTGTGCACTAAAGTACCAGTTGTGGCTTGTATGGAATCACACTCAGTGTTGTAGCCGGCCCTAACTCCAGGCAAAATGGGAGGTTGATTCCGTCAGTGACAGGAGCACAAGGCTTAGCATAAGGACTGTCAATATAGAGCATGTCCCCCTGTAAACAGCACTTACTATCATACACAACAACAACACATACACACAATAGCTGTTTACATTTTCGAAGATTAGGTTACCATGGTAGCATATTCCTGTTACTTAATGTGGCGAAAATACATCTTTACCATTTCTTGTAAATTGTTTTAAAATTAAAAATAAATTTCAATAAGTTTACAAGAGGCATGAAATTTCATTGACAACTTTGGATTCATCAGCTATAGTTATGTTATAGAAATGCAAGTTACAATACAGATATCAGGTGTACTAACATTAGCATAAAAACTTAAAAAACAACAACACTCTAATTTTACTTTGGTACAGTAGGTACCACCCTGTAGAAGGCTAGACAAGGTCATAGCAGAAGTACAAAGGTCAGTGGGTTACCTAATCAGTAAACAAGCTGCTGCCAGCCAAAAAAAAAAAAAGAAAAAAAAAAAAAAAAAAAAAAAAGAAAAAAAAAAAAAAAAAGAAAAAAAAGAGACAGCTCCAGGAACTCCAAAGGGGAAGAAACACTGTGCTCAGTCCACAATTAAACCAAAAATATAAATAAATAAATAAAAAAATAATAAATAAATAAGACATTGTTGCACATTACACATCACGCGTTGGCTTTATTCCATGGTTCACCACGTCAAGGGATCTTCAATCAATGAAATTATAAAATAAACAAACTAACAGATACTCAATACATTTGTGAAATGTTGGAATCCTGTGTTATCAGGTCATGGAGGTCATTAGGTCGTGGACATCCTTAAGTTGTGGAGGTTATTAGGTCATGAGTCTATTTAGGTTGTGCATATCAGTGAGTAGTGTGTGTGTATGGTTTGCTATGCGATTGGTAAAGGATAGTATGTAACTAGTCACTTCCCTTGTGCTATCAGATAAGTTCTCTCACCAATGCTACAGATGCGTAGTCTATACCTCATCAAACAGTCTGGCAAACATGATGTAGGAGTCCCAGAGTAGCAGAGGAACAGTGACATCTTGCTCCAGAGATGAAGAGTCCAAGTCTACAACCAGCTGCAACAGGACAGACAAACATCCCTTATCACTTCACCCTCAGGGGGGGGGGGGGGGGGGTGCTAGTGTGCCAACTGCTGCCAACACCCCCACTCTACCATCCCTCCACTGACCAGTATATTAGTGTGTGTGGATTATTGTTATTATTTATTATTATTATTGTGGTTTTGTGGATTGAGTGGAGACTACAATTGAAGAGTGCATAACACTCCTCTAATGATGAGAATACAGCATGTCAAATATTTGCAGGGACGGAGGCAAGATTTCCACCTCACATTAACATCTTCCCTATCATGTGCTGTGCCTAATGAACAAGAGCTGTACATGTGCATTAGCAGGAAGTACTAACAAGTGCTGTATGAACCACTTCCTTTCAACAGCAACAAACGATTTTAACAGTAAAAAAAAAAAAAAAAAATTAAACCAGAAAGGAAACATCAGAAAAACAATAGAAACCCCTCCACCCTCAAGTAGGAATACTAGAACAAAGTATTAAATTAAAACTGTTATATGGATTGTGATTTTTAAAAAAATAATTTTTTTAATAATAAAAAAAAAAATAAATAAATAAATAAAAAAAAAAATTAAACCAAGAAAAAAAAAATCTATATTGGATTGACCTGTGAGGGAGGAGACCAAGCAAGGAAGAGGGGAGGGTTCCTATGTCGACCACAAATTTGATGATTTATTAAAAAATTGACTCAAATACAGCAATCAATATACTGTATGGGATTAGTAAAAAATCAAACTATATGGTCTGAATTGGTAGAGGTTCACCTAATTTATGGTCCACATGGCACAGCCATGCTTTCCATATCATTTTCCCCTCCAGATCAACCCGATATAGCTTAGGTTCCAAATAAACCCTTTTAAAAAAATCTGGTTTCAATACGTCATCTACTCCATTAATGTACAGCCTACCCTCTTGAAGGACGTGCCATCCGCAGAGTGGACCACTTCTTCTGCACTTATTCCAGTGATCTGAATAGGAAGGAAGAAAACATTGGCTGGATCAACTCTCAACTATTGCTACTGGACACAATCACAGTGATCATTAAGACCATTCATAAATGGCCAGTCAACAGTATCTTGTCTACGTCATATATTCTTCACACTAGTTGAAAAAGAATTTTAAATTTAATCTCTCATCAGTTTTTCATGAGATGCTAGTTCCCTTTGACATCATTGGTCAAGAAACTTTGTTCATCACTGTTGAAGGAAGATGGGTTGGTAGGAGGAAAAGATGGAGGCCTTGAGAGTGACTTTGCTGTTTGCAGTTTATTAGTCAAAAGAGAGGCTTCTCATGTATCAAATGAACTGACAGGTTTAAAGTACGCACTCACATGCACACACCCACTTGTGTATGTGTGTGACTATATGTGAGTGTTTGCATGTATATGCAACACATCCACATCACAGCCAATATTGAGCACCTTGGCAGATAGGCTGTGGATGTACTGGGGCCTGTCTATGCTACTGCCCTCCACCACTGCACACAAAGACTGGTATCTGCAGAACAAAGTCACATATTATTATACACACACACACCACAATATTGGACATCAACTGTACATGTCTCATCCTAACACCCCCACATAAATTAATTGATTAGTTAAATAGATAAAGAATGTACAGAAAATAGATAGATAACTGTAGATGGATATGTTAATATAAATTATAAATTAAATGAATGGGAAAAAGTAAAATACAGACACAGCACAGTCACTAATGCACATACATGCGCGCGCACACACACACACATTCCCCCCCCCCCCCACACCATGCACATCTCAACATGCAACACTAAGACAGTCGGTTGATTGGTTGGTTGGTTATTCAGTGGTACAATGTCTTGTTGATACTGGCAGAACTGCATCTAAATGAATCAGTTAAAGATTGGCAAGTTGGTGGTGGTGGTTCAACATACAATACACTTGATCAATGCCCTTCACACTACAACACTGACTGACCGACTGACCGACTGACAGACTGATTCTCTGACTGACAGACCGACTGCTGACTGATTCTCTGACTGACTGACTCTCTGACAGACTGATCGATCGACTGACTGACAGACTGATTGACCGACTCACTGACTGACTCACTGACTCTCTGACTGACCGACTGACTGACAAACAGACTGACTGACTCTCTGACAGATTGACTTACAGACAGACTTACAGACAGACTTACAGACAGACTTACAGACAGACTTACAGACTCTCAGACAGACTGACTGACTGACAGACCGACTCTCTGACTGACTGACCTAGCCATCATCTCAGCATCTCTGTCTGGCTCCAGCATCATGACCACGTGCTCAGTGGGCAGCAGACAGAGGGGACCTGGCAAACCTGTTGACACCAGCCGCAGACCAGTCATCTTCAAACAGTGACACTAAGCAAGGGGAGGGGAGGGAGTGGGTGTGTGATAATGGATATTCACATGGTGTGTGGGTGGGGGATAATTGGTATTCACTCATCGCATGGGCAGAGTGACAGACTATGAAGGATTGTTGTATTCACTGGATCAGCAAAGATAAGGGAAAGAGAGAACGAGAAAGAGAGAGAGGAGGGGGCGGGATGGGTAGTGACAAGGATCTACTGGCTGACTTAGAAGCTATGTCTCACAATTTGGAAAAAAAATTTGGAAGAAAAGACCAACAATCACATTGTCATGGCAGAGGAACTCTCTCCCACCCACAGCTAAAGAGCTGACCATATTTAACTCACTATTTTACCAATCACGTCCTAACCACTAATCCATAGTTTATAACACGATCCTTCGTTTTAAACATAAACATAAAATTGTTTGTTTTTAAAAAATTAGTTTTGCACCAAAATTAATGAATGAATCATTAAAAATAGCGCAGTATATGATTTTAGAGTTTGCCAGCAAGTTGCTGAAGGAAACAAGCCCAAGGAATGGTTTTGAAGTGCACACAGGAATTAGCCCTGTACTTTACAAAATAATTATTTTTAACAATATTTGTAAAAGAAAAATACACAAAAATAAAACACACGCATATGATTATTCCTATAACATTATTAACAGTGAGTGAAGTTCACCAACCACACCATAGAGAACTGCACATGCTCAATGGTATCCTTTGTTTACAGTAAACCAATGAAACCATGTGGACAGGATAGCGGAGTGGAGGGAACTGTGATAGGAGGACACATGTACCCTTACCTTCAGATTGGACAGGGAGTCATAGAACTTGCGATGGAGGTACATTTCAAGGTAGCGTGAGGACTCTCCGACATCGGTCAGCTGGATTATCTCTAGCAGTAAACATCAAATATTTTAATCCAACTCTTCACAGTCTCACCATGGCAACAGAGTGTGTGTGCTCATCTTCCGATGTACAATGTAAATGTTCCAACCTCTGTGAATCTGAGCAGCTGCAAGTTGATCAGACTACATTGTATATATTCATAGAAAGGGCACAATCTGCAGACTAGACAGAGCACATATGTGAGTGTGCCTGGATAATTAATTTGGCTTCTCAGCTCTAATTTATTTTGCTGGTTTTGGTTTTAACTGGCCCCTACAACTTCTTCTTATGTTCTAATAGTGTAAGTGAGATGGGAATGCAGTAATGAACAAGAGCAGTCCCACACTAAAATTGGTGGCAAATTATTAACATAATATTTATTAAAACATAGTGTTTTAGACCAGGCAAGATGATTGTTTAATACAGTTTAGATGAGGTTAAAGTTGTGGTAAGATTTCCACCTTTTGGGTTCCATATAGTAAAAGGACTTAGTTGTAACCGCTTCGTGGTAGCAACAAACTTTGGTGTTTCCAAATAGTAAACAATTAGCTAAAAAAAATCCATTCCTGAGCGAAACTTGTGGATGTATACTCCCCCCCCCCCCCACCTCTCTACCATTCCAAGTGTTCCTAGACCTGTTTACCATGGGTAAAAATAAATAAATAAATAAATAAATAAATAAATAAAATAAATAATTTAATTAAAACATAAATAAATTAAAAAAATAATAATAAAAATTAAAAAAAAAAAAATGAAAAGAGTTTTGGTCAGCATGAGGAGATGCAGCACCAGTCAAGGTGCACATCTGTGTTCAGTTCTGTCTACAATAGGTAGCAGTGTCTGTGCAGACGGATGTCCATTCCTGGAATGCACTAATATTGTGCAGGACCAGTCAATTAATTGATGGTCAGATTTACAGAAACTTTGATACAATTTTTTCTGTCGTGACTACAAGATAATTTGCTGATCTACTTACTGGTGGTGGTTCCCGGGAGAGTGTGGAGGGAGTGAACTCTGACCTCTAAAATAGATTCGGTTGAGACAGCCTTGAAGTCAAGAACTTCGGACACACTGTTATCTGATTATTATTATTATATATATGTATAAACAGTAATTTATGTCCAACAGAGATATTCTATTTATTATCATCATCATATGGACTCAATCCACTTACAATCCAGAAGCATAAATATTGTACTCAAATGTTTGATCAATCAACAGTCTAACAGATTTGGACGTAATAGCATCTACCACATAAAGTAATAGCAAGATATAAACGTTTGTGTGTGTGTGTGTGTGTGTGTGTGTGTGTGTGTGTGTGTGTGTGTGCGTGCGCGCGCGTAATTTGAGTGCATTCATGAAACACAAGACAGATGGATATATGACATCATAGCTGACAAAGTAAATAGCATGCTATGGATAATATAAAAAATTTAACCCACCAGATTACACTCTAAATAACTGGCAATCCTTTAACAATCTGATACTCAATAAAATATGCTGGTACAGTATCCTCCACTCATGAAAAATTTATTTATTAGATATTTCAGGAGATGAATATTAATAAAAGGATAAGTTTCCTATTAATTGTGTTAATTAATTATGGTTGGTTCTTTTCACTTACATCTTCTGCTCCTGAGGGGTGTGATGGCATTCAACCAGCCTTTGGTCTTCAAAT
This sequence comes from Lycopodina hypogea, assembly GCA_963969325.1. Classification (NCBI taxonomy): domain Eukaryota; kingdom Metazoa; phylum Porifera; class Demospongiae; order Poecilosclerida; family Cladorhizidae; genus Lycopodina; species Lycopodina hypogea. Next base: position 9,467,533 of record OZ017784.1, on the reverse strand, counting down.
ACTATTACACAGAAGAATAGATCATATGAAAGTAAATAGACTGATCATTAGAAAAATCTTACTATAATTCATAATTCGTTTGTCTGTCTGTCTGTCTGTCTGTCTGTCTGTCTGTCTGTCTGTCTGTCTGTGCGGACTCTAACTCCTCCCAAACCGCTGGAGGATCTTCATGAAACTTTCAGAGATTGATTAGGGCACCTCACTGCACATCTTGGCGAAAATTTCATTCAGATAGGGTGGTTATAGGTGTGTTTTTGTCAATGGGTGTGGTTTAGTGACACGGGGTACATAAACTATACTTGAAATTTGGCACATCTATTAATTGTATCATGTTTTTTTAAATTAATGAGTTCAGTGTCAATAATTCCTACATGTTACATAAAGCAATGTTTGTTACTGCAGGTGGCCAACTTAAAAACCGCTCATAGGGCGGGCTTTGTGCTAGTATATATAACAAGAGCGATCCTGCACTAAGACCTGTGTCAAATATTTGTATTATATTGCTATAATATTTATTAAGAAGTAGTGTTTTAGACCAGGCAAATAACTGCTTGGAACACTTAAGATGAGGTTTAAAAAAAAAAAAAAAAAAAAAAAAAAGAAGAGTTGTGGTAAGATTTACAACTTTTGGGTTTCTATATAGTAAAAAGGTCTTTGTTGTAACTGCAGGGCTTCCATACAGTGAAAGCACTTCATTACAACCAATTAGTTGTAACAACAAACTTTGGTGGTTCTGACAGTGAACAATTAGTTAAAAATCTATTCCTCAGCAAAACTTGTGGATGTATCCACTCCCCACTCCCCCACCATTCCAAGTGTTCCTAGACCTGTGCCAGTAATCATTATTGTGGGTCTGATTTCCCCCCTTCCATTATGCAATGTTACCCCCAAAATTTTTTGACAGTCTGTTTCATAAAAATAAAAAAATTCTGTGTAATAACTCTAATATCATGACAAAGCCTCAAAAGTGTTTGTGTAGTCAGACAATCCACTGAGCTGCATACTTACTTGGCTGTAGAGTTCAGAAGAAACAATAGCCTCTGTTACTCCAGATGGATAACTGTGTGGGATACAATTCAAACAATGAAAATTAGTTCAAGCTTACCAGTCCTAACCAAGTGTAGTGTCGTGCCTTGTGTTTAGACCACACCCCCTGTTGCCTATTTGGTAAAGGGTTTTGTTGAACTGCAGTTGCATAGTATGGGGTTAGTTGTGAAGAATGACAGGGGGAACAGCTAGTGAGTCACGTTATCTTTTTTTTTTGGTCCTTATGTTTAAGTGTGTCAAGTCACTAAAAAGACAGAAATAAAATCAATTTCTTTTTAGTGCGCTTTTTGGTTTTTCACAACTTTCTTTTTGCTATATTTTTTTGAGGAAAAAAAAAGACAGAAGAATATTTCCACTATTCATATCTCATTAATTTAAGATATAAAAGCTAATATGATCTTATTTTTTAATTTTATTTCTTTTTTCCCCCCATTTTTTTCTTCCTACAATCCAAGTATGACACATAAGTGTTCAGAAAAATCAATACTTTGCAACTATTGACATCAGTAAATAATAGAAACATTGGATTAACCATAGATAAAATATTCAGGGATTGGAAATGACTAAATTATGATTTGATCTGTGTTAGGCCTGACACTACTAAATTCCCCCCCCCCCCCCCCCCCAAAAAAAAAGGTGGCAAGCAAATTTATCCCAGCCACTGACAGGGAAGTGTCTACTCCCACACATTGATTGAGCTACTTTGCAATCACTTTTGCATGCACAAAATAAATTTAGCTAATTCAAATCATATCTTCAACAACAAAAAAAAAAAAGAAAAAAAAAGAAAAAAAAAGAGAAAAGGAAGTAGAACCCCTAAAATAGTTATAAAAGTTTGATTTTGTGTGGCTATCAGATATATCTCAAAGCAAAAACAATAAAGAAGAAAAATGCTAGAGGCTGGAATGCAAAAGCAAGATAATCATATCGACATTTGGTATATTATACAAGTAGTCAAATTTCGTTATATACTTTCTGTCATAAATATTGCATTTGTTCATAAGAAAGCTAACTTCCTTCTCTAGCTGGACTAGGAGCTGAAATAGAAATACACACAATTTCACCACAAGCAGTTCTGTTCAATCCAATTCAAGGACTTGATAAAGCATCAGGGAGATCCGTGTTATCCCTTGCTAACTTCCTGGGGAAAGTCCTGTTCCAGAAAAAAAAAAAAGAGAGCTAAGCTCTAAAAAAAAAAAACCAATATCAAATCCTTGGCCCCTTGGCTGTTAGTGCAAATCGGAGTATGAAAGGTCGCTCTAGTCCAGGTGAAGTCCATGGACTTTGTACTATACCTATAGAGAGTGCATGGCATTTCTAATCCCTGTCTATTGCATCTATGATTTAACCAATACAATTCTTATACTAAATTAAACCAAAATCCAAATAAAAAATAACAACAAACAAATAAACCATAGCTAAATCCAAATAGCTAAATATACTAATTGGGATCCATGGTGATACAAAAAAGAATGCTGGATTGGGGTGGAGGCATTAGATTGAGGTAGCTACAAAAACAAACAAACTTGGATATTGATCAGAGAACTATTCAGGGAGAAATAGTTGATAAGTTTTGGGACAAGGCAATAACTTGATGCATGGGGACAGGTCAAACTTGGATTGGAGACTTTGCGAATATAATAAGACAATGAATACAGTTAAAAAAGAGAGAGAAAAGTTAGAATATATTCAATTGGGACTTGCATCCTGCTGAAAAAGATCTGGCAGATACTTGAGTTTACCGATACTTGAGTTCACCAGTTCCTACCAGTGCAGCGGCTAAGATGCAGGCACTGATGAACACCCACATCCAATTAAGCAGAACTGATCACATTCACACTATAGCAAAGACCCACCATCTCATGTAGGCTAGAGCTGTATATATGAAGAATATTTCTTTAAAGAAAATTATATTGCCCCCTCCAACCCTGGCCCTAGCCATAGGGGTGGGTGAATAGTATGCTAGCCCATGCACTTTATTGGGCTTGGGTGTTCACAAGTGCATGTGTTTTTGATGTTGATGACCTGCACCGGTAAGCACTGGTAAAGTCAAGTATCACCAAAGATATAATCAATCTTTTGAATATGGCATTTTTGAAAAGCATCTGTTTTCATTTATTATGGTATCATCTGAATAATCCCACACACCAATCCTGAACCTTATAAGCACAAAATCATAGTGCTAGAATCTAACTCGCTCACGTTGAGATCAATTCCTGCATCTTTACACAAACCCATGCCCTGTGGAGAAAAAAAGAAGTGGATAAATAGTCCATGAACCATACCAGGAGAAATACCATGAAATGTTACTGTCCCGGTGCAAGGAATGAAGTTTTGGTAGTGTGTTTAGGGTAAGTTGCTGCAGATCGGTCTGCAAAAGAAGCACTACTTCTTCAACAGTGCTGGCCATTCATACTCCCAGAAATGAATTTTGAAATGAATCGACCTCCGGTAAAGGGTAGATTGCGCGCGCCGACCTAAAATTAGATACCGAACTAGCAAATCCCACTTCCGTGTTGGCATGCGCATAAAAACTCGTGACAATACCAATTACGGAGTGAAGTTATGGTCAGAGGGTTAACAAAATGGCGTTGTGTTGAATAATTTCTAGTGTGTTCCCTTCTCTCAATACGAAATTTTAAGGTGGCACTTTCTGTTAGGTGTATAGGGCATTCCGTACTGGGCTTCCTGCACTGGTGAATAAATTCTACTGAGGGTGGCTGTACGCAGCACGGAGGAAACCGCTATAAAGACTTGTTCGCTGGAGGGAGCTTCTGAAGAGTCGAACTCAGTATAAAAACTCAGCCAATAGCTATCTAGTTATTGGCAGAGTGTTTACGCCTAAGCCACAAAGGCATATAATTCAGTGACTCTTTGTAGGGGCAAAGAATTTTTGTACTTGGTGAGAATTGGATTTGTGAGCGCTGTAGGTTTTGTGTTTGTTAATATTTGTGCTCGATGCTGTATGAAGGATGATGTTGGCATAAACACATCGCTATGAACAGCAAATGAAGTTTATTGTTAAGTGTGCTATGGGTGAACTGCTTTTGTGTGTATATGGATGGCTGAGTGTTGCTCTGAAGTTGGGAGGAATTAACTCCATTGCTTCCTGTTCTGTTACCAAGGTCAGCCATTGTGCTGGACCACTTATGGTTTGCAGGTATAAAGTATCAAACCAGGCATTGGTATATTAGTGGCAACAACACTTTGCTGTTCAAGAAATGATTCCTCTTTTTACTCGAGAGTTGACACAGCAGTGTAAGATGTATTATAGAGTCTGTGCCCAGAGTAGGGTTTGTGGGAGATTAGCAGTGTTTTAAGAAGGTGGGTAACATCCTGCTCTCTATGTTGTAGCTAATTCAGGAGTCCTTCAATAACCTATGTAGTGGGTAATTCATCACTAATGGAAATCTTACACGTGAGCATCCTGACATTTTGGGACTCTGTGTGTCTGGTTTGTCCAGTGTTTTTATAGTAGTGCTACAATTTGTATTGGAGTAAGTGTTAGTAGTGATAGTTTCATACTAAATTGTAATTTCGACACCTTTAATCCAACCACATCGTTAATTAGTTGTTGAGAGTTTGTTATTGTACCCACTTGTTAAGTGAGAGGTTGAAAGAGGCAATGTAATAAATGGCTATGTAACCACATCATTAATTAGTTTGTTTAGAGTTTGTTATTGTACCCACTTGTTGGTGAGAGGTTGAAGGAGGCATATATGATAATCGCTATGTAACTTGTATATAATGGAATGGAGGGATTCGATGTGATCAAAATCTGACAGTAAATTAATTGTCCTTGAACAAGATGACCAATACTTTCTGGGTGCTTCATTGAGTGAATGCACAGCTGAAGGAAAAAATGAGAGTTAACCTCTCCTCATGGTATATCTTGTATTTTTGGTTGTTGATTTTGGTTTGTTGCATGTGTCAGAGTCTGTCAATTCAGCGCTACATCTGCTATTAGATTATTGTGGTTATGTAGGTGTGTTATGGAAGTAATTGTTACAGACTTGTGACACAAAAACCATGAACTTACATAGGTATATTTGCACCATTGAAACTCCTTTATGTTGATAATGGGTATTTTGTGTCTACTAGTGATCCGTCGTGTATCCTCCATATATTTATGCAGGATTGTTTGTGTCATCCCTTCTTGAGGCATCCTCGCCACACTATATGGCAGCCGTTGACAGCAGCTCTTCCCCCTCTTATGCTACCTCCCCATCACCTCAACAGTCGTTGCATGATTCCAGTGCCACGTCTTCCCCTAGCACACCTCTGAGTGGTGCCCCGTCACTTCCCTCCAGCTTGGCCAGTGCATCTCCCTGCTCTATGATGCAGCAGCTCACAGCTGTGATTGGAGACACCGGGTATATGCAGAGTCCTCAGGATGTGTCCACTCTCATCAAGTAAGTGGTCTTCACCTTTACTCTTGATGTGGGTGGGGGTGAGGGGAAATCATTCGTTATTTTCATGGAGTCGTCACATTGCAAACTGCCATTTCAAGAGAGTTTGATGATTTTCCAGTTTGTAATTAATATTGACAAACAAGTGAGGGCTTACTTGATGTCTCCCTGTGGTGTGCGTGTAAATACATACGTTATATAGTGTTCACGTTTTTGTGACAAAAATGCAGGGCACTGGACAGATGTACAATTTTAGGAGTGAGTTGGCACCCCCCCCCCCCCCCAAGGATAATTTTAAATCTATCGTCATCAAAGAAATGTCAGTTGAAATCCTAGCTGATATCAAAATCAGAATATCTTTAGAGGGAACCTGACGATGTTCACTGGCTGAATGAAACAAGATGGTCTGCCGTGTTTCATTCCAGTAATTATCTACTTACTGTATTTTTAGGAGCAAGAGGGGGGTACTCACTTTGTGTCTCAAATGTGAGAAGGAAAATCCATATAATTCTGAGCCATGAATTTGTTGCCATATATCAGCCAGGTTAATTGTAGTTCTAAAGGAGTTATTTTTGTTTCTGCCAACTTAAATTGCATGGAAACTCTCCTAGTCCGTCTGACTCTGTAGTACTTGCAGATAATTATTGTGACTACAGGAACAAGATAGGAATTTTGCCTATACAATAGTGGAAATGATTGAAATACTTTTTTGTTTTAAGTAGCTGGATTAGGAGTGTGACAGTGTGCACATTTCTTTTATTACGTGTCACATAGCATTGGTCAACTTTGTGTAGTGCAGTGTTGTTCGTTATTTTTATGGTTTTTGGAGGTTTCAATCATTGCACGATTGCCCACAAGCATTTTATAGAGGGAAATGTGGGAGTGGTTTTAGGAGCATCAAGCCTCTCCACACAGCAAGGGAGAGATTTGGTTGGGTTGGGTGGAAGCTAATTAAGTGTGGTGAAGAAAAAAACTATTGTCTTCATTTTGCTTACATGTTCTTGTTTTCCACTTTCTTCCTAATACTTACAACTAATATTATGGTGTCCTCCATCCATCCATTGGACTGTTATGTATGTACTCCATATCTTTCCCAAACGGCCCACAATTTTTGTTGTCCCTCCCCCCCCTTCTCATCACCCCCATACTCCTCCCCATCCCCCATCATTCAATCTTTATGAATGTGGGCAGTCATTGACTAGTTGCACACATCATCTTGTATTGCCAGCTGTTTCAAGGACATGACACGTAGCTGGTACCCCTCAAGCTTTTACTGCAGTTAATATTTAGATTTTTCATTCCCATACCAGTCCAAGCAACTCAGCTATCTCCCAATTGGTTGTCATTCCCATACCAGTCCAAGCACCTCAGCTATCTCCCAATTGGTTGTCATTTCTATACCAGTCCAAGCACCTCAGCTATCTCCCAACTGGTTGTCATTTCCATACCAGTCCAGGTGTCCCAACTTTACTCCCACTCTAGATACTTAATTTGCCTGCCCAATTCTCCTTTGTTTTGTCCCAGCTGGTTTATTCATGATTTAAGAGACCCAACAAGTGTTGGTGACAGCACCAGACAATGGAGTGCAATAGGACAAGCTTCTATGTGTGCAAGGTGAAAGGTTTCATTGTCTGTCTACAGTGAGGACAATGGGACAGTCTGACAGTCCTGTGCAGACGTGGTGACTGCCAAACTACCATAAAGGAAGTGTTTGGTTTTTGAACCAATATCACTACAGGAGAAAAAATATTTTTGTACACCTTGATGAGCACTAGATAACAATGAAAACTTTGATCTTTCTCTTTTGTCTAACTAGCTGGTGAATTCGCTTCGCTCGCCACATTGGAGATTGAAAGTTCACTTTTGGTGAACTCATGGTTGTATGTATATACCTACCCATGTGGCTAGTGTACTATCAAACCCTTTGACCTAGAAACCTAAAACTTAGCATGCATGCACAACTTGACCAGGGGAGTAACCTGGCTTACTTGTGCAATGTTAGAACCCCAGGGAGGGACTCTGAGGACCTCAGATCCCGAAAAACTAGAGATTAAGTGGGTGCTGTGAATTTATTCCGACCCAAAAGTGGGTCCAATTTACACTAAATGCTATTTATCTCAGTTGACATTATCTTCAGCAGAATTTTAAGAGAATGGGCATTAACTTTGTCACTACACTTATCCTCACACCAAATTTTTATCTACCTGGGACCTCAGATGGATGAACATACACTTTTTACATAGATGGGTTCACTCATTATATTATATCTTTACTTGTACTCACACTTGTAGATTTACACGGAACTGCTTCGAAAACATGATTCAATACTTAATCAAATTAAAATTGCATGTATTTGCGCTGTTGAATTTGTTTCTCCAGCGTGCATATTCGAAGTTCTGTAAACTAAAGGTGCATGTATTTCAAGAGGTGATAATTGTCAGACTGTAGTGGCCAGTTTCACCTGGGGAGGGGTGGGGCGGGGATGCGGTGTCTCGTGCTCTGTGTAGTATGCAGGGCACTACGTTTCTCAATGCAGACGTAGCTATAGTCGCAGCATAGAATATTTGTAGTATGATGCGCTTTAGTTAGGATATACCACAGTATCTATACTGTGTGTGTACGTATGTTTGTGTGTTTGTTCTAACTGCATGCATCTTGCCATTATTGATGTTAAATACGCTTAGTTAAAACTTTGTTGTTGTTATGTACTCACTGTCACTAATTGTTTCAATATTGTTCCTTTTAGTTTTGCGAAACAGTCGACCTCTGAGATGGTGCAACATTGCATTATTCTCAATGTCATCAGAGCCACAGATTCGCCTGATACTCTCACAAAGTACGTCCCAAACCAAGGAAGCACATAACACTAAGGTCCCTCTCCTTACATCAATTCCTCCCCCTCCCCCCTCCCCCTTTCCCTATTTGCTTTACTGTCTGGATGCTGAACGAGTGGTTCAGCACTAAGATCTGTGGCAAATAATTACTATAGTATTTATTAAAACATTGTGTTTTGGTGGAGTGATAATTTTTGGGTTTCCATGCAGTAGAAGCACTTAATTCTAACCAATTAGTTGTAAAAACATTGGTGTTTCTAGACAGTAAACAATTACTTAAAAATCCATTATTGAGCAAAACTTGTGGATATAAGCTCCCCCCCCCCCCCCCCCTTCCACCACTATTTGAAGTGTTCCTATACCTGTATGCCATGGATTAAAATGATATTAAGTTGTGTGTTGTTCTTGTATGCCAGGTTTATGGATGTGGGTGGCTGGGAGTTGCTGAATGTGTGGCTATCTGATGCCAAGAAAGCTCAAGACACTCCTCTGCTGTTGGAACTGCTGCAGGTTAGTTTTAACAACAGAGAAAGAGAGAGAGAGAGGGAGAGAGAGAGAGGGAGAGAGAGAGAGAGAGAGAGAGAGAGAGAGAGAGTGTGTGTGTTCACTTTCATTTCATATAGTTTTATATATTCTGTTGTTTTATACATTTTGCAACAGTAGGTGCTCTGAGCAACTTTAAATGCTTGTGTATACATCATTTAATAATTACAATTTCATTTGTAAAAGCAGCAGCAATGGCCAAAAGCTGTAATTTTTAAAGTTGTTAATAAAATAGTAAGGTAATGGTAACTCGTGTAATAATAATAATAATCAGAGTTCGTATTAGTAGAATATTAATAATATAAATTAGGCAATACTGGCAGTGTGTATCATGGAAGGGGGAATGGTTTGTCACTTGTTGCTGACCTCATCACATGCTGCATCTTAATAGAGGGTTGCAAGTTGGCCTGTTCACAACACTTTGATCATTGTGATTAATTCTCATACACTGCTGTTTGGATTTTTGTATGTCTGGTTTTATGTTGTTTATAAGCCGATTAAATAAAGCTTGTTTTATTTTCAACTTATGTGTGTGTACATTTCTGACTGTCTGTCCATTCTCGTTTCAATTAATTGAAGTTCAGGTAACAGTATTTGTAATTGATTCTACATTCCTATCTAGTTTTATTATTGTTTGAGTGGTACACTTGCCCTACAAACCAAGCTATGTAATCACGCCCAGTCTCTCTTAAATACCCTAAATGGAGTCAGCAAAGTGTGAACCACATGAACCCTGTACAACAACAGAAGTAAGAATTTACAGTTCAGCTTGTAGGATTCCATCCTTGGATGACTCCTAGTTTAGTTTGTTGTTTAAAAATTTTTAATTTTTTATTTATTTTATTTTTTTTAAAGGGGAGGGGAGGGGGTGGAGCATTAGTCCTGTTTCTATCAAACTGGAGTGCATAATAGGTGAAAGAAATAGGATTAAAATAATGGCTTAATGTCATGCGTCTGCCTTTCATCATTAAGGGGGCCAGAGTGGGGGTCACTGGGGCACACTTCCATGAGGGGTACAGACAATACTACACTTAGATTAATCTCATCAGTGGGTGGGGACTTTAATGCTAATGAGTTGGCCCACCATGACAGGCAGGTGAATTGTTCATGTGTGTGTGAAGGTGGGGGGGAGGGGGGGGGGGGAGTGTGGGCCACTTGGCGTCTGATGTTGTTATTTTGTTCTCTAGGTCCTGCAGAAGTTGCCGGTGAATATAGATGCCTTGAAACAAGGTAACATGGGAAAGATTGTCAAACAGCTCTCAAAGCAGGATAGTACAGGTAAGTATGTGTTAAGGATAGAGTCAATCAGAAAGCTTTATGTGTTTGTTATGCCAAGGTTCATGTATATGTGTGCATGTGTGCTTTTAAACACACACATGAAATACTGTAATTCTTTCTCAATGAGGGATAGATTGCATTATAGTAAGAATTAATTTTATGGCACTGAATAAGTAGGTTCCACATTGTGCTACTCTTAGAAAATATATGTTCAATTCACTGATTGATAAGTGAAGCAAAACTTTGTCCTTGCCAGCAGTGAAAATGTTCGATTGCATATTCAATGATGAAGGAGAGCTGCTGTGACAACCATTTCCTTTATATGCTTTGACTTTCTCTGTCTGTTTATATTTGAGATGGTATTGATACGCGTGAACATTCAGAACAACTCTTGAGCTGTCTTGTCTTTAAATTGATTCTTCTCTTTTTATCAAGGAAATGAACCATCAGCATTATTGGTGCTGTCTGTAGTCATATTGTTGATTTGTGGTCTGAAGGTGTTACATGAGGCCTACTCCCTGCAATCTACTTTCTGTTTGTACTTGATCGGATAGCGTTTCTGTATTCACCTTTAACCTTGGTCAATATTTGACTGTTGCTAGGATTTAAGTGCATTTCAACTATGAATGACTGTTATGTATTTATTTTGTGTGGTTACTTGCTTTGTCCTAATTGATACCATGTCCCCTTGTGTTGCAGCGGTGCAGAGTGTCGCTGGTGAGCTGTTGACCAAGTGGATGTCCGTGTTCAGAGAAGGCCAACAGGGTTAGTTTGTGGCCTCATGTGGCCAGTTTATTACTACCATGCATGCTATTATATTGATGTGTACATTTTGTGTTATATCTTATGTAACATACCTGATCACAACATGAGTTGTATTATCTATTAGTTAGTGAAGTTTAATGTACTCTGTCAAATTGTTATCCTATTCTGCATAAATTTTAATTGATGAAATTGAAGTGGGATTTTATTGCAAATTGTAGACATATTCTATGAAGCTCAACCATTGATGTTGGTTTTCCTCCGGAAAACCTGTAGGCTTTGTTATATAATCTGGAGGGAGGGAGGGAAGAGGCTGAGTTTAATCTGCTTGATCACGCCAGTATGGTTATTTTAAATTGTTATCTAATACCGGATAATCAGTGTGTATACTTTAAATGATGCACACCTCAATAACTGTGCTCCAGCTGGTATTAGATTATCCAATCCTAATAAACTGGGGGTGGGGGAATACAAAGCTCTGACTTACTTGATCACATTAGTCTGGTCGTTCTCAAACTGTTGTCAAATACGGTTTAGAATGTGCTCTGAATGGTGCACACCTTAACTGTTTAAGCTTGTATTGGGTCATTCAATCCGAATAAGCTGGGAGGGGGTAGACTGTTGACTTAATTAATCACATTACTCTGGTTTTTTCAAGCTGTTGTCTAACGGAAGACTTCATTGAGGCTTGCTACCACAGTCTGTATTCCACCATTGCCAGACATAAAACATCACTGCCAGTATTAGTGGTGTTGTGTGCTTATTGACAGGAAGATCATGATCAACCTCTTCATGTGGGGTTCACTTTGGAGGGGGTTGAGTGGGATGTATACAATCCATTTATGCTGGGAGAGTGCAGATAATTGACTGGATACTCATTTTAACACAGTCTTATCTATTCAACTGAAACTAACAAAGGTGCATCATGTTTTTTATCTTGTTTGTTGTTGCATCAGTTTCCAACCTCAGTGGTTACCCACTTGGTTGCTATCCACTAGCAAACAATGAACCCATTTCCTTAATTAATGAGGCAGCACCACTATCTCCTAGTCTCGGTCCCCAGACCCCTTATACGCATCGCTGGATGTATTGCATCACTAACACAAAAACAAAGTGATCTGGTTGCTTTCCATTGCTGGAATATTGGTGCAGCTAATTGTCGACCAAAAAATTTCATAATGGCATTTCAAACCAACTACACCTGCTGTGCAGGTAGTTACATTTCATGAAATGGTTGATCTTTCAGAAGCCATCCAGGTAATGTGGAACTATATATTTACATACAAAATGTAAGTCTTCATGAATATGCAGTTCTGGTAAAATATGTGAGCGGCTGTGGTTTTTATGATTGTGTTCCACGGATGTCTACGGTACAAGGAATGCACAGGCAAGTCACCAGGCCCACTTTATTTGCACGTAATAAGTCCAGCACTGAACAAATTATGAATAAATTCGATTTATTTACACTCCACCACCATGCATATTGTGATGGGCAGTGATTAATTAGGGACAATTTTGATAATGCACAGCAAAGAAGTCAGAAGGTGGTGAGCGTCGTAGCAGCATGGATGGCAACCCTCCGTCCTCCTCTTCCACCTCCTCCAGCAAGAGAGAGAAAATATTTGTGGGAAAGAAGAGAGAAGGGGGTGGGAGAAGTAAAGGTGCAAGTGAAGTTCCACCTCCAGAGTCCGTACAGCTTCCTCCTGGCCCCATGGTCGCCCTGGGTCGACGTCCCAAAGAAAAGTCTGCGAAACGCTCAAGGTCCGTGGAGGGCCTATCAGGCTCTGTCCTCCTGCCCTAAACTAGCACCAAAGAGTGCCATATAAAATGATGAGCTGTCTGTCTGTTCATCTGTCATCGTGCACTCAGCGTGGGTTCATTGTGTGACCTGGTTCATGTGTTCTCCATGTGCAAGAGATCACAATGTGCGTGTGTGTGCGAATGAATGAGTATGTTCGTTTGTGACGACGACCACAAGTGTTTTTTTTTTGTTGTACATTTTTAAATCTAATTTTTGTGCACATTCGTTCACTGGTCCCGCCCCTCGATCATTGACCAAGCACTGGCAGAAGAGGAAGAAGATATTTAAACTTTTATAGCTATTCATCATGAACAAATTGAACAATCATTGATCTATTTGTTTTTTGTATTTATTTTTTGACAAATGAATCCATTTGCGACCTAAGTTACCACACTTAGTTTCTATCAATAAATGGTTTCATTAGTGGTGTGAAGGGTTGTTTGTGCAGATAGCAATGGGAAGTGGAACATGGAGGAGGCCTGTAGTTTATCATAGCTAGCTTTTACAGTCCAGCTGGTCTAGTGAGTCCATGAGTCCAGCTGGCTAAGAGCTGTTTAGAGGTAGGTGGTGTGGAGATAACTTGAATGTAGTGCCTGAATCACATGGTTGATCTGTGAATGGCACACATGCAGTAACTGCACATCACCTGACCATAGCACATTCTGTACTTCTGTATCCAGTAGATAGGTTTTCTACTTCATGAAGTACAAGCATTAGGATCGAGGGTAAATTACTAGCACAAGCATCAGGATCAAGAGTAAATTACTAGCACAAGCATTAGGATTGAGGGTAAATTACTAGCACAAGCATTAGGATGAGGGTAAATTACTAGCACAAGCATTAGAATTGAGGGCAAATTACTAGCACAAGCATTAGAATTGAGGGCAAATTACTAGCACAAGCATTAGGAGTGAGGGTAAATTACTAGCACAAGCATAGTCAGTGTGGCAAAGAGTGAGGGAATCTAATCAGACTTCCAGTGAGAGAGAGGGAGTGTGTGTGTGTGTGTGTGTGTGTGTGTGTGTGTGTGTGTGTGTGTGTGTGTGTGTGTGTGTGTGTGTGTGTGTGTGTGTGTGTGTGTGTGTGTGTGTGTGTGTGTGTGTGTGTGTGTGTGTGTGTGTGTGTTATACTTAATATAGATGGTGTCAAGAAAGGCATTAACAATTGTTATTCCTCTCTCCTGCAGGAAAGACTTGCTAATGGACCAGCAGCTCCCAGCAGAGAAGAAGCTCAAGCCCACAATGGTTTCTACTGTGGTTACACCAGCTGGTAAGTATCTGTGCAAGTAAAAGAAACTACCAATGCTAGTTAATCTGGTTGTATGCATTCCTTGTTTTATTTTTATTCAAGCCTTGAATTGCACAATAATAGCTAAAATTTGAGCCTTCATGTTTCCATATATGGCACACCACTTGACATCCTTTGTCTGTAGCTTTTGTTTTTCTATTTAATGAGTTGTTTATTCTTGGTTCCAATGGGCTAAAGTTATCAAAGGAGGTTTATTCCTCAGTTTCTCTAAGCTCTGAAGCAGAATGGTATGAATTGCATTCCATGCTATAATTTAGTCAGAGATCGGAGCAAGCTAATTTTATTGGACATTGAGCTAGCCAGCCATTGCCATAAGATGTTTGCTATGCTTATCATTTCTATCTAAGAAGAAGTACTGTGGGGGTTTCCTTTATCGAGGAGCTTCTGGAATAACATAGGAAGGAACACCACTTTAGGCGGAGTTGAATGATACATTTAGAGGAAGTTTGTCAGGCATTTGTTCAAGCTGATCTAAGAAGACTTTTTCATGCTTCTTTGTTTGACAAATGGTATATTATGATATGACTGTGTGTTCTTACGTGTTGGTGTTGATTATGCTGATGATCTACTACATTTTGGATGCTGGTGTTGTCTACTATATGTATCTGTGGTCATAATTTGTAGGAGTGCTTTAAGTTGTGGCCACAACCCCCACTTTTAAAAATTGCAAGATCTGCCCCTGCTTCTATGTTGCAATCTGGGGCTTCTAAATGAAATATATATATATATATATTTTTTTCATCTATTTTACACCCCCCCCCCCCCCCCCCCCCTTCCTTCGCTCCTGGGAGCTGATCTAAACAATAATTTTTTAATTTAATTCCTGGCAATTATAATAAAAATGAAATCATTATTGGAATAAAAATTGATACAGCATTATTCAAATACATTATGTTTTATTCAAAACATGAATATCAATTCTTTGGAGTTTGCCTTTTCCTTTAGTCAGTGGACTTGAAAAAGAATAATAAAAACAAGTATAGAAAAAATTACAATGTCATGAAGGAAATGTGATTCACCATGAAGTCGTACTACATTGTTGGATGATGGGTAAAATATTTAGTTCAAAAAATTAAAAAAAAAAATTATGTAAACCACAAACCACTCCGTAATCACCCTCATAAAATTTTATGGAGGTTGGTAAGCCTGTGTATACCATGCTTTGTGCTGCACTAGGTAGGCAAATATTGGAATTATTCCATATTTGCCATTGGGTCGATCATTAGTCACCACCTGTTGTAGTATGTACAATGTTTAAGACTAAGCACTATGTTGGCATTAGATGATGTAGCTGGTCCATGTGTGTGTGCGTGCATGTGATGAGCTGAGTGTTTGTGTCTCAGCTGTTGATGTGAAGTCAGGCAAGGTTCTGGTGGAGAGTGAAGGTTTCATGAATGCCTTGAGCACGCTTGCTGCCAAGAAGAAAGAAAAAAAGGTGAAGAAGAACCAGGGAAGAAGCAGCAAGGTCAGCAGGACTAACTCCACCAGCAGCCTCCCTGACACCAAACAAGCCACCTCGTCCAAGGATGAGGAAGGCAGTGAGCTGACGGAAGGTGTGTGTACATACTGTATGTGATCTAGTGTGTGTATGTATTATATATGAAGTGTTGTGTGTTACAATTCTTGCTTGTGTTTTTAGACAGCTCAGCCTCTCACGGTGACAACAGTGCCAGTGAGTCTGTGAAGAAGAAGCGTGTGTCATGGGCAACAGATGATAACCTCACCACTGTGTTCTACTTCCAGTTGGATGAGTCAGAGCGAGGTATGCCACTGCTTTATTCTGCTTTTCTGCATGAACAAAGGCTTTTGCACATGAGTTTATGCATTCATACATGCATATATACGCATGCACACACATACACACACATGTACACGCACAGGCATACTTACGTAGTATAACTTACATATTGTTAGGCTGTTTCAGAAGTTCTCTATCACCCTGTGGTCTCAATAACTCTCCTTACAATTAGAAATTAAAATTGTGCAGAACTTATTCAGTCGGAACCTAAATATGAACAGAAAGTGGACCTTGTCCTGGGAGAAATTTCTGGAATCAATTAACATATTTAAATGTATGGTTTTTTTTAAACACCAAACTGCACTGAGACTGTTATAACCAATTAACACAACCATTCATCAAGTAATTATCATGATTATTTATGCTGACACTGCTTATCAGCCAGCCCCATGGTACAACTTCCATATAAGGTATATCTCATGGAGATGGCAGTATCGACCAATCAGAAACTTACAGCACCAAAGTCATGAACTGACGTGCGCACACACATACACACAATCACTAAATTAACCACATTTCATTAGTAGTTCATTAATGACGCAATTTTGCATCTGAGCCTACCTCATCCCCCCCCCCCCCCCTCCCCCAAATATGTCCATTTATGGTCATTTTAGTGTCTGGATCAACATCAGAAGCATGTTTGTATTAGTGGTGGTGTAGTATCAAATTATATTGTGTTTTGGTTGCTGCAGTTGTAATAGTGTTGGTTTGATTTCCCATCAGTGAATGTGAACAGGAGTTTCCTTGATGCTGCCAACAAGGAGAAGCTGCGGGAGAGGGAGGCTCTGGAGGCCGGACTCATGTTCAGCCGGGACAGGCTCATGGAGATCATTCCTGTGAGAACCACTGGGGAGGCTGAGCTCAGGGAGGGGAGGAGTGGGAGGGGGGGGGGGGCAAGGTTGAGGTTGTCTCATGACATTCTCAGTGAGATCTCTGTGTGCGCAACATTCACAATAACCTGCTACATGTATTCAACTGTCCATTGGTAGGCTTTCTCCTGTACCCCAGGCAGTTGTTACCATGGTTTCAAAATCATCTCACTCTGTGGTTAAAATTGACGTAATTTTTTTAGTCTGCTATATTTCCATGGCAACATGGCATCATTCCTTATGGAGGGTTATCGGACTAGGTGTGGTCAACATCTGATAGAATACTTCACTTCTTTCAATTCAAATCCCCCATGGATGCTATAAATTGAATTGTGAAGCTTATGTGTTAATTAAAGGAACTATAAAATCTTTTTAATTAGCATGAGGGAGTTAAGTGTCATCTCAATACTGACTAGAAGGTAACTCAGCCCATTCTGCCTCGCCCCCTCATTGCACGTGTGCAGTGTGATGGGGTAGGGGTGGGGCTACAGGGAATTGGTGTACCAACAGGAACTTACAAAAGCCATTCTTGGCTCCACTGTACGATCATTATATCCCTGTCTGTGTTCCTGCTGCTTCAGAGTGGAGGACACCTGTCCCAGGATTTGTGGTCTCAATGTACCACCAAGACTCTAAAGGCTGCTTCACAATATGAAGTAGCTCACTGTTCTCTTTCCGACTCTGTTCCACCTTTAATATCTCTTATTGTCTGCTCTGTTCACAATTCAACTTTTTAGCTTTAAAAAACAAAACAACCCCCGCTCTAACTTGACCTGTAGCCTGCGCAAACTCCACTAGCATTGAGGCATGCGCATATTTTAAACATTTGGCTTATCAGATACACTGGAACTGACACTGGATTAGAACTGGGGTCTATTCCAGCATCAAGTAGCGTTTGGTTAAGTTTGACAAAACAAAGAGTGACAGATGATGTTCACAAATTGATGGGAGGGAACGAAACGATGAGCTGCCGTCATATTGTGAACTGGCCTTAAGTCTGTGTAAGACATGTTTGGAGATATATCAAGTTGTTTGTCCTTCTCTGACCACTGAACCTTGACTTCTTCATGCACTATTACCAATACAACCTCTTACATGCACAGACAACTGTTCCCAGACCCTGTCCCATAGGAATGTGCTCTGCTGGACCACTAGCAATGCACACTCTGACCTGAGAACAGCTGCTCTGTTCCAATACTAATATCTCCATGGCAACATGTAGAATGTAACCTTGAGGACTGGCTGCTGGAGCATGTTCTCTGACCGACACCATTGCTCTTGTTTTTCTCCTGTAGCATTTGGGGGGGGGGGGGGGGGGAAAGAAGTTGTGTTAGTTGTCTGGTAAAGGGTCACTCTTGTAAATACCCTTCATTATCAATTGCATCAATATCGTATTATGGTCGTATAAATGGTGTTGGCATGATGGGGAAAGGGGGGAGGGGGTGAATTTAGAAACTGGAAAAAAGATTAACATCTTGATTTCCATGGACTATCTTTCAACAACAGTATTGGACTGGAAAAGCTGTTTGTGATAGCCATTCTGACAATAGAGTTTCTGATTTTGATGATCACTTACCAGTTTACTTGTTGGTGCTATTAGAATGCTTCCATACTGTACCTATTTTCACCATGTCAGTTATTGTGTGATGTATCCAAACATTATTGTGTGTGTGGAGTGAAGTCTCAACTATATGCAGTTAACTTCTGCAAGGCAAGCCATTCTCCATGTTTAATGAACACTGAGCACAAGTGATTAAAAAAAAAAAAAATTAAAAAAAATCATTAAAAAAACGTTATTTAGTAAAAATAAAAATTTTCTCCCCTCACTGACTGACTGACGGATTGATTGTGGTTGATATTCTCTGCTCTGTAGTGGCGGCGTCCATTGTTGCTAGAGGTGCATGAGACCTTGGTGGAGTGTGGCTCAGAGAGCACAGAGAGAGCTGCACAGGCAGAGAGGGAGAACACTGTCCTGGCACAACTCTTCCTTAACAAAGCCAGGTACATATGTGAGCATGTGTATATATGTGCATGTGTGTGCGTTGCATGCATGTGCATGTATGTATGTGCATGCATGTATGTGCATGCATGTGTGTGCATGCATGTATGTGCATGCATGTGTGTGCATGCATGTATGTGCATGCATGTGTGTGCATAGTGCTTTAATTTTATTTTTTAGTTCAATTTTAGGATATATGTATTATTCTAGAATTATCATTACAAGTAAAAATCCGCTCTAATAAATTATGCCAAATTATTTATACTTTAGTGTTATATATTACTTGCGTCCATGCAGCTGGGTCTAATTTTTGATGATTCTTTACCAGAATCATTGCCCATTTTATTATTTTTATTAGTGTTATTATTATTTTATTATTATTATTATTATTATTATTATTATTATTATTATTATTATTATTACTACTACTAGGCCCACCTTTGGTGGGCTGTGGTCACAAAATTGTCTTAAGTAAGAACATGTCTTATGGGAAGACATGTTTTTCTGGATCATATGCCTTTCAGGATGACATGCCTTTCAGGATGACGTGTTATGATAACGTGTTGAGGGAGGTCCTGCTTTGTTGTAGGAAATGTCTTATGGGAGGTCATGTATTGATGGAGTGCATGTTTTCAGGATGGCATATCTTACAATATGTTGTGTTTTACTGAAAGACATGTCTTACTGGAGGACCTGTTTTACTTGAGGGTAGGTACTATAGGAGGGCATGTATTGCTGTTCGAGATGTCTTACTGTGGTATGGTCGTCATGTCTTTCATGAGAATGTGTTATGGGAGCATGTGTAGTAGGTGGGCATGTCTTGCAAGTCTGTGCAGAAGCAACCATTTAAGCTACTGTGAGTTTGAGTTTAGGCATCTGGTTGTTTTTTCTTCTTTCTACAGTAAGTTTTGTTTGCTCAGAGACATACTTTCCAAGAATTTAATGTTTGAATATTCTTCTTGGGTATGTTGGTTCATTCATGTGATCTTCTTGGTTGACTTTAAAAATTTTTTTTTAATACTGTCTGTGGGTCTTTTGGCACACTAATTTTGCTTTCTTGCAACGCTGATCCTCCTGTGAAATTCTTGATAGTAATTATTTTGGTTGTACAGGAAATTAATTTAGTTTCACAGGAGTAGTGGTGAGTGGTGGTTTGAGGGGGGGGGGGGGGGGAGGAGGAGGGGGGAAGGTGGTTAGTGGGAGCACAAAATTCTTTACCTCCAGCAGCTGTCCAGAAGCAGTAGTCTCATGCAGCAATAGGATTTCATGGAACACTTCTTCAGAGTTCATCAATTTTTTTCTTTGAATTGCTGATAGGTTTTTTTCTGTGTTAACTTGTCGGGCCATGTTAAAATGCATTAATGCCTCTTTGATGTGGTATCGTGTGAAAGGCTGTGCATTCCCTTTGATGTAAATAAAATGGCAGATGAGGAAGAGCCTTTTTTGGGCTTCATTCAGTCACTACACCTGAACAATGGGGTTTGGACAAAACGGATGTAGCCAAGGTTACTTTCGCTCATCGGAATATCACATCTGCCAATTTTCAACAGGATCCTTACAGCCATTTCATTTTTTACCGTGGATATATAAATAAATATATAAACACCACTAGCTCTATTAGTATAAGATTATTGTTAATAAATGAAAAGAGGGGGTGTTACAGATTTCAACTTTCCCCCGAAACATCCCCCAAATTGCCATCACAGGAAATTTATTTCAAAAATGTTGAGAGCTGTGGGAGGAGTTTGAGAGCTGACAAGCGAACAGAATAAATTATATCATAATTCAATTAGCTAGTATTAATTTATTGTTTTGTTGTTGTCTGGTTCTTGTTTAGTTGTTTTGTTTGGGGGGGGGGGGTAAAGTTAGAGTTAATTTGCTTCAACCTGATATATTTGTCAAGTTGTGTTTCAAAGTTGTAAGTTATTCCGAACTGATACAGGCTATTTCTGGAATAGGTGGGATATGTAGTTCTAGGTTATTCCATTGTACTCGAGCAGTGTGAAGGCACTATACGTGCTGCACAGTGGGGTGGATGTGATGCTAGGATACTCATGGGGTGGATGTAGTGCTAGGATACTCTTATGTGGGGTGGATGTCATGCTGGGATACTCTGTGGGGTGGATGTCATGCTAGGATATTCTAAGTGGGGTGGATGTCATGCTAGGATACTCTAAGTGAGGTGGATGTAACGCTAGGATATTCTAAGTGGGGTGGATGTCATGCTAGGATACTCTAAGTGAGGTGGATGTAACGTTAGGATATTCTAAGTGGGTGGATGTCATGCTAGGATACTCTAAGTGAGGTGGATGTAACGCTAGGATATTCTAAGTGGGTGGATGTGAGGCTAGGATATTCTATGTGGTGTAGATGTGAGGCTAGGATATTCTATGTGGTGTAGATGTGAGGCTAGGATACTATACGTGGGGTTGGCTCGTCCATTATGCCCTTACATCCTCAAATTGCTTTTGGTTATTATCATCAATAACTGAACACCTGCTGGTCGCCATGCTAACCCCTAATCTGTTACTGTTGTCTCCTGCCTAGTGGCCTGCCATCTTGTCTCCACAATTGGGCTTGCATGAACAAGTTAGACAGCATCAGGTCATGTGATGCTCACATGTGAGGGTGTGGCCTATATAATGGTGCATGCCCTTTGCCTGTCTGTTTATTGCTGAGTTGTGCATATGTCTTGTGTGATCTTACTGAAGTCACATGACAAGAACCTGAGGGAAGACTACCTTGTTTCCTTCTTCTGGACTTGAACCGACTGACATCAGCCACTCCTGTGGTCGTGGTGTGTGTGCGTGTGTCTGTGTGTGTGTCTGTGTGTGTGTGTCTGTGTGTGTGTCTGTGTGTGTGTCTGTGTGTGTGTCTGTGTGTGTGTGTGTCTGGGGGGGGGGGGAGATGTGATGGACAGAGGTGTGTCTATCTGGTGAGGGATGGAGGGAGGGGTGTGTAGGATGACCCTATTGGTGAGGGAGGGAGGGAGGGGTGTGTAGGATGGGCCTATTGGTGAGGGAGGGAGGGAGGGGTGTGTAGGATGGCCCTATTGGTGAGGGAGGGAGGGGTGTGTAGGATGGCCCTATTGGTGAGGGAGGGAGGGGTGTGTAGGATGGCCCTATTGTTTGTACTAGTTTTATTGTGTCTATAATATTTCAATGTCCAATCCAGTTGTTCCCTGTAATGGTGCGTGCTCTATATAAATATATTCATGTCCTATATATAAATAAGCATGTCCTATATAAATATATTCATGTCCAATATATAAATAAGCATGTCCTATATAAATATATTCATGTACTATATATATAAATATGCATGTCCTATATAAATATATTCATATAAAATGCAACCTATATAATTTTTGTAAGCCATGTATGGCAATGTTCTTGTGGCTGCTGCCTTCACTTCCATTCCTGTATTGACCTCAGTTTGCGCCCGTCCCCATTGGAGCCGGACCCTGACCCGGACACAGAGAGTGCTAACTCTGATGTCAAACTGATCCCATTGATGGAGGTATGTTTACTGCTACTATTGCTCTTCATTGTAACTTTATACCACATCAGTATACCAGGCCAGTATACCTTGCCAGTATATCAGGTCAGTATACCTGGCCAGTATACCAAACCAATAAGCCAGGTCAGTATATCTGGCCACTATACCAGGCCAGTATACCAGGCCATTATACCACCAGGCCAGTATGAAAGGCCATTATACCACCAGGCCAGTATACCAGGCCATTATACCACCAGGCCAGTATACCAGGCCATTATACCACCAGGCCAGTATACCAGGCCACTATACCACCAGGCCAGTATACTAGGCCATTATACCACCAGGCCAGTATGCCAGGCCATTATACCACCAGGCCAGTATTTCAGGTCATTATACCACCAGGCCAGTATGCCAGGCCATTATACCACCAGGCCAGTATACCAGGCCATTATACCACCAGGCCAGTATACAAGGTCAGTATACCAGGTCAGTATACAAGGTCAGTACACCAGGTCAGTATACCAGGTCAGTATACCAACAGGCCAGCACACCACCAGGCCAGTATACCACCAGGCCAATATGCCAGGCCAACATACCAGGTCAGTTTACTACAAGGCCGGCATACCAGGTCAATATGCCAACAGGCCAGTATACCAGGTGAGTATTTCACCAGGTCAGTATACCACCAGGCCAATATGCCTAGCCAGTATACCAGGTCAGTATACCAGGTCAATATACCAGGTCAATATACCAGGTCAATATACTAGGTCAATATACTACCAGGCCAGTATACCAAGTGGATATACCACCGAGTCAGTATACCACCAGGCCAATATGCCAGGCCAATATACCAGGCCAGTATACCATGTCAATATACCAGGCCAGTATACCAGGTCAATATACCAGGTCAGTATACCAAGTCAGTATACCACCATGCCTGTATGCTTGGCCAGTATACCAGGTCAGTATACCAAGTCAGTATACCACCATGCCTGTATGCCAGGCCAGTATACCATGTCAGTATAGCACCAGGCCAGTATGCCAGGTAGTGAATCATATATCCTCATTTGTTATATTTTGTACTCATGCTATTGAGGCATAACTTAATATAAGTAATGCCGGGTTCACGGATAGATGTTGCTGGTTCACAAAATAACACTCAGCTTAGATTTTATCCATGTGGTGACTCATCGAAACCCATAGTTGTTCTGTGTACTAGGAATAAGAATAACCGTTGGTACAGTGACTAGAACATTGCAGTAGAAAGTTTTTCTATTCTAAATTGATCATGCTACATTGTCATCAACAAAAATATATTTGAAATATATGAAGACCAGCTCATGAAGATATAGAGATGCCACTATAGTCCCTAGAACTCTGGCCAGAGAGCTACTAGGGTTCTGGTTTGCTGGTCCAGCAGCATGAGGGTCCGAGTTTGAAACTGTTTCTGCAAAAACTTTATATTTTTGTGTGAACCAGGACAAGTTGTCCCAGCATCAAGATAAGATATAGATGGTGGGACATGTGGTGGGACCTGTGGTGGGACATATGGTGGGACATATGGTTGGATATGTGGTGGGATATGTGGTGGGACATGTGGTGGGACATGTGGTGGGACATGTGGTGGGACATGTGGTGGGACCTATGGTTGGATATGTGGTGGGACATGTGGTGGGACCTATGGTTAGATATGTGGTGGGACATGTGGTGGGACCTATGGTTGGATATGTGGTGGGACATGTGGTGGGACATATGGTGGGACCTATGGTTGGATATGTGGTGGGACATATGGTGGGACCTATGGTTGGATATGTGGTGGGACATGTGGTGGGACATGTGGTGGGACCTATGGTCGGACACATGGTGGGACATGTGGTGGGGCATGTGGTGGAACACGTCGTGGGGCACATGGTGAGCATATGCTGAGAGGTGATGTGCAACATCAATCTGTGAACCAACTTTAATAGATAGGTTGAGGTAGAGAGCAATTGTGTGTATCACCATTTGAGGTGTGCGTGCGTGTGTATATGAGGGACTATCCATTGTGATACCCGTGAGCTCACCGCACATGCCCAGTAGCATGTTTACTCTGTCAGAGGTGCAACTATAGGTCACCTCATAAGCCAGCACACAATCAAATTGGCTTCACTCCAGGGAAAAAGATGTTAGCTTCACGTTGCATTAATTCTACAGATGGTTTATGTAATTGGTATTGTCAACCTAATCTAGTTAATTAAACACACAATACTGGAAAAATTAACTGTCCTTCCCATCTGTGAGTTGTGTCTGTCCCTCACTCCATTGGTATGGTGTGGATTAAGATCAGATGACAATAGAAGCATAGCGAAGATTGTCATGTTGAAATGTGCAACATCCTGCAAGCCCTCTAATGTCTCACCACTACTGATTAGAGTGACAATCTAATCAATATGGACTAGAATTTCAAGAAAAAGAATATTTAGATCTCATGGTGACTTGCTAAAGGTCATGCTCTCCTCCCTTCCCACCTTTCTTTTCCTCTCTCCCTCCACTTCCACCATTGCATTTCACTCATTTCATTCCATCCTGAAGGTTTCTAGAGCTGTTTATAAGAACCCCCTGCCCTGGGGTTCCTGTGGTAGCCCTGGGATTCCCTTGGTAGTCCTGAGGTTCCTGTGGTGGTCCTGGGATTCCCTTGGTAATCCTGAGGTTCCTGTGGTGGCCCTGGGATTCCCTTGGTAGTCCTGAGGTTCCTGTGGTGGCTCTGGGGTTCCTGTGGTGGTCCTGGGGTTCCTGTGGTGGCCCTGGGGTTCCTGTGATAGCCCTGGGGTTTCTGTGGTATCCCTGTGGTTCCTGATGTATCCCTTGCCTAACATCTAATGTGCTCTAAGATGGTGCATCCTTACCAGGTGCTGTGAAGTAGCTAATGTCCACCGCAGACATGAGGCATATCACTGACTGGTGGTACTTCATACCAGTGTCTCTATCTCTAGTGGCTGATGCTCTTCCCTGAACTGCTCATCAACTGTTGGAGGAATCAGCAGATGGGCACTTGCTATGGAATATCCATGGGGGAGGGGGGGGGGGGGGGGGGTCTGTAGTGGCACAGGCTGCCTCTCTTGCAGACTGGCTGGACAGGATGTTGTGGTGTGCTATGCTCTGGCCAGAGCTACATAGAGTACCTGTTAACATCTTGACCAGTAAATATCTCTGTCTACTGGTGAAAAGACTGTGTACACACTTGCTTGACAGCAACTTGACAAATTGGACTCACCACACACCATCTAATCAAACAGTTTAGCTCTGTGTTGGCTGACTAGTCTTCTCCACGTTTCGCTATTTGTCTTGTTTCTAAGCAATACAACAAACACCTGGTGGATTGAGAGGATGGAATCACCACCATTACCTGAGAGAAACGGTCCATAAGCTTCAGAGTGGTTTCTGTATACTCCGAAATAGTGATGCTTAT
Source organism: Lycopodina hypogea (assembly GCA_963969325.1). Taxonomy (NCBI): domain Eukaryota; kingdom Metazoa; phylum Porifera; class Demospongiae; order Poecilosclerida; family Cladorhizidae; genus Lycopodina; species Lycopodina hypogea. Next base: position 9,441,939 of record OZ017784.1, on the reverse strand, counting down.
TGGCTGGCTCAAAGTGTGACACTCAGGCACAGACACAGCACACATAGCCCAACTATTGCTGGAATATGTTTATTTTCTATTCCCCATTGAATTGTAGCTTGATGAGTGCCATTATTCCTAGAGGCAATGGTTGTGCATGTGTGCAGAATGGCACTGCAGCCACGCCCCCTCGTGACTGCCTCTAAATCATGGCAACTAGTGTGCACAAATGGAGGAAAATGATTTACCAGGTTAAGACTTATCTGTTTCATGAATGTTGGTGGTTTACTTATTTGCTGCTTTAATCAACTGTTGATTCTTAAGTACATAGTATTTGGATTGATTTTTCCTGCTTGTCATTTTCTCTACTCAAACACGCACACACACGCACACACACTCACACAGCCTGGTGCTGTTCAACCACCGCCATCTCTGCCTCCCTCTGGATTTCCTTCTCCTCCACATGGTGGCCCTCCTCCAATCAATATGGCTCCCCACTTCCTACCAGGTGTGTTCACATCACTCCCCCTCATTGTCTGGGTTGAACACAAAACACTCGTCAACACAAAACACTCATGAACACAACACTCATGAACAAAACATTTGTGAACACAACACTCGTCAACACAAAACACTTGTCAACACAAAACACTCGTCAACACACAACACTCGTCAACACACAACACTCGTCAACACACAACACTCGTCAACACACAACACTCGTCAACACACCACACTCCTCAACACACCACACTCCTCAACACACAACGCTCGTCAACACACAACACTTGTCAACACACAACATTCGTCAACACACAACACTTGTCAACACAAAACACTCGTCAACACACAACGCTCGTCAACACAACACTTGTCAACACACAACACACGTCAATACAACACTAACGAACACAACATTCGTGAACACACAACATTCGTGAACACACAACATTCGTGAACACAACATTCGTGAACACAACATTCGTGAGCACACAACATTCGTGAACACAACACTCGTGAACACAACACTCGTGAACACACAACATTCGTGAACACAACACTCGTGAACACAACACTCGTGAACACAACACTCGTGAACACAACACTCGTGAACACAACACTCGTGAACACAACACTCGTGAACACAACACTCGTGAACACAACACTCGTGAACACAACACTCGTGAACACAACACTCGTGAACACAACACTCGTGAACACAACACTCGTGAACACAACACTCGTGAACACAACACTCGTGAACACAACACTCGTGAACACAACACTCGTGAACACAACACTCGTGAACACAACACTCGTGAACACAACACTCGTGAACACAACACTCGTGAACACAACACTCGTGAACACAACACTCGTGAACACAACACTCGTGAACACAACACTCGTGAACACAACACTCGTGAACACAACACTCGTGAACACAACACTCGTGAACACAACACTCGTGAACACAACACTCGTGAACACAACACTCTGAACACAACATTGGTGAACACAACACTCTGAACACAACACTCGTGAACACAACACTCGTGAACACAAAACACTTGTGAACACACCACTCGTGAACACAACACTCTGAACACAACACTCGTGAACACAACACTCGTGAACACACAGCACACGTCAACACACCACTCGTGAACACAACACTCGTGAACACAACACTCGTGAACACAACACTCGTGAACACAACACTCTTGAACACAACACTCGTGAACACAACACTCTTGAACACAACACTCTTGAACACAACACTCTTGAACACAACACTCGTGAACACAACACTCGTGAACACAAAACACTCGTGAATACAATACACTTCTTGAACACACAACACTCATGAACACACAACACTCGTGAACACACAACACTCGTGAACACACAACACTCATGAACACACAACACTCGTGGACACACAACACTCGTGAACACACAACACTCATGAACACACAACACTCATGAACACACAACACTCATGAACACAACACTCGTGAACACAAAACACAAAACGCTCGTCAACATAAAAAACTTGTCAACACCACTCGTCAACACACCACTCGTGAACACAACACTCTTGAACACAAAATATAAAAACTCGTGAGCACACAACACTCGTGAATACACAACACTCGTGAACACACAACACTAGTGAACACACAACACTAGTGAACACACAACACTCGTGAACACACAACACTCGTGAACACACAACACTAGTGAACACACAACACTAGTGAACACACAACACTAGTGAACACACAACACTAGTGAACACACAACACTAGTGAACACACAACACTCGTGAACACACAACACTCGTGAACACACAACACTCGTGAACACACAACACTCGTGAACACACAACACTCGTGAACACACAACACTCGTGAACACACAACACTCGTGAACACACAACACTCGTGAACACACAACACTCGTGAACACACAACACTCGTGAACACACAACACTCGTGAACACACAACACTCGTGAACACACAACACTCGTGAACACACAACACTCGTGAACACACAACACTCGTGAACACACAACACTCGTGAACACACAACACTCGTGAACACACAACACTCGTGAACACACAACACTCGTGAACACACAACACTCGTGAACACACAACACTCGTGAACACACAACACTCGTGAACACACAACACTCGTGAACACACAACACTCGTGAACACACAACACTCGTGAACACACAACACTCGTGAACACACAACACTCGTGAACACACAACACTCGTGAACACAACACTCGTGAACACACAACACTCGTGAACACACAACACTCGTGAACACACAACACTCGTGAACACACAACACTCGTGAACACAACACTCGTGAACACACAACACTCGTGAACACACAACACTCGTGAACACACAACACTCGTGAACACACAACACTCGTGAACACACAACACTCGTGAACACACAACACTCGTGAACACACAACACTCGTGAACACACAACACTCGTGAACACACAACACTCGTGAACACACAACACTCGTGAACACACAACACTCGTGAACACACAACACTCGTGAACACACAACACTCGTGAACACACAACACTCGTGAACACACAACACTCGTGAACACACAACACTCGTGAACACACAACACTCGTGAACACACAACACTCGTGAACACACAACACTCGTGAACACACAACACTCGTGAACACACAACACTCGTGAACACACAACACTCGTGAACACACAACACTCGTGAACACACAACACTCGTGAACACACAACACTCGTGAACACACAACACTCGTGAACACACAACACTCGTGAACACACAACACTCGTGAACACACAACACTCGTGAACACACAACACTGGTGAACACAGTTTTGTTTTTGTTTTTTTGGTCCAAGTCATGTCAACATACTCACAGTGCAGTGCAAACCGCAAACCATCTAATTATTGACATAACACAGTTTAACTGCTATATATGATATGGTGCTGGTTTCTATACTTCTGGGAACTCTTACAGCACGCAGAGGACTTCTTATCCGCAATTTGTTTTCAGGGAGTCTAAATATTACTTTCTTGTTGATCTTCTTATGAAACTTCTCAGGAACACCAATGCTAAGGTCTCAGGTCCAATTCCTGATCATGGTTGGGTTCCCCCCACCCCCTTCCCAAAACTAGTATGAGGAGGGATTTAGACTAATCCACTAATTATGTAGATAATACCCTAATCAGTATCAATTTGTATCATGTACATCAGATTATATTGATTAATATCAGTGATTGTATTATGTTAGTGTGACAACAATTTATTGGTAAATGTTGCACAACTTTTATTTCATCACTCAGTCAGTTCATTAATGGGATGTAGACTGGCAGACTATTTACGGAAGCCAGTTCTGAAGCCCAAATGGTTTAGCATGCAGGTGGAAACAGAAGTCTTCTAAACATCACATCCATGTCCTGAATACCTCACCATGGCAGCATCATATAATTTAGAATATCTGAGGCAGATCCATAACAGTGTGAATGTGTTTGTCTGCAGACTCGCCACTGCCCAGCCCGGCCACCACCATCAACCAGGCGCAGTCTTTTATTAACCTCATCGATCAGGTATGTGCATGGGAGGTGTATACATAACCACGAGATGCATTTCCAACATGTGTGACCAATTGCATGATGGGACAACTCTCTCTGTTTGAACTAGTTTGGATGGTTAGGGATTATTTGAAGTATGCATACAGTAGACATGAGGGAAACCCTTATCAACAATGGTGGGCACTCCAGGAGAGAGCAATGCTTTTAGAGAACCTTTTCCAGCTGATATCTCCAAATGATCCTTGATGTACCTGGAGTGGTTAGGGATTATCATGTAGTGTACAATACACATCTATACAAAAAATATGTAGTGTGTCTGAGGGACAGAAAGTGTAGTCATCAACTGGTCCCATGGCGTGCACATGTTGGGTTTGCACAACAACTTTCATTGCAGTCTGCAGTGGCGTGCATGCATGCCTATAGGGCATGATTTAGGTTGCTTGTAGTGTACGGCTGAAATTGTTTGCCATCTCTTTGCAACTCTTCCTGTGTCTACTGCTCTGCTGGTCATGACCGCCATTGGCAACTGTTTCATTAATTGGAATCCCTGGCTGTGGTTAATTTCTGGTGTGAGAATATTTTGTTAATGTGACAGTGTAACTAGTAGTTATTATTATTGGCAAACTGATTTGGCAGGAGCAACTTTGAAATTAGCAACTTTGAATTGGCAACTATGCTTGGTGATATCTAATTTGTACTCTTCTGTGCTGCACAACCTTGGCTGCCTATAGACAGGCAGCGGCTGGACTGGAGCACATGTAAAATGCTCTGCTGTGTGTGTGTGTGTGTGTGTGTGTGTGTGTGTGTGTGTGCATGTGTGCGTGCGTGTGTGCATGTGTGCGTGCGTGTGTGCGTGCGTGTGTGCATGTGTGTGTGCGTGCGTGTGTGTGTGCGTGTGTGTGTGTGCATGCGTGTGCACATGCATACTCACTTAACTCTGTGCTCATAAATTATATTATATACATCCATACGATGTCGTATGTGACATGTAATAATGTGTTACCTTGTTTCTCTCTTCTGTCTCTTGTCCTCCTTTGAACTCTACAGCAGCAGCACAGAGAACATGGTAATATGTTGCCTAGCAACACTGCTCCATCAGCACAATCAGGTCCAAACATGGGCCAGGCCAACTTTCATGTCCGAACGGATTACAACAGTGGGAACTCTGCTCCTTTTCATGGTAACAACACTGGTAATTACTACCCTCCGCCCCAGGGACAACCACCCTTTGCACAGCAGCAGGGGGAGCGGCCAGGGGACATGCAGCAGTGGGGCCACCCAGAGGGTGCTGGCAGAGGTGGCGGTTACTATGGTGATGGATATTATAGGGGTCGGGGGAACCGGGGCATGAGGCAAAGGGGGCGTGGCTTTAACCGTCCTCGTGGTAGGGGATTTCAACCGGAAAGAGGTATGGAATATGACATTTATATATTATTTATACATGTGCATATAGGTGTGTATGTATGAGTTAGGTGTATGCACACGCACACACAAACACGCATACACACACATACACCACACACACACACACACACACGCACACACACACGCACACACACACACACACGCACACACACACAGTTTTCCTCTCACTTCAACAGTGGACTTTGAGGGGGGGGGGGGGGAGGGGGGGTGGGGGTGCAGAAATAGCATGTTCTCTTAATTATACATTGTGTGCAGGTGAAGTGCCTGTTGTTGATTATTTACCTTCTTCCTTTTCATTTGTCAGCAACTTTTCCATTTACCAAGGACCACCAAGGACCAACTGGTCACCAATTAAAAGATGTTTCATTTTACGTGGAAAACTGTGTCCAATAGACAAACTTTCAAAATACCTGCTATGTTTTACAGCAGTGTTTCCGTTATTAGCCTTGCTTGGCTCTTGTAATAATTGAACGTCACATCTGGTTCCAAGCCTATCATGAATTGTCTTATGTATTTAATGTGTTTGTGTTGTATCTTTGTGTATGTATCGGTGTAAACATCTACAATGACTGCATCTGTTCTTGCTGCAGGTATTTGCAAGCATTTCACAAGCTACGGTTGCAAGTTGGGCTCAAAGTGTAAGTTTCTTCACGTTACCCCTGAGGAGCTCGCCGCTCAAGGTCATTCTCCACGTGGAAGGCAGAACCACAGGGGGAGAGGGAGAGGGGAGAGATTCGATGGTCCTCCAGGAAATCACTTTGAGACAAACAATGGAGGTGACATGTTTTCTCCGCTGAACAGGCCAACTCTCCCCCTCCTCCCTCTTCCTCCTGCTCCTCCGACCAACATCACTAGTCCTCCAGGATGTCAGAACATCTTGCCATCCCCTCCAGCAATGCTTGCAGGACACCAGAACATCAGGTCGTCCCCACCAAACACAGCTGGAATGGACCAGACTCTCAGGCTCTCCCCACCAATGATTGGACGTGAACTCTCACAACAGAAACAAATCAATCTCCAGTGTTAGTAGTTTAATTCTTTTTTTGTTGTTGTTGAATTGCGTTCTGACCTTAATTAAAGCAGTAATTATTAGATAACACACTATGTGTATACTGGCAATGACCTCTTTAGATCTCTAATAAGAAATAATAAATTTTGACGAAACACAATCATGTAGAAATAGATACATTTCTGCCAATACTGGCTTAAAAACATCTATAGGGGTGGATTCTTTTAAGGGTTCATAATGATATACACAAGACTTGACTGTCTACAGATAGACTTTAATACTACTACATACATACATACATACATACATACATACATACATACATACATACATACATACATACATACATACATACATACATACATACATACATACATACATACATACATACATACATAATGAACTAACTATACCTCATGGAAGATGATACTTATCATGACTCTGTAGCTTCAGAATTGAAGGAATGTAAATAGAAAATACACAGAGAATAAGTGCTGAAATATATCTCTAAAAAAATAACAAACAACAACAAATGAACAACCAAGAACAATAGAACAATAACAAACTAAATCCTCTGCAACAACATATTCCTTAAAATTGTCAATTCTTAACCAACCACCCCCCTCTCCACACTTACACACACATAAAAATTATAATAGTAATAATGAAATAAATTTAAAAAAGGAAGAAATTAATGGTTTGAAATAAAATAATAACAGATGAATATTTTCTTATAGCACATCCCTGTGTTCCAAGATAGATTGCTACCAAAGTATTTCAGCAGGGGTGGTTTTTATCTCAGGAACATGCAGATGGAGAAATAGTTAATCCAATCAATCAAAGGTCACCAAGTCCAGAATTAAAAACTTTAAATAGAAGACATTACGCTACAGGTTCAAAATGATCTATATTCCAGGTGTACCTTACAAAGCATCAGACACAATGTCACATCACCCCACAGGAGACAACACCCATTCAAATGCAACTGCAGCATGATACCTCAGCCAATACACAATCAGAGAAGCCACTGCCAGATATCAAACACATCACCCACATGGATGCTATCACTTCCTTACACTCTTTACGATCTACTGGATCTACTGGAACAAGGTTCGCATTGCCCCTACCAGTGACACTAATATGATCTTGCTCACCTCTACTATCGAGGATGACATCCCAGAACAATAAACAAGACATGCCAGATGCTCCTAGAATATACCATCTATTCTGATAAAACCTCTCAACCATAGATGGGATCATCCTATACAAAGATTGCATAGTCATCCCACCATCCCTGGGACAGAATTGCTTTACAGCATTGCACACTGTCAATTATGGCACCTCTGCCATGATTTCTAGGGCTGAATATTTTGTGTTTTTGCCAGGCATTACTCTGGACATCACTTCAACATGCAATGACTGCAACCACTGTAAGCACATGGCCCTTCCTCAACTTTTAGCCCCATCCATACAACCCTTTCAATGCATCTGTGTACACTATTTCCACTATGGTGGCTATAACCACCTTGTTGTCTACCACTACTCTAATTGATCCATAGTGGAAAGTACACAGGGGGGGGGGGGGGGGGGGGGAGAGCCAAAGGCCTCATTGATTGCCAGAGTAGACGCTTTACAACCTATGCATCCCCAATAAACTCTCATACGATGGAGGATTGGTGTTTGTTGGCTCAATCACACGTACTCTCCTCCTTCAATGGGGTGTATACCACTCCCTGAGCTTAGTAGCCTCACACACAGCAACTGCCGAACAGTAATAGGGGTTAAATCTATGAAAACGCTCATCACCATCATAACGTGACTCCATGGTGACTTAAATGTTGGTAAATTCCAGCAGGCCACCCTCCATCATAGCAAAACCACTGATCAAGGCACAGTTATCAACAGTGATGCGCATCTATGCATGACCTATCAGAGACCTCATTCCTGTCTTACCCATAAAATATCACTCACATGAAACCTGGCATAGTTCAGCGGCAGCACAGAAAGAAACCCTCCATAATCGTCACATGAGGGATTTGGAGAGATCGACAGAACATACCCTCCAGCTACCACCACTCAGAGTCTGTGATCACATCTGGCTACAAAACCAGACCTTCCCCTATGCATCCAAATGAGACAAAACTGTTTTGGTCCTTGAAGTTCCCCAGCTCAATCAGTACTTAGTCAGAATGAATGGATCTGACAAAGCCACACTCAGGAACCACAAATCCTTGATGAAATTCATCTCAGTCCAAGCCTGAGAACCCAGATGTGGCTACTAATTCCCCACTACCATTACTGAGCACAAATAGAACCACTCCAACCAAGCACACCACACCACCCCACACCTTGCCTCCAACTTCCAACCAAAAGAGACACCTACTCGACCTACTGATCTTCCTCCCTCCCATCCTTGACTTCCAACCAGGATAAGGAAGCAACTCCTATCTGGCTTATGTGTGCTCCACCAAGACGCACTACACCGGTGACTACGATATGAACTGAATTATCTAATCTGCCTTCAACACACTCCTTAAGGGAATATATTAAAGACTTGCAGGGGTGGGGATGGGGGTGGAGGTAGAGGGATGTAACATTTAGGCAATGACTTATTTAACTATCATCCCTTACCATACATGTTCAGTTCCGTATGTATTCCTTAGACATGTGGAGCCTATTTGGTGGCAATTAAATTACATGTAAGTGGGAGCTGTCCCTATCATCTAAATCCACCGAAATACCAAATTGCACAGATTTATGTGAGAACAACCTGTGTCATTATATACACCACATCCCATATGCATGAGCAGGAAAGGGGTGTGGCTTGTATGAAGTGTGGAGAGATAGGTAAGGAGACCAATAGAGCATGTGAATATGAATGGGCATGCTGACAATGCATTGGAACATGGCAGAGATCTCAGTAGATAGTAAGATTTATGTATTTTAGGCAAATCAGTTCATTTAGTTTTCATTTTCAAAAAACGCTGTTTATCTTTAACAAGATGAGTGTAAACAGGTCAACCCAGATTTCTAAGCCTTTAAATCAAGAATCACTTAATAAAACACCTCTTGTAGGCCACAGAATAAGCTACCATTTAAGATTGAAACCATTCTAGATAGGATACATTAAATTGGTAACATCCTATATATTAGACCACAAATATGGTCGATGTGTCTTTTATTCTTCATTAATTCCACTTTTAATTGATAAACCTTATTAATCAGATTAAATATGAACCTCAATAACCAGTTTAAATACATAACTAACCATAACAGACTAACTAAACCAGCTTAATTTCAAAAATGATAGTAAACTGATGCAACGTTGAATTGCTAATTGAACCCCGAGACTATTGCCCTGTGGTATAGGTTTGGGTGTCAATGTATTGGTAGTGCTCATCATAGTTCTGAAGACTATTTCAAAGTAACAACACATAGAGACATTGCATTGGATATAACCATCAGCATACCCCCAATAAAGCTGGCAGTGGAAAGATAAGCTAAGTAAAATTATAAAATTAAACTTATAAATTATATTATGAAATCCAGTGTCTTCTTTTCAGAGAAAAGCAATGTAAACAGCTATTTCTGTAATAGTACCTAATTTATTGCTATCCTTGTGATCATATATTCATGTCTAATGTTTTACTAGGTAGAGGAGTCAGAGAATAATGTTATTTTTTTTCTCTGCCCATTTCTTTCTAAATTTAAATTTTTTCAATCATAGAAGAGGAAAGCATTGTGTTTTTCTCTCTCTCTCTTTCTCGCCCATTTTCATTCTTTTTTAACATTGATTCCACCTATTTGCTAAAAGTAAACAAATCAATTTAATTCAATTCAGTCATTGATACAGCCAATAAGATCAAAGTTCATTAAACATATGGTACAAGAAGGGAACAGTATTAAGATGATCAATTGATCACACACTAATTACATACTAAACTAAGTTCTCTAATATCTACTCTAAATTAATAGTTTCAAAGGAGTCAGATGGCACAAGCCAGTAATACTCATATGCCACCAGTGACGGTGGTCTCACAGTCTTTAGGCCGCATTTTCAGCTCGTATTTTTCAAAGAACCTCCCCGTGATGTATGGGTCCTTGTTTGATAGATCGTACCATCCCAATTCATCATAGCGTGTGGTTAGGATAGTACCTGGTGACTCGTCCAAACCAGAAGAACAATATTTCTCCAAATACCACCAGCCACCGCCCATAGTGAAGCAAATGTCACTTGTGTCCCGTGAGTCCTTCTTTGCTGCGAAAGGTTGTCCGTTGAACTGCATCATGTTGTCGAGAAGATTTTTATCAGATCCAGTGAAGTTGCCCAACTTCAGAGTGTAGTTTGGATTAACTATCTCAAAGCTACTGTAGCGAGCAACTGCTGTGGGCTCAGTGTCATCCCTCTGGCTGAACATATCCAGCTTAAGTTCATATGGTCGCTTGCTGGTGAGCATCTGTAGAGATTGAAGCCCAAACCAAAAGTCTTCCTGAAGGTCTCCAAAACCTTGTTTGTAGTCGTGATAAAGACGGTCAAAGTTGGTTTTAGGATTGGAGCGACGTGCAATCACCATCCACCCACTATCGTTTGTGGTCATATCACACAAAGCATTGGTTGAAGAGAATGTTGACATATCGACTGAATAAACACCAGATTTGAATTTAGACAGATCGTCATCCCTGCCTGATTCACAGCAGGACTGCATGTGTTCTATCTCCAGACCATCAGAGCAGTGCTCTTGAAACAGGTCACACTTGGCTTTCCACCTGTTGCAATGGGCTGGATTATCTTTGGTAGCTCCAACGAGTGCAAATTCTGTACAGGCCAGCATGACCAGCAACAGGATTTCCAGTGTCAGAGGCAGTGGACGTAGAAACATTGTTGTTGAAGTATAGATGAGTTGAAGAATATAATTTAGCCGAAGTAGACTTCTTTGGAGTGTTGTTCATTGGAAAGATTCTGGCTGACTCCTTTTATACTCTCACAGGCCTGCCGCCAACTGTTGTGGGTAATTAGTTTCTGAAGTCGTTCAAATGCTAGATGAAGCCCTTGCTGATGTGTGAACATCTAACCTATCTCAATCAACACCTCCTCTTCAGAAGCTGATTGGACACATCTCCATCAACACATACATACTCTATGGAAGCTGATTGCCCACAAGAGCTCGTGCTATCCTTGTGGCTCTGAATTTCTTAGAGCAGTTCTGCTATCAGGTGAACCAGTGAGTATAATGAAGCCAGTTTGCTCATAGGTCAACCTTTGATTGACCAGATTAACTCTTTCTCTACCCACATGCTTCTTAGATGACAACCAACCCTGCTGGAACACTCTGGAGGCAATCTCTCTTGGGGCAAAGGGATGTGATATCAATTAATATTCATCTGTTATAATTTTTATTTCAACCCATTAATTTCTTCTTTTTTAAAATTAATTTTATTATTATTATTATAATTTTTATGTGTGGGTGTGTGGGTGTGTGTGTGTGTGGAGGGGGTTGGGTGATTGGTTAAGAATTGACAATTGCTGGAACATGTTGTTGCAGAGGATTCTGTTTGTTGGGTTTTTTTTCCTCTGGTTCTTCACTTGTTGTTGGATTGGTATATATATATATACACCTCAGCTCTTATTCTTGATGTGTTTTCCATATTTATTCCTTCGATTTTGCAATTTAGAAGCCACAGAGTCATGACAGGTATCAAAAAAATGGTAATCACAATCTGCCATTAGGTGTTCTTAGTCAATTACTTCACTCCTTCATGGGCTCTCAACTAAACTGCTGAAAATGAAAACTCCAGGCTGACTAATAAAGCAGCTGTAATGAAGGAAAAACAAAAAGCTGGGAAGAAATTGGGGGGGGGGGGGGGGGGGGGGGAATCACCATTTTCAAGAATTTCATGCTGTGCATTGTTAAGTCAATTTTCATTTACATAATAAGGAAAAGGAAGAAATTTATTTATAGTATAATTGTGTTCTACCAAAATATTCCTTTGTATGTGACATTACATCCCCTTCCAAAATAAGGGGAAATTAGTTTTGATTTTGTTTTAGTTGTGTATTCATTGGTTGTTGTTGTTTACATGTTGATTGTTTGCTGGATCTGGTGAAATTCCTTTTTACAAGATTTCAGGTGTGGTTCATGTTTGAGTGTTGGTGGCATAGCAAATTCAGGCTGACTAATGAAGCAGCTGTATTGAAGATAGAGGCAAATTAGGAAAAGAAAAGTGAGGCGAAATTACATTTTGCTGAGTTAAGCAGGACATTTACAGCAGCTGCTCTCTTTTAGAGTAACAAAATATTTATAACCAAAAAGAACTATACTAGATAAGTATTTAGTATCCTTAAACATTAGGGATCTTTTGAAGTGGTGCAAATATCCCCCTTTTTTTTATAACAGGACCTCACTCAGTGACATAGTTTCATTTCATGCAGAAACCCAAGAGCTACCACAGGAATTCCAGGGCTACCACAGGTACCCCAGTGCAAGAGCACAAGGGGGGGAGGTTATTAGAAATAGCTCTAGAAACCTTTAGGATGGAATGAAATATGTGAAATGCAATGGTGGAAGTGGAGAGAGAGAGGAGAGGAAAAGTGGGAGGGGAGGAGAGCATGACCATTGTTTGGCAAGTCATTAAGGGCTCTAAATATATATTTTTTAAATCTTGAACAGCTAGTTCATATTGATTAGATTGCCATTCTGATCAGTGGTGGTGAGACATTAGAGGGCTTCAGGATGTTGCATGTTTCAATATGACAATCTCCACTATGCTTCTATTGAATCTGATCTTAATCAACACTATACCATTGGAGCGATGTGACAGACACAACTCACAGATATGAAGGACAATTAATTTTCCCAGTGTAATCCCCTCTATGCTTCTATTGTATCTGATCATAATCCACACCAACTCACAGATAGGAAGAACAACTAAGTTTTTCAGTATTGTGTGTTTAATAAACTAGTCTAGGTTGACAATACAACTTACATAACCAGCTGAAGAATTATTGCACCACAAAACTGATACCTCTTTACCTGGAATAAAGCCTATTTCATTTTGTGCTGGTTTATTAGGTGACTCATTGTTGCAGCTCTAACAGAATAAGCATGCTAATGGGCCTGTGCAGTGAACTCATGGGTATCACAAAGGATAGTCCATCACACACATACCCACACACACACACATACACACACACACACACACATACACACACACACTCACACACACACACACACGAACACACACACCCACACCCACACACACACACACATGCACACACACAACCACACCCACACCCACACACACACACACACACACACACACACACACACACACACACACACACACACACACACACACACACACACACACACACACACACACACACACACACACACCATACAAATGGCGATGCACTCACACACAATTTCTCTCTACCTCTACATATCATTAACTTTGGTTCAGAGATTGATGTTGCACATCACTGATCAGCATATGTTCAACCATATGTCCAACCTTATCTTATCTTAATTCTGGGACAACAACTGGTCCTGGTTCACACACAAACATAAGATTGTTGCAGGAATGGTTCCAAAGTTTGATCCTCATGCATTAAAAGATAATAGAAATGGAAACAGCTGCTGAACCAGCAAACCAGAACCCTAGTAGCTTTCTAGTGAGAGTTCTAGTCACTATAGTGTCATCTCTATATCTTCATAGGTTTGTCTTCATATATTTGAAATATATTTTTGTTGACGATAATGTAGCATGATGAATTTGGAATAGAATATTTTTCTACTTCAATGTTCTAGTCACTCTACCATCGGTTATTCTCATTCTTGGTACAAAAAACAACTATCGGTTTCGATGAGTCACTGGACAGATAAAAACTAAACTGAGTGTCATTTTATGAACCAGCAACATCAATCTGTGAATGTGTCATTACTGATATTAAGTTATGCCTAAATAGCATGAGTACAAAATGTACCAAATAAGGATGTTTGATTCACTACCTGGCATACAGGCCTGGTGGTATATTGACCTGGCATACTGGCCTGGCATATTGGCCTGATGGTATACTGACCTGGTATAATGGCTTGGTACACTGGCATACTGGCCTGGCATACTGGTCTGGTGGTAAACTGACCTGGTATAATGGCCTGGTATACTGTCTTGGTGATATACTGGCCTAGTATACTGGCCTGGTGGTTTAGCCATTTCAGGAGAAGGGATAAGGAAATATGAGGAGAAATCACATTATGCTGAGTTCATTGGTGCATTTAGAGAAGGTGATCTCTTTTAGTAGGGAGGGTAACATAATATGTATAACCAAAAAGAATTATACTAGATATGTATCTATTATCCTTAAATTTTTGTTCTTTTATAGTGGAAAAATACCCTGTTTTTTGAGGAAATCACGCAGATGACACTATAGATTCATTTCATGCTGACACCCCAGAGCTACTAATGGTACCCCTGTGAAATGCAATCTCACCAAGGCCAGTGGTTTCTCAGGAGAGTAAGGCCTTCACAATATCAGAATGCACATTGTTGAACACATATTGGATTTTACCACCATCATGTATCAGTTATCATTTGAGCGAGCTGGTGGCTGTACTGTAGACAAATGTTTTTGAAGGTGGCTATTATTATCCAGAATAAAGTGGTTTCTTTTCATGGATTCATTAGCACTCATTGTTTGGGTTTGCTGTGAATAGAGTGTGGGTAGTGGGACAGGTGATAATGACAGGTGAGAATAACAAGTCATACACCTGCAGTAACCCCCCCTCCACAAATACACACACAAACACCATCAGGACCATGAAGAACTGAAAGTGTCGGGGAAGGGAGTGGTTGAGAGTACCTATTCTTGCTACTAATTAATGGTTATGGTCAACCAGTCATAAAATTTTTCGTGGACTTGTTTTATGGTAGGATTAATTCCACAGAGGAACTAACACTCAGATGTACATAGTAACCAAATGTTGAACCATGTCTGAATGGATCTAGGAGGATCAATCCATCATTTGTGTGTTACATCCTGAACTTGCAGTTATATTTGTATTACCTAAAACCTAGCTACATTAAGGTTATGTATAATCTACTCACACTGAGTGTAAGTGTGTGTACTTTGACTTCATGAAGTCCTTTTTGACAATCTAGTTTATTTCACAATATAGCTTATCTAAGATATCCCTTCTTCCCCCCCCCCCCCCCAAATGCTTCAATTTAAGTACTGTAGTCCATTTCAGAATATTTGAACATTATTCTGTGAATGCCTCAAGTGAACACGATCTGGCCAAACCATATAGTCCAGCTATACCCGACATTATTGATTTAGCATTATAAACAAAGTATCACCTTCTCTTAATTTAGGTGATTTGATTAAAAAAAAATTGTTCAGTTTATCATTGTCGTTCCATTGATTATTTTATTTTCACTTTGGCAGTTCAATGATACTCCAGGGGTGGTGTAGTGGGTGGGTGTGTGCGTGCTTTCATGCATGGGTGGGTGTGTGCGTATGAACCAATGCTATTGTCTTTTCATTCTGTTAGGAGCATTATGTGTTTGCGCATGAGATTACCAGTGCTGCTGCCATGTAAAGAAATTGAGTTCCCACCATTTTAATCTGCTTGAACATGGAAGTTAGCCTGGCCCATGTTTGCACCTGGTCGTGCTGATGGAGCACTGTTGCCAGGCAACACATTACCATGTTCTCTGTCATGCTGCTCTAGGGTTTGAAATGGGGATAAAGAGGAAAGAAGAAATAAGATAAGTACATTATTACGTGTCACATACCATGTTGTATGGATTTATATAATTATTAACACTGAGCTTGATGAGCATTCATGCCACACACACGCATGCATGCCTTCCCTCCTGACTCCCCTCCTGCATGATGCATGAATTCACACACACATGCACGCATGCATGCACGCACACATACACACACACACATATACACACATACACACACACATACACAGAGAAGAACATTATATTTAAATGAACTTCAGTCGAGCCTCCTGGTCAATTCTTGCATGATCTTTCAACTGTGTGTACTCAGATAGAAATAGTGCATTAATCTCAGACACAACCCCTCCCACTGCCCCTTCATTTCCTTCTGGCTTTTTCTCGGTTTTTTCATAGATTCCCCGCCCCCTCCTGAAGAATATTTTAGCATAGCACCCATCCTATAAACAGAATGATCAAAGATCTCTTAATATAATTGAAGATCTGTTGTTTGCTATCTCATCCCAGTCTTCTCAGATGCTTGGTCTGACATGGCTCCAAAAGAAAGTTAAAAGAAGGCCTAAAAGTGGTAGGGCAGAGTTTTGATTCTGGTCACAGTCATATAGATCAAAGTATCAGATCCGCTGGACTCAGCATCAGATTCTGGAAAGGAAGAATTAAATCATGCATTATTATTACTACGAAGTGAGAGGAATGGCAATTGGAAGCTAAAAAGGGGGGGAAAAGGAAAGGGAAAAAATATCTACCCAGTCCCAGTTTGAACCACTGCCTTTCAGCTGCCTTTAACCACTGAACCACAGTTTTTAAGAACTTTTTAATGGAAATTTTATATTCTTCTTTCCTCCTCAAGGGGTGACATTTTAAAAAGTTTAAAAAAATATATATATTTTTTAAACCGTAGTAGGCACCCAAAGATCATGTCTGCAAAATAAATTCTAAAAAAGTCATCCCTGGAGGAGGAAAGAGGAATTCAAATTTCCAATTATATAAAGGCCTTAAAAACCTTAGCTCAGTAGTTTTCAATCATATCGGTGGGGCACCATAACTAACCTTAACCATTTTTGCTAATGTGGAGTGTTTCCTATCAGTACAAACATTCTTGAACCATTCCTCAGGTCTCAATATCCATCATCACTCATTTAAACATCAACTGCCAATAAGTCAACACCAACACACCCGGTAAAAGGATGGAATTTCAGGAAGGAAGGCTGGATGAAGTTTACAAACATCCTAAAAGCCGCAGCCATAAAGCTTCATAGTCCTGCCTCCGACCCTGACTCAGCCATTATTGTTTGGCATTCAGCAATCCTCGATGGTGCACAAATCACTATCCTTCGTGATGGCTGTGATGGCTGTTGTAAGAACTTGATACCCACTTGGGATGATGGACGCCAACAACTATATGATAATTTCATTGGATCAACATCTGCCAATAATTCTTATGTGCTAGCTGAGCAAAAGATGAAGACCCTTAATGAAAAGAATAGAAAGAGATAAGACTCAGCAACAGCTTCCATCAACTTTAGCCATTCCAGCAGGCATGCTTGGCAGACATTCAACCTCTGCACTTATCCTGCGAAGATGGAACTACCTTGCCCAGTAAGTACTGATACCATTGCCAGCAGTCTCATCGATAATGGCCATTATCAGCATAGAAACAAGCAGATCAGTAGAAAGGTGAACACAGAGATAAAAAACAGAGGAAAGGTGAGGATCATGATGGCGGTTCCCTCTCTTATGCCTTCACCAAGACAGAAGTGCTATTAGCTTAAAAATAAAGATCAGGGGTGGCAAGGCACAGGGCCTTGACCAGATTGCTCCAGAATTTATTATCAACTGTGGAGCTCTCATGCTGAAGTGGTTAAGTAAATTCTACTCTCACTGTCCGTCACACCTTTGTCTCCCAAAAACCTGGTGTTGTGCAGATATTAGTGCCATCCTGAAACCAAAGAAGCTAGCTGATGACGTGAAGAGCTAAAATCCTATCTCACTACCCTGTGTGCTGCTAAAACTCCTTGAATGTATACTCCTCACTAGAATAGAGCCTGTGATTGATCCTCAGCTACCACCTCAATAAACTGGTTTCCATCATGGCCGATCTACCACCACTGATGAAGTCACCCTACTGACAGATGAAATCGAGGAAAATTTTGAGTCACAGCAAAAGATGGGAGTGATGCATGTAGATCCAACTGCTGCCTACAATACTATCTGGCTTCATGATGTCCACTTGAAGCTGTTACGCATGCAGACCGACCGACACATTGTCTCATTCATTATGGAGATCCTTACCGACAGTAGCTTCAAACTGAGGATTAGTGATGGCCAAGTCAGCCACCTGATACGTCTATGCAATGGTGTGCGGCAGGGATCTACCCTCGCATCGACACTCTTCAATATCTATATTAGCAACCTCCCCCAGACAGCATCACAGCAGTATGGGTATGCTGACGACCTTGCCCTGCTAATTGCAGACAGGAGCTGAGACATTGTTGAGACTACTTTGAACCAGGACATGCAGTTGTTGCATGAATACCTCCAAAGATGGCATTTAAAGTCGAGTGTTGCCAAGACCATGATGACAGCATTCCACCTGGACAATAGGGAGAGTCAACATCATCACACAGTTTCTGTGGATGGTGCTATATTATCGAACAATGACCGTCCGCTCTAACTTGGTGTTATGCTCAACAGTATCCTGACCTATAAAAAACATGGTGAAGCCCTTCAGTAGAAAATCAACTCCAGGAATGGACTCCTACACTGCTTGGTTGGCTTTTGTTGGGGTCGCAAACATCAACATTGCAAACAGGTGCACACTTGCTCTGGTCTACATTGCCACTGCATATGCATCAGAGTGGTACCGCAGCACCCACACAAAAAAAATGGACGTTCCACTTAATAACACTATGCATATCATCACTGAATGCATGAGACAGACTGAGAAGATGTTTCTCCTTGTGCTATCTGGAATTGCACCTCCTGATATCAGGTGTAAGTGTCATGTTATGAATTTTGCAACTTCAACTAAGGAGCATGACCATCACCTCTTTTACCATCACTTATCTGCTGCCACACAGGTTCAATGACTCAGATTATGTCAATCCTTCTCTCGTCATGTGGCATGCTTGCTTGAGAATGAGTTCATCCCAAAGTTGGCTATGAATAATTGTGTCAGCAATGTATATACGTATGTGCATATGTACGTATGTACGCCTGCCTGCCTGCCTGCCTGCCTGCCTGCCTGCCTGCCTGCCTGCCTGCCTGCCTGCCTGCCTGCCTGCCTGCCTGCCTGCCTGCTTGCTTGCTTGCTTGCTTGTTGCTTGCTTAGAGAAAGTGACCATTCTAAATACTTTTCTGTTGTAGATGACCCTTTACCTTCTCTGCTGAACCTAACAAGAAGCATGTGACCATAGGGGAGTATACATCTTGCTTCTGAACAGGTACTGGTCTCTGAAGTAAGCATGGCCTGTGATCAATATAATTGGTGCTTTTTTAAGTCAACCATTACTTATTTTCTGTATTTTTTTTTACCTGTGATGAATGCAAGGCAGCTTTTAATGTCTATTTCCTTCATTTTACTTCCCCACACTACACTTCTGTCCACTTTCCTAATGTACACACACATACACACACATACACATGCATATACACACATACACACACATACACATACATGCACACACATGCACACACACAGTTTCCATGTTTGTCATAACATTCAATAAATTGACAACCCTCAGATCATTAGCCTGAATACTATTACTACGATATGTGATGAACTAGCTTAAAATAATTGAACTATAAACAACCAGTTCTTTTCTCATCTAGTGATTATTGTGTGTTCTTTTATTCCCTATGCACTAAGTAATTTCAACCATGCCGCCTGTTATAGCCATCACAAGTGCTTTTAAATGGCATTGTTGTGTAATTAAAAGAAAAAATCTAATCTAATAAATTATACCAAATTATTTATAGTTCAGAGTTAAGCATTACTTGTGTTCATTTAGCTGGGTCTTTTTTGATGATCCGATACCAGAATGATTCCCCTATATTATTATCTTTTATTAGTATTATTTTTTTAATTGTTATTATTATTATTATTATTATTAGTATTATTATTATTATTATTATTATTATTATTATTATTATTTTATAAATGAAAATAGGGGGTGTTATAGATTTCAACTTCTCTATGAAAGATCCTCCAAATAACCCTTGGTCAGACAACGAAATTTATTTCTGATATGTTGAGGGCTGTGAGAGGAGTTAGAAAACAGACAAGTAAAGAGAATAAATTATATCATAATCCAATAAGCTACTATTATGTTGTTGTTCTGTTGCTGTTTGGTTCTTGTTTGGTTGTCATTTGGGGGGGGGGGGGGGGGGAATTAAAGTTAATTTGGGATAACTTGATATATTTGGCAATTTTTTTAAAAAATTTGTAAGTCATTCGAACATGATACATGATATTTCTGGAGTAGGTTCGATATGTAGTTTTAGGCTATTCTTTTCAGTATTTAAGCAGCATGAAGGCACTATATGTGCTGCAAGTAGGGGCATATGAGATGCTAGGATACTATACATGGGGTGGATATAATACTAGGATATTCTATGTGGAGTGGATGTAATGCTAGTATGCTCATGTGGGGTTGGCCCTCCAAACTTGGGCCTCATCTATTATGCCCTCACATCCTCAAATTAGTGTTTATTATTGTCATCAATGACTGAGAAGCTGCCGGTTGCCATGCCAACCCCTAATCTCTTACTATTGTCTCCTGCCTAGTGGCCTGCCATTTTCTCTCCACAGTTGGGTTTGCACGAACAAGTTAGTCTGCATAGTTCATGTTATGCTCACATGTGAGAGTGTGGCCTATATTATGGTGCATGCCCTTTGCCCATCTGTTTATTGCTGAGCTGTGCACATGTCTTCTGTGATCTTACTGAAGTCACATGACAAGAACATGAGGAAAAACTACCTTGTTACCTTCTTGTGGATCTTAATTGACTGACACAAGCCACTCATATGGTTGTGGTGCATGTGGGTGGGTGGGAGGGTGGGCGTGTGTGAGAAAGTGAGTGAGTGAATGAGTGATGTGGTGAGGGAGAGAGGAAGGGGTATGTTGTATGGACCTATTATTGGTACCAGTTTTATTGTGTTTATATTTCAATCACCAATTCAGTTGTCATTTGTAATGGTGTGCGCCGTATATAAAATATGCATGTCTTATATACATATAATGCAACCTATATAATGTTTGTAAGCCATGTATAGCAATGTTTTTGTGACTGTTAGCCTTCACTTCCATTCCTGCATTGACCTCAGTTTGTGCCCATCCCCATTGGAGCTGGACCCTGATCCAGACACAGAGAGTTCTGACTCCTATGTCAAATTAATCCCATTGATAGAGGTATGTCTACTGTTGCTATTGTTCTTCATTGTAACTTTATACCAGGTCAGTATACCAGGGCTATGTACCTTGCCAGTATACCAGGCCAGTATACCAGGTCAGTATAACAGGTCAGTATACCACCAGACCAGTATACCAGGCCAGTATTAGACCAGGTCAATATATCACCAGGCGAGTATACCACCAGGCCAGTATGTCAGGTCAATATATCTAGACCTTCCAACTCACCCAGATCAAGCGGGAGTCACAGGCATTTCAGCATTGTCACCTTCTCATCTGCACAATATTTGCATTCTCATTCATTTTCCCATCAGCTCGATGTTTATGCTCCACCATGGGAGTGCAACATTCCTGAGGTTGTCCACATTTTGGTCCATTCATTTATAATGGCGGAGGCATGAATCTAATTTGCCTTGTACATAAATCTGACTCTAACTAATTAATAATTAGCTATATAGCCCCACTTTACAATTCCTATAAAAATTATTAGTTGTACAGGATGTGTGTGAAATTAAGTTCTGTGGAGGAGGCTGTGATTTACTGATTCCTGAGACACATGTGTAAGGTGAATTATTCACATAAACCCAGTCAGGGTAGGCCTATTAGAACATAAGAATAAAGGTGTAAACTTAACAGTGAAAAGTTACTGTGCCTATAAACACTAGCTATTGTTTGGGTTTCAATGGAACTAGCCTCATACTTTCTACATATAATACGATCTAGGTGAAGTATATTATTACATTTTTTACTGTCAATAATGCAATCTTGTGGTCCACAAAGATGTGATCTACAAATTAATTTAATAAAGTTAACATTAGCAATAATAATAGTAGCTAGTTATTCATTATCTTTCTTTTTTCTCTATTTTTAATAAGTCCCATCTGATTCCAAGAGACGAAAACTAACTAGAATGTTGAAAGGGTCTGCTGTGCACTTCTTTCAAAATACTGATGATGTAACAAGTCAAATGTACAAGTTACAGTCTTCAACCTGATTTTGAGTGTCTGCATATGAACATTATAATATTTGTACAGCTGCATAACTAAAGGCTTGACTAACTTCATCACAGCACGAATATTTGAGTTGGTATTGTCAACACCAAATGATGTATAATCATCCCAGGACACATCACATTGTCACAAAGTTACATCACTTTTCTTAAAAATCTCACTTGACTTTGCAGCATCAACACCAGAAGTTCAACATTATTTAAAAAAATGTTTGTGAAACAACTCTTTGGAATCATTAGAAGTATCCATGCTGATAGAGTAGAGCTATTTCTTCATATCATCCATAAGTTCATTTGCAAGGGCATAGTTTGAAATGCATGCAATTTTAGTACTTACACAATAATAAGATTTTGCAATCTTAAAGTCAGGGAAATTTTCATTTTGCATTTGACCTATGTGGTCAGAGAGAAAGAGAGCTTTATTGCGGCTCATCGTCACAGTATTTCTAAATGCTGCTGCTATTACATTCTGGTAAACTGGATGAGATACTAATTTTTTAAACATGATATTTTCTGAGATTCCTAGTATTAAAAGAGATGACTGGGGAAAGCTGCAGTTGAAGGAACTTAATCATTTTTAATATTTTGTTAAGATAAACCTACCTGGAGCAGCCATGAAGTCCTCCTTAAATACTATGAGAAGCCAAATATTTTAATCTCACTCACTTATACCAGTTCGTTAATTCTATCTAATACAATTTTGAGAACTCCATGTGAACATTCATGGTTTTATGCAAATTTTTTTGGAAGGGAATGGTGGGGAGAGGGCAGACACACTGTTGAAATAGGTAGATTTTGTTCATTTTTGTTACATGTTTTAAGGGAGAAACATGTATTATGTATCTTACAGAGGGTGGTTGTGGGATATCCTCCCCACCTTTAAATTTCCCTCCTCCCCAACTCATATTTTTTTCTGGGAGGCTTGCCCCCCCCCCCCCCCCCACCCCTCCCCCACTTTGTGAAGTCATTGTCTTGTATGTTGCTATCTGGAGGCTTTTAAAATTAACTGTATTTTTAACTTCCTCTGTTGGCTACACATTTAATTTCTTCTATTTTTACTCCTCCCACCTCCTGGGAACTAACCTAAATGAAAATAATCTAAATACTAATGATAAAAAGATTTTTTTAATGAAAAAATAGAATAAATTATTACAATAGAAGTAGTTATAGCACTATTCAGATTCAATGACTTTTATTTAAATCATTAGTATCAATTCTTTAGAATTTGCTTCATTTTTATGCCAATCCTGAAAAAGAATAATTAAAACTATATAGAATTACAATATAGTGTAGGAAATGTACTTCCCCACCAAATCATACTACAATGTTGAATGGCAATAAAAAAAAATCTATTTCAAAAATATGGAAGACATAATCACCCACATAAAAATGTTTGGAGGTTGAAAATCCTGTACTAGTTCAATATACTACCAGGCCAGTATGCCAGGCCAGTATACCAGGCCAATACATCACCAGGCCAATATGCCAAGCAGCGAATCATACATCCTAATATGGTACATTTTGTATTCATGCTATTAGGCATAATTTAATAGAAATAATAACTGGTTCACGGATTGACATTGCTGGTTCACAGATTGACATTGCTGGTTCACAAAATGACTCTCAGCTTAACTTTTATACATTCATTGACTCATCGAAATCCATAGTTGTTCGGTGTACCATGAATGAGAATAATCAATGGTACAGTGACTAGAACATTGGAATAGATAATAATTTTATTCCAAAGTCATCATGCTACATTATTATTAACAAAAATATATTTGAAATATATGAAGACAAGCATATGAAGATAATGCTACTAGAATGCTGGTTTGTTACTCCGACAGCAGTTTCCAATTTTATTATCTTTCCATCCATGAAGATCAAACTTTGAAACTGTTCCTGCAACAGCCTTATGTTTCTGTGTCAACCATGACCAGTTGTTGTTCCAGCGTTAAGATAAGATAAGGTGGGACATAATGTGGGTCATATGCTGATCGGTGATGTGCAAAGTCAATGCGTGAATCAACCATAATAGATACACTGAGGTAGTGAATAATTGTGTGTGTATCACAATTTGTGTTATGTATGTGTGTGTGTATGTGATGGACTGTCCATTATGATACCTATGAATTCACTGCAAATACCCAGTAGCATGTTCATTCTCTCAAAGGTGCAACTATAGGTAACCTCATAAGCAAGCACACAATCAAATTGGCTTCAATCCAGGAAAAGAAATGTTAGCTTTATGGTGCAACAATTCTACAGATGGTTTATGAACATTGTATTGCCAACCTAGTCTAGCTAATTAAACACACAATACTAGAAGACTTATTGTTCTTTCCCTTCCCATCTTGAACTGTGTCTGTCATTCATTCCATTGATATGGTATGGATTATGATCAGATACAATAGAAGCATAGAGAGGATTACACTAGGAATATTAATTGTCCTTATGTGCGAGTCGTGTCTGTCACTCATCTCATTGTTACGGAGTTGATTAAGATGAGACTCAATAGAAGCATAGTGGAGATTGTCATGTTGAAACATGCAACCTCTTGAAGCTATCTAATTTCTCACCACTATTGATTGGAGTGGCAATCCAATCCAATCAATATTATCTAGCAGTTCAAGATTTAAAATTTTTTAGATCTCTTAGTGACTTGCTAAAGGTTATGCTCTCCTCCCCTCCCACCTTTCCTCTCCTCTCCCTCCACTTCCACCATTGCATTACACTCATTTCATTTCATACTAACAGTCTCTAGAGCTGTTTATTAGAACCCCACCCCCCCCCCCTCCCCTCAAGCCCTTGCACTGGGGTTCCTGTGGTAGTTCTGGGGTTTCTGCATGAAATAAAACTATAATGTAATCTGCATAGTTCTTTTTGGTTATACATGTTTTGTTAACCTCCTTACTAAAAGAGAGCACCTGCTGTATATGGACTAATCAACTCAGCAAAATGTAATTTCTCCTCCATTTTTCCCTATCCCTTCTCTATTTTCAATACAGCTGCACCATTAGTCAGCCTGAAATGGCTAAGCCACCAGGCCAATAAACCAGGTCAGTATGCTACCAGGCCAGTATGTCAGGCCAGTATGCCAACAGGCCAGTATACCAGGTCAGTATATCACCCAGCCAGTATACCAGGCTATTATACCAGGTTAGTATACCACCAAGCCACACTGCCAGGCCAGTATACCATGTCAGTATATCACCAGGTCAGTATACCAAACTATTATACCAGGTAAGTATACCACCATGCCAGTATACCAGGGTAGTATACCACCAGGTCAGTATACCAACAATTATACCAGGTCAATGTACCACCAGGACATTATACTAGGCCATTATGCCAGGCCAGTATACCACCAGTCCAGCATATTACCAGGCCAGTATGCCAGGCCATTATACCAAATTAGTATACCACCAAGCCACTGTGCCAGGACAGTATACCATGTCAGTACACCACCAGGCCAGTATACCACCAGACCAGTATTCTAGGCCATTATACCAGGTCAGTATACCACAAGGACAGTATAAAAGCCATTAAATCAGGTCAATATACCACCAGGCCAGTATACTTGGCCATTATACCAGGTCAGTATACCACCAGGCCAGTATACTTGACCATTATACCAAGTCAGTATACCACAAGGACAGTATAAAAGCCATTAAATCAGGTCAATATACCACCAGGCCAGTATACTTGGCCATTATACCAGGTCAGTATACCACCAGGCCAGTATACTTGACCATTATACCAAGTCAGTATGCGAGGCCAGTATGCCAAGAAGTGAATCATACACCCTTATTTGGTACATTTTGTGTTCCTGTTATTTCGGCTTAACCTAATATAGTTAATGGCGGGTTCACCAATTGACGTGGCTGGTTCACAAAATGACACTCAGCTTAATTTTTATTGGTGCAGTGACTCATCGAAACCCATTGTTGTATAAAAAAAAATTCTATTCCAAATTCATCATGCTACGTTATCGTCAACAAAAATATATTTCAAATATATGAAGACAAGCTCATGAAGATATAGAGAAGCCACTATAGTCCCTAGAACTCTGGCTAGAGAGCTACTAGGGTTCTGGTTTGCTGGTCCAGCAGCTGTTTCTATTTTTATTATCTTTCTATGCATGAGGATCAAACTTGGAAACTATTACTGCTACAACTTTATGTTTCTGTGTGAACCAGGTAAGTTGTTGTCCCGGCATTAAGATAATATATGGTGGGACATAGTGTGGGACATACGCTGATTGATGATGTTCAACATCAATCTCTGAACCAACCTTAATAGATATATTGAGGTGGAGAGCAATTGTATGTGTGCATCACAATTTGTGTAGTGTGTGTGTGTGTATGTGATGGACTGTCCATCCTGATATCCATGAGCTCACTGCACATGCCCAGTAGTATGTTTATTCGGTCAGAGGTGCAACTATAGGTCACATCATATGCCAACACACAATAAAATTGGCTTCACTCCAGGGAAAGAGATGTCAGGCTTGTGGTGCATTAATTCTATGGATGGTTTATATACATTGTATTGTCAACCTAGTCTAGTTAATTAAACACAATACTGGAAGACTTAATTTTACTTCTCATCTGTGAGTAGTGTCTGTCATTCATTCCATTGATATGGTGTGGATTATGATCAGATACAATAGAATTATAGAGGGGATTATACTGAAAAAATGAATTGTCCTTCCTATCTGTGAGTTGTCTGTCACTCACTCCATCTGTATGGTGTTGATTAAGGTGAGACTCAATAGAGACATAGTGGACATTGTCATGTTGAAACATGAAACATCCTGAAGCCCTCTAATGTCTTATCTCTACTGATTAGAGTGGCAATCTAATCAATATGAACTAGCTGTTCAAGATTATTAAAATATTTAAAGAACTTTGTGATTTTCTAAAGGTCATGCTCTCATCCCTTCCCACCTTTCCTCTCCTCTCCCCTTCCATTTCCACCATTGCATTTCACAGGGGTACCATTAGTAGCTCTGGGGTGTCAGCATGAAATGAATCTATAGTGTCATCTGCGTGATTTCCTCAAAAAACAGGGTATTTTTCCACTATAAAAGAACAAAAATTTAAGGATAATAGATACATATCTAGTATAGTTCTTTTTGGTTATACATATTATGTTACCCTCCCTACTAAAAGAGATCACCTTCTCTAAATGCACCAATGAACTCAGCATAATGTGATTTCTCCTCATATTTCCTTATCCCTTCTCCTGAAATGGCTAAACCACCAGGCCAGTATACTAGGCCAGTATATCACCAAGACAGTATACCAGGCCATTATACCAGGTCAGTTTACCACCAGACCAGTATGCCAGGCCAGTATGCCAGTGTACCAAGCCATTATACCAGGTCAGTATACCATCAGGCCAATATGCCAGGCCAGTATGCCAGGTCAATATACCACCAGGCCTGTATGCCAGGTAGTGAATCAAACATCCTTATTTGGTACATTTTGTACTCATGCTATTTAGGCATAACTTAATATCAGTAATGACACATTCACAGATTGATGTTGCTGGTTCATAAAATGACACTCAGTTTAGTTTTTATCTGTCCAGTGACTCATCGAAACCGATAGTTGTTTTTTGTACCAAGAATGAGAATAACCGATGGTAGAGTGACTAGAACATTGAAGTAGAAAAATATTCTATTCCAAATTCATCATGCTACATTATCGTCAACAAAAATATATTTCAAATATATGAAGACAAACCTATGAAGATATAGAGATGACACTATAGTGACTAGAACTCTCACTAGAAAGCTACTAGGGTTCTGGTTTGCTGGTTCAGCAGCTGTTTCCATTTCTATTATCTTTTAATGCATGAGGATCAAACTTTGGAACCATTCCTGCAACAATCTTATGTTTGTGTGTGAACCAGGACCAGTTGTTGTCCCAGAATTAAGATAAGATAAGGTTGGACATATGGTTGAACATATGCTGATCAGTGATGTGCAACATCAATCTCTGAACCAAAGTTAATGATATGTAGAGGTAGAGAGAAATTGTGTGTGAGTGCATCGCCATTTGTATGGTGTGTGTGTGTGTGTGTGTGTGTGTGTGTGTGTGTGTGTGTGTGTGTGTGTGTGTGTGTGTGTGTGTGGTGTGGGTGTGGTTGTGTGTGTGCATGTGTGTGTGTGTGTGGGTGTGGGTGTGTGTGTTCGTGTGTGTGTGTGTGTGAGTGTGTGTGTGTATGTGTGTGTGTGTGTGTATGTGTGTGTGTGTGGGTATGTGTGTGATGGACTATCCTTTGTGATACCCATGAGTTCACTGCACAGGCCCATTAGCATGCTTATTCTGTTAGAGCTGCAACAATGAGTCACCTAATAAACCAGCACAAAATGAAATAGGCTTTATTCCAGGTAAAGAGGTATCAGTTTTGTGGTGCAATAATTCTTCAGCTGGTTATGTAAGTTGTATTGTCAACCTAGACTAGTTTATTAAACACACAATACTGAAAAACTTAGTTGTTCTTCCTATCTGTGAGTTGGTGTGGATTATGATCAGATACAATAGAAGCATAGAGGGGATTACACTGGGAAAATTAATTGTCCTTCATATCTGTGAGTTGTGTCTGTCACATCGCTCCAATGGTATAGTGTTGATTAAGATCAGATTCAATAGAAGCATAGTGGAGATTGTCATATTGAAACATGCAACATCCTGAAGCCCTCTAATGTCTCACCACCACTGATCAGAATGGCAATCTAATCAATATGAACTAGCTGTTCAAGATTTAAAAAATATATATTTAGAGCCCTTAATGACTTGCCAAACAATGGTCATGCTCTCCTCCCCTCCCACTTTTCCTCTCCTCTCTCTCTCCACTTCCACCATTGCATTTCACATATTTCATTCCATCCTAAAGGTTTCTAGAGCTATTTCTAATAACCTCCCCCCCTTGTGCTCTTGCACTGGGGTACCTGTGGTAGCCCTGGAATTCCTGTGGTAGCTCTTGGGTTTCTGCATGAAATGAAACTATGTCACTGAGTGAGGTCCTGTTATAAAAAAAAGGGGGATATTTGCACCACTTCAAAAGATCCCTAATGTTTAAGGATACTAAATACTTATCTAGTATAGTTCTTTTTGGTTATAAATATTTTGTTACTCTAAAAGAGAGCAGCTGCTGTAAATGTCCTGCTTAACTCAGCAAAATGTAATTTCGCCTCACTTTTCTTTTCCTAATTTGCCTCTATCTTCAATACAGCTGCTTCATTAGTCAGCCTGAATTTGCTATGCCACCAACACTCAAACATGAACCACACCTGAAATCTTGTAAAAAGGAATTTCACCAGATCCAGCAAACAATCAACATGTAAACAACAACAACCAATGAATACACAACTAAAACAAAATCAAAACTAATTTCCCCTTATTTTGGAAGGGGATGTAATGTCACATACAAAGGAATATTTTGGTAGAACACAATTATACTATAAATAAATTTCTTCCTTTTCCTTATTATGTAAATGAAAATTGACTTAACAATGCACAGCATGAAATTCTTGAAAATGGTGATTCCCCCCCCCCCCCCCCCCCCAATTTCTTCCCAGCTTTTTGTTTTTCCTTCATTACAGCTGCTTTATTAGTCAGCCTGGAGTTTTCATTTTCAGCAGTTTAGTTGAGAGCCCATGAAGGAGTGAAGTAATTGACTAAGAACACCTAATGGCAGATTGTGATTACCATTTTTTTGATACCTGTCATGACTCTGTGGCTTCTAAATTGCAAAATCGAAGGAATAAATATGGAAAACACATCAAGAATAAGAGCTGAGGTGTATATATATATATACCAATCCAACAACAAGTGAAGAACCAGAGGAAAAAAAACCCAACAAACAGAATCCTCTGCAACAACATGTTCCAGCAATTGTCAATTCTTAACCAATCACCCAACCCCCTCCACACACACACACACCCACACACCCACACATAAAAATTATAATAATAATAATAAAATTAATTTTAAAAAAGAAGAAATTAATGGGTTGAAATAAAAATTATAACAGATGAATATTAATTGATATCACATCCCTTTGCCCCAAGAGAGATTGCCTCCAGAGTGTTCCAGCAGGGTTGGTTGTCATCTAAGAAGCATGTGGGTAGAGAAAGAGTTAATCTGGTCAATCAAAGGTTGACCTATGAGCAAACTGGCTTCATTATACTCACTGGTTCACCTGATAGCAGAACTGCTCTAAGAAATTCAGAGCCACAAGGATAGCACGAGCTCTTGTGGGCAATCAGCTTCCATAGAGTATGTATGTGTTGATGGAGATGTGTCCAATCAGCTTCTGAAGAGGAGGTGTTGATTGAGATAGGTTAGATGTTCACACATCAGCAAGGGCTTCATCTAGCATTTGAACGACTTCAGAAACTAATTACCCACAACAGTTGGCGGCAGGCCTGTGAGAGTATAAAAGGAGTCAGCCAGAATCTTTCCAATGAACAACACTCCAAAGAAGTCTACTTCGGCTAAATTATATTCTTCAACTCATCTATACTTCAACAACAATGTTTCTACGTCCACTGCCTCTGACACTGGAAATCCTGTTGCTGGTCATGCTGGCCTGTACAGAATTTGCACTCGTTGGAGCTACCAAAGATAATCCAGCCCATTGCAACAGGTGGAAAGCCAAGTGTGACCTGTTTCAAGAGCACTGCTCTGATGGTCTGGAGATAGAACACATGCAGTCCTGCTGTGAATCAGGCAGGGATGACGATCTGTCTAAATTCAAATCTGGTGTTTATTCAGTCGATATGTCAACATTCTCTTCAACCAATGCTTTGTGTGATATGACCACAAACGATAGTGGGTGGATGGTGATTGCACGTCGCTCCAATCCTAAAACCAACTTTGACCGTCTTTATCACGACTACAAACAAGGTTTTGGAGACCTTCAGGAAGACTTTTGGTTTGGGCTTCAATCTCTACAGATGCTCACCAGCAAGCGACCATATGAACTTAAGCTGGATATGTTCAGCCAGAGGGATGACACTGAGCCCACAGCAGTTGCTCGCTACAGTAGCTTTGAGATAGTTAATCCAAACTACACTCTGAAGTTGGGCAACTTCACTGGATCTGATAAAAATCTTCTCGACAACATGATGCAGTTCAACGGACAACCTTTCGCAGCAAAGAAGGACTCACGGGACACAAGTGACATTTGCTTCACTATGGGCGGTGGCTGGTGGTATTTGGAGAAATATTGTTCTTCTGGTTTGGACGAGTCACCAGGTACTATCCTAACCACACGCTATGATGAATTGGGATGGTACGATCTATCAAACAAGGACCCATACATCACGGGGAGGTTCTTTGAAAAATACGAGCTGAAAATGCGGCCTAAAGACTGTGAGACCACCGTCACTGGTGGCATATGAGTATTACTGGCTTGTGCCATCTGACTCCTTTGAAACTATTAATTTAGAGTAGATATTAGAGAACTTAGTTTAGTATGTAATTAGTGTGTGATCAATTGATCATCTTAATACTGTTCCCTTCTTGTACCATATGTTTAATGAACTTTGATCTTATTGGCTGTATCAATGACTGAATTGAATTAAATTGATTTGTTTACTTTTAGCAAATAGGTGGAATCAATGTTAAAAAAGAATGAAAATGGGCGAGAAAGAGAGAGAGAGAAAAACACAATGCTTTCCTCTTCTATGATTGAAAAAATTTAAATTTAGAAAGAAATGGGCAGAGAAAAAAAATAACATTATTCTCTGACTCCTCTACCTAGTAAAACATTAGACATGAATATATGATCACAAGGATAGCAATAAATTAGGTACTATTACAGAAATAGCTGTTTACATTGCTTTTCTCTGAAAAGAAGACACTGGATTTCATAATATAATTTATAAGTTTAATTCTATAATTTTGCTCAACTTATCTTACCACTGCCAGCTTTATTGGGAGTATGGTAATGGTTACATCCAATTAAATGAACTGTTACTTTGAAATTGTCTTCAGAACCATACCAAGCCTTGCCAATACATTGACACCTTAACCTATACCAGGGAGGCAATAGTCCTG
This sequence comes from Lycopodina hypogea, assembly GCA_963969325.1. NCBI lineage: Eukaryota > Metazoa > Porifera > Demospongiae > Poecilosclerida > Cladorhizidae > Lycopodina > Lycopodina hypogea. The sequence continues at coordinate 9,409,155 of OZ017784.1, read as the reverse complement.
GGGTTCAATTAACAATTTAACGTTGCATTAGTTGACCATTATTAATTTTAATGAACTTGTTTAGTTAGTTTGCTACAGTTATTTGTCTATTTCAACTTGTTATTAAGTTCATCAATTGAAAGTGGAATAAATGTAGAAATTAAGATGCATAGACCGTATTTGTTGTCTAATTTTTAGGATGGTTATACCTCATCCAGTTTGAATGGTTTCAATCTCAAGAGATAGCTCATTCTATTGCCTACAAGAGGCGTTTTATTAAGTGATCTTTGTTTTGAAGGTTTGGAAATCCAGGATGACCAACAAACAGTTTACACTTGTCTTCTTAAATATAAGCGATGATTTTGAAAATGAAAATGAAACGAACAGACTTTCCTAAAATACGCAAATCTTACAATTTATTAAGATCTGTGCCATGTTTCAGTGCATTGTAAGCATTCCCAGTTGATATTCACATTTCTATTGGTCTCCTTACCTGTCTTTTCCCACCTCACACCAGCCACACGCCCTTTCTGATCCTGCACATGGGGTGTGGTGTATATAATGACACAGGTTTTTTTTCATATAATTGTGTTCAATTATATCTTTTGGTGGATTTAGATGATAGGGACAGTTCCCACTTACAACACATGTTATAATATCCATTGAATAGGTTCCACATGTGTAAGGAATGAATATAGAAATGAGGATGTATGGTAAGGGATTCAATTAAATAAATCACTGCCTAAATTATTATATTTTTATATCTCGCCCCCCACCTCCCCCAAATCCTCAATATATTCTTATCAGGAGTGTGCTTAAGGTTGATTAGGTTGTAATTCATTTCATGTTGTAGTTGTCTGAAGTTATCCATGGGGGGAGGCTTTTCATGTGTGTAGAGCCTGTCCATGGAGTATACATGGGCCTTATAGGAGTGGTTTCCTAATCCTTATTAGAATTTGAAGATGGGAGGGTAGGAAGGGCAGTAGGTCAAACAGGTTTCTCATTTTGGTGGGAGGTCGATAGGCAAGGTGCAATGTGGTGGGGTGTGCTTGGTTAGAGTGGTTTCATTTTTGGTCAGTAATGGTAATGGTGAAGTAGTAGCCACGTCTAGATTCCTGGGCTTGGATTGAGGTGAATTCCATCAAGAATTTGTGGTTCTTGAGTGTGGTTCTCTCAGATATGTCCATTCTGACCAAGTACGGATTGAAATGGGGAACTTCAAGGACCAAACCAGTTTTGTCCCATTTGGAAGTATAGTGGTAGGTCTGGTTTTGTAGCAGGATGTGATCAGAGACTCTGAGTGGTGGTAGCTGGAGGGTATGTTCTGTACATCTCTCCATATCCCTCATATGATGATTATTGAGGGCTTCTTCCTGTGCTGTTGCTGAACTATGCCAGGTTTCATGTGGGTGATATTTTACGGATAAGATGGGAATGAGGTTTCTGGTAAGTCATCCAAAGATGTGCATTACTTTTGATAATTGTGTCTTGATCAGGGGTATTGCGATGATGGACGGTGGTCTGCTGGAATTTGTCAACATTTAGGTCACCATAGAATAAAGTTATGTTGGAAATGAGCCTTTTCATAGATTTAACCTCTATTTCTGCTCAGCAGTTGCCGTGTGGGAAGGCTAGTGAGCTCCTCAGGCAGTGGTATATTCCCCATTAGAGGAGGAAAACAGTGTGATTTAGGCAATAAACTCTGGTCCTCCATTGGATGAAAGTTCATTGATGATACTATAGGTTGTGTATTATCTATTATGGGCCAATTAGAGTTGCAATGGACAATGACAAGGTAATTATAACCTACATAGTGGAAATAGTATGCACAGAGGCCGGTGAGGGTGGCATGGGTGGTGCTAGAGATTGCTTGCAGTGGTTGCAGTCATGGCATGTTCAATTGATGCCCAGCAATGCCTGACAAAAACATAGAAGACTAAGCAATAGCAATCATGGCAGACCTGCCGTGATGGGCGGCGTGTAATTCTGTCCCAGGGGTGATAGGATGACTATATGATCTTTGTATAAGATGATCTCATCTATGGTTGAGAGGTGTTCTCGGAATAGATGGTATTTTTTAATAGTACTGGCATACCCTGTGGATGTTGTAGGATTCCATCCTCGATGGTAGAGGCATGTAAGGACATGTCAGTGTCACTGGTAGTGGTAATGTAAACCTTGTTCTAGTAGATTGCATGTAAAGACTGTAAGGAAGTGATAGCATCCATGTAAGTGATGAGTTCACTATCAGGAATTGTCAGATCTGATTGTGTAATGGCTGAGATATAATGCTGTAGTTGCATTTTGAGTAGACTGGCTCCTTCCCTGGGTGGTCTTCCAGCCTGTATTGAGCATAGGGTATTAATTTTTTCCTTGAGTTAGCAAAGATACGACCACCTTCCGAGATTTCTTTTACAACTATTCTTTTGGATTTTTCAAATAGTGTGTTCAGATGATTATCCAGTATAAAGGTGTGCTCAGTTTCAGAAGTTCACAGAAAGATAACATTTTGTTGGTCATGCCGAAGGTGTATGAAATCTGATTGACCAGCCCGAACCAGGAGTGGATATATGTTATGTTTTTGGGAGTGGATAATTTGTCGATAGCCTGGAGGTATTTTCCACTTGGGTGAACACTGCTAGTGGTGATTTCAAATCCATCAAATTTATTGTGTCCATGCCAAATTGGAATTTGTCAGGGTTCAATCTGAGATTTTCCTCTATCTTTTCTTGCCAGTGGATTGGTACCGGTATTGGTGAGTGGTGTGATATGGGTTGGGCTGCACGGTCAATCATCAACTTCATGGGTAGGCCTTCAATAATGGATAGTGCCTGGTGCTCATATGTTATGAAGGTGCTGGATCTGTAGTCAGCCAGGTACTTTTCGAATTGCTCACAGTTTTCCTCGGTGGCTGGATTGGTTGGTTCCTTGGGGCGTGGCATGGGAGATGTGAGTTAAGGGCAATCGCAATCTGATACTGGTGGGGGTTAATGTCAGAGATAGTGCAGCATTGTGTAGTGACTGGACCATCTTTGATGTGTAGATCTGGGGACATTTTGCCTATGATGGGGAACTTGTCAGTGTTCATCCCTATGGGCGGGTTCACAGTTTTATGCTCATGCCCTGCGTAGTGTAACACATCTCATCATATTGTTGCAACAAAATATTTTTCATGGTTCACAAAGTTGCGAAATATAGCATTTGCATTTTGGTTCATTTTGTAATACCACGCACAATAGCTGCATTCGAACAACCCACCCCAAAAACAATGGATACTAGTTTTAGGTCTTGTTAGAGTAGTTCAAGTAGATCAAGCAGCAAAGGAAAATGGGATCTCATTCATTTATTGGCCAGTAGGCAGTGAAGGAAAAGGAGGGTGTGGGTTCAATCTATTTTTTCAACACTGCAAAAGACAGGGAGAATACCACAATCTTTTGCAGGAAATGAGGCTGCGTGACCCAGATAACCACTTCAGATACCTCTGTATGATTAGGGAGAGGTTTGACCATCTTTTTGCAGAGGTATTCAAACTTGTTAGCCATAGTTTAAGTATGAGTGGCTACTACCTACTTTGTTTGGAATAGGTTAGTCCATACCTTATCCACTGAAGATGTACCAGTATGGTGAGAGCAGAAATTCTTCCAGCAGAAAGGCTGGCTCTTATCTTGAGTACCTTGCTACAGGCATCTCCCAAGTAATTGCACTGTTAAACATTAATTATCATAGATCATTAATTTGAATCTTTTTTTCTTTTTTGGTGCAACGTTAGGTTTCCCTTTCATTCAATTTTTGGATACATCTGTTCACAGTTGGCCTGTGAGGTCTCTGGGATGTCCTCAGCAAAATAAGACACACATGAAGACACCATCATGTGCTGCTAATTGAGTGGGAATCAGCAGAGGGTTTTCGAAGATATTCCCCTCCAGTTATCACACTTACCAAGGTCACCTTTCTTCGGTATTGGGACCAGTACTGTATCTGATCACCCCTTGGGACTCTGCACTCACACCATGCTGCATGTACTATATCCATCAGCAAATGGAAGAACCCTTTCTCATAACTAGCTGCCTTCACCATCTCAGGAAGAATGCCAAAGTCACTCTCACTCTTGCCACTCTTAAACTTTCCAATTGCTCCCAATAGCTCCTCCTCCAATGGCAATGCAGGAATGTTGGGTCTCAATGGTCTCTATCTAGCCTTTTGCAACTTCTCCTCAACAAATTTACTCTGGATGTTTAGAAGCTTGGTAATGTGTCTCCTCCACCTCTGCTGTTGCTACTCTGGAGTTTTGCAGGCATTATCCTTTTCATCCATCAGTGTTGCCATCCTCACTGGTACTAGTCCCCTTCTCCCTCTCTGAATATCCCTGATGTACCTCCACACAACTTTGCCCCCAAACTGGCTTCTCAGTGTCTCTGATGCCTTTATCTGGAACCACCTGTTCTTGGCTTCACTTATCTTACGCCTTGCTTGGGTGCATGACAGGGCTAGCTTCTTCCGGTCTCTTTCCTGCCCAATGCTCTGCCATAAAGAGTACAGTTTATTCCTCTCCTCAAGCAAAGGTTTGATAGCAGCCTCACTCTTACAGAACCAGTCTGGTTACTTCCTCGCTTCAAAACCAAGCACTGCCTCAGCTGTCTCACATAGTGCTGCCTTCACTGCTCCCCACTTCTCCTCCACTGTCCCTTTCTCTTTCCATAGCTCTCTGGCTTTATCACTAACCTTTCTCTGGAACACACCCCTGGTTGTTCCCTTCCTTTATCATCCTCACTTTTGCTATGCAACATCCTCATATCAAATCTCTTGGCATTCTTTCCAGCTCTCACTCATCTACAAATCATCCTCCTGTCCCCAACCAATAGCTTCATCCTCAACATCTGGTGGTCAGTGTTGCACTCTACTCTACGCATCACTGTGACATCCAAACACATTCTGCGATGCTGTTGCATCATTATGGCATAGTTTATGCAGTGCCACTGCTTGGATTTTGGATGCTGCCAGGTCTGCTTACAGTTATCCTTCTTCTGAAACCAAGTGTTGCACACTGAGACCTCATTGTTTGAAAGGAAGCCAAATAGCTCCTTCCCTGCCTCATTGGTCTCTCCATACCCATCTGAGCCCCTCACATGCCACCACTCATCTTCATCCAACCTTGACCCAACTTGACCATTGAAGTCCCCAAGCATCACACAGATCTCACCAGGTGGAACAGCGGATATAATTTGCTGCAGGTTATCAAAGAATGCCTCTTTCCCTTCCCTGCTGGATGCATATGTTGGAGCATAGCAAGAGAGCACATGAATATTGTCAGCTACGACTTCCAGAAACCAGTATAGCCTAAATTATTTTTGAGCTCCAAGCCTTCCAGCACTTACCACCTGCCTTCCATGCACCAATAGCTGGGCCAGTGAGTATAATTGCAACTCCCTCTCCTCTTTGTTTCACATACCCTATCCCAGGAACATCCCTACCAGCTGTCAACACTAAGCTCTCTCCTACCATACCATGTACTTCACTCCCAAACCACTTCGTATCTTGTAAATCTCCCATAACTACTTCATACTTTTCTAATACACACTAACTACTTGATCAATCCTTCTATCTTCTAAATTCCCTACTTTAATACCCTATCTACAGTCTCTATGAAACCATTCATATCCAATAAGGATCTCACATTCTGAAAGGCCAAATGCTGTACTGATAATCACTTTTGCTTTGTTCAATGTGTGCAAATCCTCTGTAGAAGGTCCAACTCGGCAAGAATTGAGTGGTGCCATGAAATGACACCATGTTTTCATATTCCTGTTGATCCAAATTGCATTGATATTAGTGTTGTTGATTTTTGCCAGCAAATCACAATCAATTGTGAAATGCTGTCCAGGATCACCATGTGGAGGCACCAATAACTCACACACTCACACACACCACACTCACTCACACATTGTTTGAACTTCCAATTGTGCTGTTCCTCTCACTTTGACAGTGGACTGTTGGTAAGGGGGGGGGGGGGGGAGGGCGCATACAGAAATAGCATGAGCTCTAATTGTGCATTGTGTGCAAGTGAATTTGAAGTGCCTATTGTTGATCATTTACCTTCTTCCTTTTCATTTGTCAGCAACTTTTCCCTTTACCAAGGACCAAATGGTTACGAAGATGTTTTATTTTAAGTTGAAAGCTATATGTCCAATGGACAAACCTTCACAAATACTTGCTACGTTTCCACAGCAATATCATGAATTATCTCATGTGTGTAATGCGTTTGTGTGTCTTTGTGCATGTATCTATGTAAATATCTATAATGACTGCACCTGTTCATGCTGCAGGTACTTGCAAGCATTTCACGAGCTATGGTTGCAAGTTGGGCTCAAAGTGCAAGTTTCTTCACATTATCCCGAGCTTCTCGCCGCTCAAGGTTATTGTCTATGTGGAAGGCAGAAGCACAGTGGGAGAGGGGAGAGATTCAATGGTCCTCCAGGAAATCTTTATGAGACAAACAATGGAGATGACATGTTTACTCCGCTGTGCAGGGCAACTCTCCCCCTCCTCCCCCTTCCTCTTCTTCAAGTAGTCCGATGAGATCATTTATAAGTTATTCATCAATTGTGCGAATCACCACAAGAAAAAGGAAAATACAGATTTCATCCACAACACAAATATGCCGTCATGTTTATTATTTCAGCTCTGAGCAACATCACTATTCCTCCGTACACCAGAACATCATGCCATACTCTCCAGCAATGCTTGCAGGACACCAAAACATCAGGTCGTCCCCACCAAACACAGCTGGAATGGACCCGATTCTCGGGCTCTCCCCACCAATGATATGACGTGAACTCTCACAACAAAAACAAATCAATTTCCTTTAGTAGTTTAATTCTTTTTTTGTTGTTGTTGAATTGCATTCTGACCTTAATTAAAACAGGAATTATTAGAATGGTCCGTAGCCAGGATTTTTGAAAGGTTTTTTTTTTTTTTTTTTTTTTTTTTTTTTTTTTTTTTTTTTTTTTGAGGGGGCTCATTAATTATTCATGAGATATATACTATGTACTGACACATTGTTGTTACTCACCCCCTACCCTTAATCTTATTGCCAAATAAAAGCTTAGTTCAAATGCTTTCCAATGTATGCTCCATGGCATGTTCAAGTGTCCCACATTCTCAAGTATTATTGTGACACACAATACAAATTTCACCAAAAATGGTTAAAAATATGGCCATTCATAATGGCAAAAAAGTCCTACATAATGTAATAAATTTATGTGTATTTATATATATGTATGTGTGTATATATGTATGTATGTGGATATATGTGTACGTATATATATACACATATATATACACACATATATATACATATATTGCCACCTTCATTAGAGGTGGATCATAGATTGAGGCAGACTACAGTGGACACAGACCTCCTTCAATGTTTAGTAGAGGAGTTCTGTCACAGTGCAAAGGCAACTCAGCATTAAACTGGACCTTTTAAGTAATCAGAGTGATGAAGTTTTTATTAATTAGAAGGATAAATATGTGAACAAATCATGTGCTGCAATAGATCTACATATAATATCAATACTATAAAGTATGAATTGTCTGTCTGTCTGTCTGTCTGTCTGTCTGTCTGTCTGTCTGTCTGTCTGTCTGTCTGTCTGTCTGTCTGTCTGTCTGTCTGTCTGTCTGTCTGTCTGTCTGTGCATTGTCGGGTTCATGCTTGAACAATTCGAGTTAGACCACAAACCCATATATATTTATGATCAGTGTCATCAGGGAATGTTTTAAGCACGTCTCGTGGCCACACCCCTTCTCCATACTAAAAAAGAAAGAAAGAACAAATACCTTGCTGGGGGAAAAAATTGAGCCACAGGCCTAAAACTTTGGCATAGAGACACAACTTGACTCTGAGAATAATGAGGGGTGGGTCCCATCTGGCCACACCTCTTCCTCTAGTGTGTAAGGCTAAAATTGTTAAAAATGATAGTAAAAAAAACTGACCTAATTATATGTTCACTTCTGCTTCAAAAAGTCTATGAAATGTTTTCAAGTAGACACTTTGTGACTATGTGGGTTGAATAACCGCCCGTAGGGCTGGTTTTTCGCTAGTATTCATAAAATATCAACATATATGTAGAGTTTTAAAAAAATTCTGTTTCTTTAGTTTTAGTACAATATGTACTATCAGTTAATTAAAAATATCTTTACCCCAGTAAACACGATGAATATACGATGTTGCAGGGCCAGAAATAAGCGGATGGTGTCAATTAGCAATCCAATCCACTCACAGGACATATTGGATGCTTCATCATACCCCTGTCCTCAAACATTTTTGACATCTAGATTTAATTGGTACCAGCCATGAAGGACAGAAGTAGCTATCACCTTTCCAGTAACTCTGGTTAATTTGACATATTGCAAAAAAAATCCTCTCTTATGTCATGGTGTACAAATCGCACACATAAATGAATTACTTCTTTATTAAAAAAAGTTATTTCATCCACCATTATATTAAAAAAATTTTTAAAAAAGATTTGTAATTCTTATTTTATCAAATAAATATTTTTAATTATGTACTTACCTGAATTAATTATTTCATTTTGTATGTGGGGTGATGCGTATGTGGTATTCTTTAGCTTTGGTCTTTCAAGGCGAGCATTTATGACAGAGTTATGCTTAACCAATTGAGTACCTTCATTAATGCCAAAAAACTTCCTGGTTACCATTATATCAAGGTCCACCATCTTTCCTTAGTGCCAAGCGTTACAGTCCACAAAATAAAATACACTCAGGCAGTTCCATAATAACTTTAGCCAGCGCAGAATTAATGCATATATCTACATTGTGCTGTGGATTTTCCACAGCTTGGACAAAAGTACTTGAATCTGCCATTGCATTGAGGTGGTACAGAGTAGAGGAATGATATCTACTATGTTATATACATTGACCAATTTTTAAAAAGGTGTATTGACAAGAATTCCATACTTACTCCTATCTTCTACACAAACTAAAGAAAATACAAAACCTACCATCCAATCAATAACTTATTATATACCAACCAAGAATATTTTATAGCCATTTCACCTGAAAGCAACAGCTATACAATATACTCCTTGGGGAAAGGGAAAGTTTCGGGGGGGGGGGGGGGGGGGGGGGAAATGTTTTAAAAATCTAAGATTTGATCTTTATCCAAATAATTTACTACACCAATTACCTAAGTAGTGGGCATATTATGCATAATTTAAAAGAAATGAAGACAACATCTTAACTTTCTTTAGATAAACTGTAAGGGCCACCATTACCGCCAAGATGGTTCAAATTTGCATAACTAGCAGCTGATACCAAGCTAAGATTTTCATAACTGCCATCAATAGTACTAATTACAGGTATATGGTTCACATCAGCAACACCATTACTAATGACAACAGAAATGGACAGTGGGCATTGTGCCTTAAGTACTTCAGAAGATCATCACTTCTGGTAGTTACCCTCTTCTCCCAGCAAGCCTTGCCTCCATATTAAGTTTAAATAGATGTCCCAATATCAGGACCACCATTACCATCTACATCATGATGATTTAAACCACCATAACCAGCAGAAGATCCCAACCTAAGATTATCACTGACACAAATGCCACCAAAATTACTGAACATAGCTACATGGCTTGCATCAGCAACACCATAACCATTAATAAGTAGATAGCCATATAGCCCTAGCCCTAGCCCTAGCCCTAGCCCTAGCTCTAGCCCTAGCTAACTGCTCCATTGGACTAGTATCATAGATAATTTACTATAAATAAACCACTACTTGAATTACATTAGCTAAACTGAAATTACCATAAATTAACTATAGTATTTGATAGCCGTGTCTTCCCAAATTAATCTTAGATCCAGGAACGTCCAGAGGTTTAGGACTGACCTTTGCCAGCTTGCTCTGAAATCAGAACCAGCTGGAAATTTATTCTTACAAAATGGCTAAGAGATTGAGATAGGCAAGCTTGCTTGATGCTTGGTCATCAGGAAAGAGACAGAGTGCTAGAGTTCAGCCAGATAATACTTGAAGATTAGGTCAGCTTGAAATTGGCCCTGTAACTGAGGAAGTCAATAAAGATAATGGGGATATTTAACATCTGAGATCGGTGATCCCACTTTCAGAATAGCTGAAATTCCATGTTCTACATCAAACCAGGCAATTGGCAGCTCTAGTAGTTTGGATGAATACCAGTCCATATTTTGTATAGACAAACCCCAACCATTTTAGCCTAAAAATAAAGAAATATAGGTCTCCCAAACAATGGTCGAAATTTTATGGCTAGTTGATATACTACTTTAAACACATAAGCAATTGACAGATAACTGTGATCTTATTGAATTAGCCAGACAATTTTGTGCAGTGTTAGATGAACGCAGGGAACATTTTTGTGCATTTAAATAGCTCTGTTTTTTCCTCACACTTGATTTATCGAATTCTCATGATTATTAATATCCCCACTAATACTCTTGGTAGTGCTTATGTCCCCCCTCCCATTTAAAAATTAAGTATTTGCATTGCTTGTATGTAGGGAATAAATCTTGCCACCCCCCTCCCTTGCCCGCTTATATTAGGTAAAGTTAGACCCTCAATATTTTGAAGCTTGAGCCACCCCTGCATTGAAAGAGAACACTCCAATTAAGAAAACCACCACTTCAGGTAGCAGCCATCTTGCTCCCAGCAAGCCTAGCTCCCATCTAATAATACACAAGGGAGTTGACAGATTCAGGGAAAGGGTAGGAAGGAGGTGCTGACTCACAGTTACACAGTGACACACTGCAGTAGACAGTCACACAGAGCTCCAGATAATCTGATACACTTCAAAACTGAACGTGGGAGGACCCTGACTGACTGATTGACTCTATGTGGGAGGACCCTGACTGACTGCTTGACTCTATGTGGTGTGTGCATGGGTACTGGTGGAGAGAAATATTATTTTATTTATTAATTTTTTTTTTAATTCATTTTTTCCCCTTCCCCCCCCCCCCCCACTGGCTACGGGCCTGTTAGTTAACACACTATGTGTATACTGGCAATGACCTCTTTAGATCCCTATTAAGAAATAATAAATATAAATATTGACAAAACACAATCATGTAGAAATAGATACATTTCTGCCAATAATGGCATAAAAACATCTATAAAGGTGGGTTCTTTTTAGGGTTCATAATGACATACCCAAGATTTGACTGTTTACAGATATACTTTAATACTATTACTACATACATTCATACACATCTACAGTAATGAAGCATGTTCTTGTGGTGGTCCCTTCACTTCTTCATGTACTCTGCCAGTACCTTATGCACAAACACATACTGCTCCTGGGGGAACGAAAAGACAACAGCATTGGTTCACGCACGCACGCACACCTACCCACCCACCACCCCTGGTGCATCATTCAACTGATAAAGTGAAACTGACATAGTCAATGAAATGACAGTGGCAACCTGAACAAGTCTTTAATTACAAACACCTCAATTAACAGACGGTGATACTCCACTCATAATGCTAAATCAGCAGTATGGGGTGTGGTTAGATTATATGGTTTGGCCAGATCATGTTGACTAAGGCCATTCACAATATGATGTTCAAATATTCAGAAATGGAGTACAGTACTTAAATTCAAGCATTTGGGGGGAAGAGAGAGAGAAGGGCTATCTTAGATAAGTTATATTGTGAAATAAACTAGACTGTCAAAAAGGACTTCATGAAATCAAAGTACACACACCTTCACTCGGTGTGAGTGAATTATACACAACATTAAAAGCAGCTAGGTTTTAATTAACATGAACATAACTGGAAGTTTGGATGTAACTCACAAATGACTGGATTGATCCTCCTCGATCCTGTCGGATCTCACACAAGTACTTCAAGGGGTCAACAACCCCTTCACTGTCATACTACATGAGGAAACAACAGACACATACTAGTGCAAGACATGGTTCAACGTTTGGTTACTATGTACACTTGAGTGCCAATTACTCTCTGGAAATAATATTACCAGGAAACAAGTCCACGGAATATTCCATGACTGCTTGACCATAACCATTAATTAGTAGCAGGTTGAAAAGGAGATGGAATACACTCAGTTATCTTCAAATGTCTATGCCACTGTTGCTAACTGGTGGCTTCCATGTGCATTCCATGTCCCAGAGCCGGAATGTAAGCGAAGCTAATTACGGACCAAAATAATTTTATAATGAGGTTTTAAAACAACCACACCTACCGTCAAGGTTGTAGCATTCTTCAAAGTGACTAACTGTTTCTGACACCATCCCCAGTAGCTGGTGCTATATATTTACGTGCTAAACATAAGACTTCATGAATATGTAGTTCTGGTTACCCAAATGAGTGAATGTGGCCAAAAAATGGTTGCATTTCCCACAGATGCCTAAGGAACAAGGAATGCACAGGCTAGCCACCAGACCCACTTTATTTGTGTGCTGGTGATGCAATATATCCAGTGTTGTGAATAAAGGAGTCTTGGACCGAGACTACTGTGTGTGTGTTTGGGGGGGGGGGGGGGGAGGGGGAGGGCTGCAAGTGACTGACTTGTCATCATCACCTGTCCACAAACACACTTCTCATCACAGCAAACCTAAACAGTGAGAGTTAATGAATCCATGAACAGAAACCATTTCATCCTGGATAATAATAGCCACCTTCAAACACATTCATCTACAGTAAAGCCACGACAAGCTCGCTCAAATGATAACTGATTATGTGATGGTGGTAAAATCCAATGTGTTGAATAATGTACATTCTGATGTTGTCTAGGCCTCATTCCCCTGTGAAGCCACAGGTGTTGGTGAGATAACCTCAGCTGTTTCATAACAGGCACACCGTGTAACTACCTACACGGTCTGTATGGGATCTCCTCTACTTTTTCTTCACGTAATTGCAAATATAACCAAAGGCCAGTGATTACTGTCTGCTTAAAATTCATCAACTTAGAATTCATAAAAAATTTATTTGACATAGTCAGAGTGATGTTCGTACAAATTCACATCAAAATTACACTATATTCTTGAATATTTTAGTTAAGTCTAATAATTAAAACTGTTTTGGAGATCAAGAGTGAGTGAGTGTGTGTATGCATGTGTGTGTGCATTGAGTCCATAGTCACTTAATTTAAACAATAATATTGTTCATATAAACTGGTTTGGGTGAGCAATTTCATCTGGAAAAGTTCTACAGTTGATATCACAATAATGAGCTTTATCATATCTCTAGAAAGTGCTTAGCCACACACACACAGTATATGACCACAAACCAAAATGCTTCATCACATGGAAGTGATATTACATGCAAACCATTCCAGGCAGTGTCTGCAGATAATTTAACCAGAGAGAAAAAAAAATAAGGAAAGGGGAAGGAAAGTGGGGCAGGGGAAGAAGAGTAAGAATTTTTTTAAATGTACTTGAACTAAGCAATTACTCTAAAAGGACTAGTATAAGTAGATACAGTGTTCCTTCCCCACATGATGGACTAGAAGAAGCACAACTTTGCTGTACGGCCACCGAAAAGATGGCACAAGTCTTTGTATGCAGAATATGAAATATACTAACTTAAAATGGATTATTTATGTCCAAATAAAAAAATTAGATACTGGTTCCATATACAGTACATACCTGTTTGATTCCCATGTCAATGGAGAGGAATGTTCCAGTTCGACCCAAACCAGCGCTACAGAACATAGAAAAGAGGGGGGGAGGGGAGAGAGAGAGATTACAAACAACATACTATATCTTGTTATTCAAAGAGGTTTCAAGTAGTTGGTGTGTGTGTGTGGGTGCGAGTGCTTGAGTGAGTGTGTGGTAATGAGTGTGAGCCAAGCCAGACACACCTTGCACCTCAAAACAACACAAATGTTTAAAGATACAAGATAATTCCCTAGTATAACTTAGCCAACACTTCTCTTTGCCCCCTCTTCCCTTTGGCAGACATATTTGTTACCTTCCTACCTGAAAGAGACCACCTGCTCTAAAGGCACACCTCATTTGGTAGTATGAACTGGATCCAGCATTATGGGCTAGTTTTCTCATATAGAAATCACATGATTGCTTTAGAGGTCGAATGCTCAAAGAAAAACACAAACAAACTTATGAGCAAACACATGTATAAATACACCAATTATTAAAACTAATAACAAATGTAAATGAACAAGAAACAAGTTGCATACAACAGTCAACACAGATGCTACACTTCCTGTTCCCTTCACTTGATGACTTGTATGAAATCGTTACCACTGGCACAAAAAAAAAACAGCATGGCATGATTATGTATCTATAGCAACTATACCACAAATGATCAAATTACAAATTACAAATGGAGAGGTTAGATTTAATTTCAGTAAAGTTAAGAAGCACCAACCACACACTGAATTTAATCAACCACACTGAATTAGATCAACTGCACTCTAAACCCTCTCTTTGCACGAAACTCATATATACTTGAACACAGCATGACTTTCCCCCTCAGCCCCACAAGTGTTGCCATGCCAACCTGCAATGCACAATAATTGGTCCGGCTTCGGAAGTCCTGTAGCTGTCCATTTTGCTCTGCAGCTCCAATATCGGTGTCACATCCTCGGGGGTTCCTGCAATGTGCACACCAATAGAACACACTGTAACTTCACATTAGTCAGTCCCTTTACTGTACAGCAGTTTCTAGTTGCATTACATTCAATACCTTCTCATCACACTTGGGCATTTGGCAATAGTGTGTGTGTGTGTGTGTGTGTGTGTGTGTGTGTGTGTGTGTGTGTGTGTGTGTGTGTGTGTGTGTGTGTGTGTGTGTGTGTGATATTGACACATATCTGGTAACACTATTGGCCTTCCTCTTGTGAAGGTATGTCAGACAAATATATAGCCCACACCTCTGTAATCAACCAGTTGCTACCTCTCTCTCCCTCCCTCCCTCCCACTCCACCTCTTCCTCACTCTAATGGTTCCTCTCTACCAAACATAAAATGCCTTTGTTGTGCAAAAAACAATAACTCTAGCTGGCCACACCTGCACATGATAGAAGCCAAGCCACCTTTGAACTATAACCACACTGGCAGCAGCAGAGCCTATGGACTCCTGTGGACCACACAGAGTAGTTGTACACTCTAATTCAACACTGAGATGATGGACCTTTCCTACATATGTACCAACACTAGTTCACTAGTCCATTAGTATATATATCTCCTTGAAAATACAACTTTAAAGTAGAGATGGCACCTTACACTTTCTCATCTTTCAAAGAGACATGTGTTCATATTATATTCAAGCTTCCTTACATGTGTATTATAAACACATACACATGTAAAAATAGTCATTATCTCTAAATGCTCCACGCACTGATGCTCCCAGATTAACATATAACAGCCACAGGTCCACTTGTGTCAACACAAACAAAATAAACAATAACAACATCGGTGGCCACAAGGACACTAGCAATATAACTGCAAGATAAACTAAAAGAAACTTTTCAATTGGATGTTATTCTGTTTTAAAAAACTGAACACCACTTAGATAGCTGTTAATGCAGTCACAGTAAGCACTCAACTCCAAAAAAACACTTACCATGGTCGGGCCAAGAAATGTACCACAAGTGGTGAACAGTTCTCTCTTCGCCATTCTAAGGGGAAAACACACACACACACACACACACACACACACACACACACACACACACACACACACACACACACACACACACACACACACAAGCACATCATTAACAGTGACCACATCATACCTGCCCACACCTGCCCACACCTGCCCACACCTGCCCACATCAGCCTGACTATG
The DNA here is from genome assembly GCA_963969325.1 of Lycopodina hypogea. Lineage (NCBI taxonomy): Eukaryota > Metazoa > Porifera > Demospongiae > Poecilosclerida > Cladorhizidae > Lycopodina > Lycopodina hypogea. Next base: position 9,393,355 of record OZ017784.1, on the reverse strand, counting down.
TCTGCCCCTGCCTGACCATGCCAGAGTATATAGTACTTCTCAGGAGAAGACATGTACAAAGGTTAACAGACCACCCTAGCAGAGAGGCCAACAACTGGAGAGTTCTGGAATAAAGTTCTGGAAGAAGACAGCACCACAGGCTGAGAACACCACTCCAGTCAAGAAGAAGGGGAAAAAGGAAATATAGGAGGCCTGGAAGAAAAAGGTTCATAAAGCTGGACGCCAAGAATTTAGACCCTCAAGCAGTGCCCCAGGCCACAAATACACTTGTAGACACTAGGACTTTAGCCATTTACATGTGCACCCGAGGTGGATGCCAATCCTTAAGACATGACAGTATTTTTACCTTGACTAACAAACATTGAGTGGCATTTACAAGGTCAGGTGACTAACCACGCATCGTGTGTGTAGTGCAGAGGTGGGTGCTCACAGTACCCTCCCTGTCATGGAAACAAGGAATTGTAGTTATCAACACTGCATTGCTGCTGTAGCAGTTGATAGTAAACACATACCACAGAGGGAGGAAACGCATCACCAAATTGGTGTGAGCAGTTGCATACAGATCTGGTTGCCAAGGTAACAAGGGATAAACTGGTTAACTTGACTTATGTTGAGGGATTTTTCAAGAATTTGTTTCAAATCAAAAGATTGTGGAGAGATAGAAGATGAAGCCACTCCCTCTCAACTTTTCATAGTGAAGACTCATCTTCCAAGTTACCATGGAAACAGGAGGGAACATGCATGCAACATTTTTGGCCAGCTTGAATATTCAAGTGGTTTGATTACTTTACTCTGTTACAAGGAAAAAGCAACTATCCCAAACAATTTAAGGAAGATGAAAAAACCAAGACAGTTTTGTAATAACGCTTGACATAAGTTCAATCAGAGCTCATCACTAGTTGCGTAGTTATGGGTTAAGCCTGCAAAAAGAACAGAAGCTTCCTCCTGTATATATCTATAATGTGTGTTCGCATGATGGGCTACTACCAACCTTTCTTGCCGTGGACTATGTCTGGCCAAATACCAGATGTTCTATTAGTGAAATGTCAAGAGACACATGCTTTGCTTTATTTCCACCCCTCCCCCCCCCCCCCCCCCTCTCCCCTAGCTATATTATATATTCAACACTATACCTCCATGTTCTTGACGTTCATTGTGGTTATCTTGGAGCCGGAGATGTCCTCCTCAGAAGTGTTTGTCACTTCAAAGGTGCCATACATCATCTAATAGGGAGGAATTAGCAATGAGACATGACCAAGTATTCCATCTATCAAAATTATCGTTATCTATAATTGTGAGATTGCTAAGTATATTAATGCTACTACCAATATACCATACTATACTTAAATTCATTTCTTTGTTTACACTAGCATATAGTGGGTTTTTAATCAGCCTTTGGCCTCCTGCAGTGAGAAACCTGTTCAGTTTGCTTAATGTATTCTATATGTACAATTCTTGTGGGGCATTATTAACTTCCATTTCAAAGTTAATATTATGTGCAAACTCTTAGAGTAATGGAAGGGAAAACAATTTATGAACAATTTATTTCTATTTTAATGGTACTAGGGAAACCCCCACCCTTCAGGCAGTTATTCCTAATGTGGTTATGAAATTGTCTAAATTGCTTGGCCCTGACCATTTGACTACCAGACTCAAGCTGTGTGAACATACAAAGTTCAGGTATGTTGTTTCAAGGGTTTGTTTTGCTGAAGTACAAATATATATATATATATATATCTGTGTGGGTTTGTGGGTATAACTACCTAGGACCAAGTTTTTTTTAGAAGTACCATTTTTGGAATTTTGAGCCTTACACACAGAGGAAGAGGTGTGGCCAGGTGGAACCCACCCCATGGTACTCCCAGAGTCACGTTGTATGTGCATACCAATTTTTAGGCCTGTAGCTCCATTTATTTTTTTGGCAAAGGTACCATTTTTTGGCTGTTTTTTTTTTAAATACAGAAGGGGATATGGCCATATAGACATACTTAAGACGTCCCCCTGGTGACGCTGATTCTTGATATATACGTGGGTTTGTGGGTTTAACTTCAACTGCTCGAGCGTGAATCAAGAATATGCGGACAGACACACTATTCCCACTCTGTAGTCCAGATAGATAATGACCAACTGTCTAACTAAATGATGTTCTCCTGCACATGCAGCAGCGAAATTGGCCCAGGCTCTCCAGGTGTTATTTTGTTTGTTGGTAGATGTTTCTTTACCAAAATTACACAAAAATACCATTGAAAATCACCTGTGGCGGCCACAACAGGTGGCAGGGTCCGAATTATTTGGTGGTAAGGGAAAAAAGAACACTCAACAACAACCACATGAAGAGAAATGAACTGGTCGTTCATGGTTCATCTATTTTAAACATGTCTATCAAACACTGTAGCAATAGTAGTGAGGCTACGGATCGGAATGTTGTCCATTTATTGAATGTTATGAGAAACATGGAAACTGGTGTGTGTGTGTGTGTGTGTGTGTGTTGTGTGTGTGTGTGTGTGTTGTGTGTGTGTGTGTGTGTGTGTGTGTGTGTTGTGTGTGTGTGTGGGGAAGGAAAATGAAGGAAACAGACATTAAAAACTGTTTTCCATTCATCACAGGTAAAAAAATACAAAAAGTAGCTAATGGTTGACTTTAAAAACACCAATATACTTCTCATAGGCCACACTTACTTCAGTGACCACTATCTGTTTAGAAGCAAGATGCACCCTCCCCCCTCCCCCCTATGGTCACGTTGGGTGCAGCAGAGATGGTAAAGGGTCACCTACACCATACAAGTATTTAGAATGGTTGCCTTCTCTAATTGAATTGTCTTAGCATTATTTAATTAAGAATCCAAAGTTCATTGACTTGAATTATGATGCTAACGTGACAATAAACAATCACATTAGTCATCCACAAAAGTTTGAGGGGATTTATAATTGTAAACCACTGAAACCATAGAGGTGGTCTTGTCCACTAATATTTTTGCATTACATGTTGTTGTTGTTGTTTTGGTGTGATATTCTTGGTAAAATGATTGGTTCCCTCTCTGTACATGCATGTATATGGGAACCTCTAGGCCCCACATGTTGACGAAGCAAATATATAGAACTTGACAACCACTACCAAACCACAAAGAATTATTTTAGCCATCACCAAATTCACTGTCCCCCAACCCCACCCACACATACATATCCCATAATAGTCGTACAGACAGATAAAAGATCACTTCATGTGCTAAAATAACCCCCACTCAGTCATTACCATTCCTACTGGAGTGCTTCAATTTGAAATTTCACAGCAAGAGTGGATGTGTCTCTCTTTGCACATTTCTCTGTGTCATTATAAGTAATTTCAAGATAAAAAATAAATAGTATCACTGCAACTTGTAGATTCTATTTGTTTTACCATCAGGGGAAAAAAAGAATACTTTTCTGGTCAAATTGGTTGCTTGAGAAAACGAACTTGCACAAGCCATCTTCAACACTCATTGGTAAACTACTTGGCTATTACCTGCTAGCTCAGTAGTTTCTGTATTATTCAATTATTGTGCAGAATGTTGGATATCTGCTTGAAGGTCAATGAAACACTTCAATAGCTCATCATACAAAACAATCCCAAGGGACTTAGTGATAAATTTAGGAGTAATCATTTTGGTGAACCACAGGAGTAATACATTTTTACATGCCACCTACTATATGACAGCATTTGTGCATGTGCATTCACTATCTTGAGCAATAACTCTATGGAACTCCACTCTGTGATATACCAACTCCCTCCCTCAACTACCACAGTGATATGGTTAGCGCTGCTACCACTGGCATTCACATGGTGAACTTACAGGATTCTCAGAAAAAGTCGAGGGCCAGTACTTGATGCACTTTGGCTGTAGAAGGGGAAAAAAGGATACAAAATATAATCATTAGCTTGGATTGAAACATATACTGCAACAGACACTTTAAATAGGTGAAGCTTTTGTTGTTTATGAATTTGTTTGAAGAATTGCACACTCATTTGTATGTTTGTGTGTGAGTGTTGCATGTACATGGTGTGAATGTATACAACAGTACATAAGGGTATCTACATAGCAGTGGATGGTTAGGTAAGTTTGGTTTGAGCTGAAACAGCTGCATTTTGCTGTGTGTGTGGAGGGGTGGGGGGTAAGTTCGGAGAAAGTTAGAGCAAGCTCACTGACCTCCCACACTGAACACACACCAAACAGCAATGTCGTCACATCACATTACTGCCATTACACCTAATGCAGTTACCAAGCAGGGATTTCCTATTTAAGAACACTATATTATCAAGCCACTAGAGTGGAAAATTTACATTGAAATATACTTGTGTTCAAGCATTTCTGACAGGACTAGAATTTGTACCTGCACTATAAAGAGGCAGATTGATAGTTAGATGGGATAACTAACAGTATGATAGTTAATTAGACTGATACTCCCACAGTGAGATGGTGAATGGACAGACAGACAGTGACACAGAGTTTAAAAACACAGCACTAACAAAGCACGCAGAATCAAGTGACCCATTCTAATGACCAATTGAATATTCACATTCAGGTTAGAAGTTTTAATGCAATGAGCATATCTAACAACACAAATCCTTCTAATGCACAAACTGAGCATGCTCAATTGCCATGGAAGTCAGCTCAAGAGCAACAGTAATTGAATGAGGACATACTCTGGCTAGCTCAAAGATTCCTGTCAGCATTACTATCACGGACACGTTGTTCTCCCAAACCATACGCCAGAAATCTTCAACAGTTTCTAAGAAGGGACCTACATAGGAGGTGGCCAGGCAGAGAGAAGAGAGAGAGAGAGAGATGATAGTCACGTAATAAACACTTAAGATAGCATGGGCATGTTACATGGCTACATACCTTGAGTGGCAATGTACACTCGATCTTCTCCCTCTAAACCCTGTGAACATGAGACAATGATTAGTGTACAGGTAAAAACATGCCATTAATGGAATAAAAATTAATATCCAAATTCATAATTTGGAAAACATAAATAACATACCATAAATGAAATATCAATTAATTTTCAAAGCCATAATTTGGAATATATATATATATATGACATACCATAAATAGAATAACAATTATTATTCAAAGTCATAATTTTGAACATATGCAAGCAAAAAGAAACAACAGTTCAAATTAGTGTGGCTCCTAAATAATTTCATAACTTTATATTGGTGTGCTCATCACACTCCAGAGGTTTACATGAATACACCCAGATGGTAAAGGGTCTGTCTACCTGTTGGGCATCAAACAGCATTGACCAGTTGGTCCCCAAGTATATTCAACATTGATCTGTTGTACAAACGTCTATGTCATTGAGAGAATGTTGTAATAAAAGTTGATTAACTTAATTACAGATACATTTTTGAAACATCAAACACTAAACACTAATAATTGCCAATTAACGTTCCCATTACTATTCATAAACAGCTATTCTTTGACATGATCTATAGAAGACTCAATCCATCACCTACAGTTTGTATGTTGTTCTTTTTAAACATAACTTCCCTCCGATAGTGAACCAGTCCATGAACTAAAAACTATCTGTGGTTGAAATTACAGCTACACACGCAAGAGTAAATTATACTTTTGGGGGGGGGGGGGGGGAGATCACGTATCCCATGCCTGCCCAGTGGTCATGTGACTCTTCGGAAACACACATTAAAAAAAGGTTTCACAGAATATTCGTATGAGACGGTCATGATTGAGCAGGTCAACATGAATTACAAATTTAATCATTTATAAGATAAATATCTTACACAAACTAAGTCTGTTCTTTGAATTAGTGCACCATGAACAAAAAGAAGAAGAAAAATAACATAATCATTCCTGTTTTGGCATAGTTAAGCAACAGCTAGACAGACAGAGATCAACAGACAGACAGGACACATCTATAACACTTACACGAATAAAATTGGCATTGATGTACGTGGACCCAGGATTCCCCTTGTCAGCCAGACGCACCATGGAATGTGGATCTAAAACAAATTCACACATCAAGATTAAAATGGCATGTAGGAAGGAGCCAGTTCACAATCTACACACCCACAGAAACATGCACTAGCTGCCACCACTGGTATTTGGTATCAATGGGGCTTGATAAAATTAACACGCTTGATAAAATTAACACTTGTATATAAAGAATGCATTAGATTGACAAACAAGTGGGTGCTTTGAACTGAGTAATACTGACCAAGCACTACCTGATGTGGGCATGGTCATACGTCAATAAACAGATATATGACCTCAAATAAACAGTGCACACTCAGTAAAATAGATTTATCATTTGCTTATGCCTTGCGATAATAAAAGCTGTATTTGTGGTGTTGATTGAACAGTGATTGAAGAGACGTTGGTCTCTGGCTCCAGCAGTACATGCAAGACTATTCTCACAGTGCAGCAGAAGACCAGCCTCCCGTATCAGCTGTAGTCTGGCAAGCCACAACTTCTAAAATGACCGATATGGTCTGATGCCTGAGGCATACCAAACCTGTACTACTGGAATGCAATTAACAGTGCTGTGGTAGGTGGTCAAATTGCATAAATTAATGTGCGAAACACTTTGAGGGATTTGGAGCCTGTACTGCCTCTTGTGCATGTGCTATATTACACCCCAAAAAAATCTAAAAACCACAGGTTCCATTTGCAATACACACAGAGTAGGGTTTCCATGAATTGTGGGGAAGGGAAGCAAATTTGTAGCAGAGGACAGAAGACCCTTCCAAGGAAAGTGTGGCCACCGGTCTAGCTCAACTGGTGCACAGTGGACAACATCCATAACAACCAAATGTCAATGCAGGAATGATTGCGTGGGATGGGGTGGGATGATTAAGGTAAGGGTCATTAGTGTTGTGTGTTAACAATCTATTTATATATATAATCATGTTGTTTGTTTTTTTTAAATATGTGATCAAATGATCCTTTACCAATCACAGCACCACATGTAATTATATAATATTGTATTGTTTTTAAAAAATTCTATATAGTTTTATGCAATGACCGGTAGAAAGGCCATACCACATTTCATCCCAATCAGCACAGCGGGTGCGCACAAAGAGAAAAAGATAGAGAGATAAATAGGCACACAAAAAAAATAACCTGCATTCCATATTTAAAAATGATCAATGACCCACTCCAAGTGCTCATGGCAAACTTCATCCCAGTCAGACCAGAGAATCTCTAAATCCTACTGGTCATGCACAAACAAAAATAGATGGATAGATAGGCCAAAAATACTGAAATCCAAAATAAAATAAAAGTAAAATCTGCAATTCCAAATATTATTATTTCAAAACTATCTCCCACCGACCGAAACTGCACATGCCAAATTCTATCCCAATTGGACCAGTGGTCACACACAAATAGACTAGAGTAATATAAATAGCCCAAAAAAATATGTAATTCCAAAATTTAATAATGTAAAAACCATTCCCACCCACTCCAAGTGTTCATGCCAAATTTCATCCCAATCGGGGGGGGGGGGGGGGGGGGGGGGGGACACGCACGCACACACACACACCACACGCACGCACACCGCACGCACGCACGCACGCACGCACGCACGCACGCACACACACACACACACACACACACACACACACACACACACACACACACACACACACACACACACACACACACACACACACACACACACACACACACACACACACACACACACACACACACACACACACACACACACACACACACACACACACACACACACACACACACACACACACACACACACACACACACACACACACACACACACACACACACACACACACACACACACACACACACACACACACTTAGAAGCTGCCCATGTTACGAAGTACCATGATGGCAGTGTCCTGGATGAATCCAGGACCAATGGCAATAAACTTAGCTTATGATGGCATCACACAGAAATGCTGGTGTCTGGTCAGATCTCCTTGCCTTCGAAATTTCCTTCCACAGGCACAACTTAGTGTTCTTAATTCAGATTGCTTGTTAGCTGAGCAGGTGTTCATCGCCTGGATGTTGAAATTTTCTCTACACCATCTAAACACAGATGAAACCCCCTTCCTGTCCTTGCACAACTCATACCATCTATCATACACACCAATTGCCTGCAAATCCACTTTCAGAACATCCCTCCACCTCTTCTTTGCCCCGTGGCATGGTCTCTTCATGTTAAGCTCCCCAAACAACAATCTATTTGGAAGCCTTTCTTCATCCATGCGACCCACATGACCCAGCCATCTTAAACGCTGCTCCAGAATGATATCAGAGATGGAGTGCTGCAAGCCAAACCTATGTGATAGGCTTTGAGATGTTAATCTTTCATTCCATTGTTGGTACCTCGTCACACCCAGGATTGTCTGAATACAACGGTTATGAAAAGAATTCAAACGTCTTGTATGCACAGCCTTCATCGTCCAAGTTTCAGCTCAATACAGTAATACAGCTTGAACAACTGCCCTATACACTGCTCTCTTTGTGGCCAATGAGAGGTCTTTGTTCTTAAATACTGGCACCCTCAAACATCCAAATGCTCTAGCTGCTCTAGCAATTCTTCTAGTCACCTCACTAGTGATCTCCCCATCTCTTGAGATGTTAGCACCCAAGTATGTGAAGTCCTGGACTACATCCACAGAGCCACCCTCCACCTGCACTGGTCTGACATCACCCTCATTCAATCCCTCACCAACAACCATCCCTTTTGTCTTCTCAGTACTCACAGTCAGCCCCCATTCACTTGCCACTTTCACAAACTCTGCTGCTACTGACTCAAAACTATCCCGAGAGGTTGCATACAATGCCACATCATCAGCAAACTGGGACTCAGTTACTCTCATCTCACTCAATCTAGACTTAGCTGTGCGGTCCCCAACCAACTTCCTACCATGCTTATATAACACACTCACTCCTGCACCACTACTCCTATTGCGCCAATCAGCCACCACAGCACTAAAGTAGATATTAAATAATGTGGGTGCCAGGGTACATCCCTGCCGTAAGCCATTCCGGACCTCAAACCTATCAGTTAAAGTCGAACCCACTCTAACCTCAGCATGCATCCCCTCATGGAAAGACTTTATAACATTCAACATTTTTTCTGGCACACCATACTTCTCTAGGACCTTCCATAGGGCTTGCCTGGGCACTGAATCATAAGCCTTCCTCAAGTCTACAAACAACACATACAATGATTCACCATGTTCCCTTGCTTTCTCCACAAGCTGTCTAGCAACAAAAATCATGTCTGCATAACCACGTCCTTTCCTGAACCCACTCGTGACTCTGGCAGAATTTTTTTCAGCAATCACTTGCAATCTTCCCTGTACAATTCTGCCTAGTAACTTCCCTACCACATCCAACAAACTTATTCCACGCCAATGGTCACACTGCTTCAGGTCACCTTTCTTTGGGATTGGAACAACCACTGCGTCCTGCCAGTCTCTCACCACTTTACCTTCTTCCCACACCTTCTGCATCACCTCCAGCATTCTATCCCACAGATCTACACCACCATGGAGGATTAGTTCAGGAAGGACACAGACTTTCCTCCTGCCTTTCTCATCTTCAATTTGGTTAGAGCCTGCATCAATTCCTCTTCAGTTGGTGGCATATCCAAATCCAAGTGTGGTGGGAGTAGTGGCAGAGTGTCAATCACTTCATCCTTGAATGCACAGGGTATGTTAAGTATCTTTACAAAATGCTGATGCCATCTGGCTCTTACCTACTCAGGACCCTGAGTCAAACTTCCATTTTCTTTCATGACAGCAGTGGGTCTAGTTGGTCTTCTTTCAGCATGAGCCAGCTGCAACTTCCTGATACTCTTCCACCTTGTGCAACCATCCTTTTTGGCAGCTTCCCCCTCCTTGGCAATCCTGCATATCCATTCTTCCTTAGCATTGTCCACTGCAACCTTTACCTTTCTCTGATGTCTCCTAAACTCCTTCTGGTTGGTTGAAGTATTGCACTGTATCATCCTCAGGTGAGCATCATCCTTGGCTTTGATCAGAGGTGACAACTCCTCACTATCCTCAAACCAGTCTGGTTGTTTCCTCTTCCCTGTACCAACTACTTCCTCTGCAGCTGACACAATATAAGACTTCAGAGCATCCCAGTTGCACTCGGTGGAATCTCCAGCTCTGAGTGGTCTAGCCAGAAAATGTTGCTCCAACACTTCATGGTATTCATCCCTATTGGCAGGGGTTTTCAGTTTATGGATGGCAAAAGGCAAAGAAATCTTCTCTTTTCTTTTGGCAGAATGAGGAACAGTAACCTTTAGCTTAGCTCTTACAAGCTTATGGTCAGTCCAGCAGTTTGCTCCCCTCATCACCTGCACATCTCTGCAAACAACTCTCTGTTCAGCCCTCATCACGATAAAGTCTATCATGTGACATTTCTTTGTTGCTGGGTGCGTCCAAGTTCCTTGATAGATTTTCTTCTTTTGGAACCAGGTATTCATGATTGAGAACTGATTTAATGCACAGAATTCCAAAAATTCCTCAGCCCACAAAATTACGATCACTCAAGCCATGCTTCCCTATAACACCTTGCCATAGATTATTCCATGTGTCCAACACACCCACTCTAGCATTGAAATCACCGAGCATAACAAGGATATCATTATGTGGAATCCTATCTATTGTATCCTGCAAATCATCATAAAACTTGAGCTTAATGCTTGGAGGTGCCTTAGCTGTGGGTTCGTAAACACACACTACTGATACATAAGTGCCTGATGCCTTTCCAGAGCATCTTCCCTTTTTCTTTCCTGTGTGTACCCACTTCAATCTAGCTGATATTATTCTGGAACTAACTGCTTCCCACACCTCCCCTGCATTTTTCCATGCCATTGCAGCCATTTCGTCCAATGCTATTCCAACACCCTCATTCCTACTAGCTCTTTCCTGATCCCCTGGCAGAGGACGACCAGAGTGGAGAAAGGTATATCTACCCACTGGCCACACATCCTTTCCAAACCACTTTGTCTCTTGGATCCCTGCAACAGATACACCATATTTCCTCAATTCTCCCATTAACAAATCTATCTTCCTATCAATCTTCCCAGGCTTGTCACTATGTTTACCATGCTTAGCTACACCCATTAGTTGCTTCCTACAGATCCGCTCATCACCTGAACACTCTACTAAAGTAAGGACATTCCAGGTAGCTACTACTAAATTATTTCTCTTTGATTTCTGCTTCATGTTCTGATCTTTTGTCACAAAGCTGTTCTTTATTACCATTCTCTTGTGCTGAACTTTCTTAACTTTGGTTGCAACACCAAAGAAAGTGAACTGCTACTAAAATCTGGACTACTCCACACTATTATAGACAGCTGCTTGTCAGACTAGCCACAAATGTTTAAAAAAAAATGAGGTACTTGACTAGTTGGTAGGGCTTGTAGATAGTACAGGTAAAACAAATGCAGTGGTAAATGAAATTAACTTATATACAAACCTAGTGTTAAATGAAATTAACTTATATTTGTAGAATAAAATGATATGGTTAAAGTTCTAAATTGAACTTTACTTATAATAACTAGTACAATTTGGAGAGAGATAAATACAGCAATCATTCAAAAATTCTAAACACCAAACAAAGTGAATTATTATCAAAATCTGGACAACTCCACAGATTATAGACAGCAGCTTGTCAAGACTTAGCAACAAATGTTTACAACAAATGTGTTACCATGGTTACCACAATGAGTTACTTGACAAGTTGGTGAGGTACGTGACAAGTTGGTAGGGTTTATAGATGATACAAGTAAACAAATGTAGTGATAAATGAAATTAACTTATATACAAAGTGCTAGTGTTAAATGAAATTAATTTATATAGTACTCACTAATGATACCTGTGCAAGTTTAAAAATGATTTCTGTTGTTATGGAAGTAGCCACTTGAAAGAGAATTTTAAGACTAGAATTATTCAAATTTGGACTACCAACAGACTTTCAATTAGTTAAGTACAAGTGAAAATATCTGTAGAATAAAATGAAAAGGTTAAACCAGTGCCAAATTAACTTAACTTATTATAACTATTAGAACTTGGAGAGAGACAAATATAGCAACCATTCATAAGTTCAATTTTTTTTTCAGAGAGAGAGAGAGACCATTTGGAACTGATGGAGCAAATGTGCATCACATTATCAACTCTATGAATCGTCTGACTGCTAGGTTCAAGCACATTTGCTCACCCAATATTACCAATGTTATTTTAATGATGACCATTACTGTATATGCCTATAGTACACACATGTACTGTATATCTCCAACTAGAAGACTACTGCATAACCACAGATGTTCGCTGGACCAAAGTCCCAATGCATCACAAACACTTTTCTCTTACTGGGCAGGACGTTCTTGTAGCGGTTCTTGATTCCCTCCTCCTTTGGTGGAGGATGCTGCCTGGGCTCCCATGCATTGCTGGGCACATCCTGGAATAAGAGGAAAGAATCATAAATTTTTTTTTTTTTTAATGTTTCAGTTATACACCATGTTTGACCACCATCTTCCAACGGCCCACCACTAAGTAAATAATCAGTTGAATGTGTTTTTTACTTAAATCCTTAGGCTATGCGTCACCATGACACTTATTTCAGCAAGGTAAATAAACTCTAACAACAAAAGCAAGGAAATAAACAAACAAACATATCCCAAATACTTCATACCACAGCCCTCCCAGCATTGTGCATGGCTTACCTCGTAGTCGCTGCAGATGGGGTTGGACTCATCTTCTGACAGGTCCTGCCTGGCCATCTTGTAAGACGTGAGGGGCTGAGACCTAACAGGACAACAACAATGAACCCACTGATAATCATGACAGCACAACCTCCCTCATCCGGGCAGTGTGGTACATGAGGGTACCCTCAACTAAAAAATGTGAATAACTAATAATTCTAAGTAGAGCACTTGCATTGCTATGTTTCTAAGAAAGAAAACAGGAGAAATGAGTATTATAACATTTGTAACCCTTTCCACTTAGAAAATGCTGTTACATACAACTCAACACTTGAGCCCTGTAGTGGAGAATGGAGGATTGGTTCTTCAATGGAAGTGTGAGTGTGTATTCCTGATAGCACCTATCACACATGATCAAGCTTTGTTGTGATAAGTTACCACAGATACACGTTCGATTTTCACCAAGTGGCTGATAACCAATAGCGTCAGTGTGTTGCCGTATAAAGTGCAGTGTGTGTATGTATATTAATTATCCTGATGCGTTATCTTAGTCTGAACGTATTTGTATGATCATAATGCATGCAATAGCAATGGGAGAGAGAAAAGAAATCATTGCAGATGATCTATGAGTGTGTGTAGGGGACTGGCTGGAGCTGCTCCAGATGCTAGTAGTATTGTATCATGAAAAATTTGTGTCCCAATTCAAACTTAATCCAGTAAAGGGGAAATTAGCCGCCCCCTCCAGTTCAAAAAGCTGTTTGTGTGTAGGAAGTACAAAACAATGAACTACTGCTAATGGTGGGGTTCTCCCACTAGTTCCCCAAAGTCAAGAATGTTCCTGCAAGCATGGACTAGTTGGCATGGACTAGTTGGCATGGACACTACTTTTTTTTCCCCATTTAGCCTTGTACAATATCATGTACACAGAGTTGATGGAGAAATTGTTCTTAAATTTCACTCCTTGGTGCACAAGGAAGATGGAGAAATGTCATTGAGCTAAGTAGCATCCATTAACTACTAGTCAGAGGTGCTATCCTCACAGACATAATGTACCTGATCACTAGAGATCTCTTCTGAGTGGTCCCAGCGCCACCCAAGGCTCCCCTTGGCAGGGAAGGTCCACTATTGAAGAAGGCAGAGGGTACTGCAACAACATACCAACACATGATCACTATGTAAGGTATCATAAACAATACTCTACAGTAACTAGTGAGGCTATGACCATGTGGCTCAATTGTGTGTGTCTCAGATAAGGTTCTGGGGAGGACTGCAGCCACCTTTGTCACTATAGAGACACATCCTCTATAGCGTGATGCAGCCATGACCAAGATGAAACACAGCTAAAGCCAAACTGGATTGTCTGTACGACAGAGCTTTCGGTATTTATAGCACCTTCATTGCTTCCCCCCCCCCCCCCCTCGGATGCTGAGAAGACTATGATCAGGGTCAAGGCTATTCCTCACATTAGAGACTGTCTTACTTTAGCTATGGGGGAGAGCTATTGCCAAGACTCAGTTCAGGGGTACAGCTAGGGTCAGGATACAGCTAGGGTCAGGATACAGCTAGGGTCAGGATACAGCTAGGGTCAGGATACAGCTAGGGTCAGGATACAGCTAGGGTCAGGGTACAGATAGAGTCAGGGTACAGCTTGGATCAAGGGTAAGCTATGGCCAGGGTATGTCAGGGTCAGAATACAGCTAGGGTCAGGATACAGCTAGGGTCAGGATACAGCTAGGGTCAGGGTACAGATAGAGTCAGGGTACAGCTTGGATCAAGGGTAAGCTATGGCCAGGGTATGTCAGGGTCAGGATACAGCTAGGGTCAGGATACAGCTAGGGTCAGGATACAGCTAGGGTCAGGATACAGCTAGGGTCAGGGTACAGATAGAGTCAGGGTACAGCTTGGATCAAGGGTAAGCTATGGCCAGGGTATGTCAGGGTCAGAATACAGCTAGGGTCAGACTACAGCTAGGGTCAGGGGTACAGCATGAGTTAAGCCTGGTTCACAGTGCGCACACCGCATAGATATACCTACACGTATTGTGCGTTACATAAAATTAGAACTTGATTCTATTCTCACGTTGCAGATGTGGTAGTTAAAAGAACACTCCTTGCAGTGTGTTCAGATTACAATTTGTGTTCATGGTGCACAGATATGTTCTTACATCTATGCAGTGTGCGCACTGTGAACCAGGCTTTAGGGTACTGCAAGGGTCAGGGTACAGTTAGGGTTAGGGATATAGCTAGGGTCAAGAAAGTGCAGGGCTACAGCCATGAGGAGGAGCTCAGACCTTGGCCGGCCTGTATGGCCCATAAATTAGAGTGACAAGCGTGGCCACAGTATTGCAACATCTATGGCTTGGGCTTTAGGCAGGTGGTGGCTCCAATTAATGCTACTGCAAGACCTGAGGTCAGTGTCAAGCTAGGGCCCCACTTGGACCATGAAACGTGCAAAGATTTAAGAGCTAGGGCAATTTTGGCTGAGCAGGCTAAGCTCAGGGACGCTTTAGATACATTAAGAGTAGGGAGGAAGGAGTTCTAATTGCTGGGAGTTTGTGCTCTTCCTGAGTATCACTCCATCCAGTGAAGCTAAATAGCTTAACCTGAATCGACATATATAATCTTTTGCGTAGAGTAGATTACAACATACTTCCACCTTGCCCTCCTGTAGCAGAAGTGCGTGACTTGGAATTGAACTTGGAGCAAGAGTCCCCCATAGTGACGTTTGACTGCACAACAACAGGAGAGAAAAACAAAAACAATATATTAGTCCTCCACTCTATCCAGCAATATAACTAAGTAGGCCACAATAGTGGACAATAATTGATGTCAGTCTGTGTTTTAGGGATGCATGCAAAGTGTCAGGTGTGAGTTATCTGATGTGTGTAGTTTGGGATAGACATGTGGTACCAAGTATTAAGCAAGTCCATAGAAAGTGAAGAAGTGGGTATATGAGGAAGTGGGTATGTGAGGAAGTGGTTAATAAACCAACTTTAAAGTATTTGCTGTACATACTCACAGAGTGGTTCAAGTCAGAGTCCTTCCCACTATACTGCAAGTCCTGCTCACTATTGATGCTCTCTTGACTCTCTCTGAGGAGACCCACTTTGTCACTGGTCGTTGTCTGCCTGGCTCGACAGCACTTACGCACTCCCCGAACACACAGACTGAGAGAGGACACACACGAGGACACACACACACACGAGCACACACAAGCACACAAACATGTTTAAAAAAATGAAACACTCACCATTATTCCAAAAATGAAAAGCAGGGGAAAAAATCAGATTTAAAAAAAGCATCTTTTTTTTTAATTATTAAAAATATTTAGATATAATTCTAAGTGTTGATTTCTTAGTATTCATTTGTAAATATTTAATGTCAACTTCTAGCACTATAGAGAGGAGAAGCCTCTACACAGACAAAACCTCCAGCCAGCTTTGACATGTTCCCAGTTTGTTCCCAGACAAGACAAATGAAGCCAGTTCTAGAATTAAACAGTAAAGTTCCCAGGAGATTGCTGCAACCCCCCCCCCCCCCCCCCCCCTCCCTCCCAAACAAATACAAACCCACCCAGCCACAAGGTCTGGTCTTTCTCCACCTGAAGGTGCAAAATTAAGATGGCACAAACAATATAATAAATTGTCAAGGACACAATAGTTGGCTTCACCACTTCAAATGGTACAAAATGTATCAAATTTTTAAGCACCTCAATAATCTTGCCAATGCACCCCATAGAATCAGAAATGGACTTATAATAGGAATAGACTTATACTGTACAGACACAGCATACAGGGATAGGCTTAAGGAATATTTATATACCAAGATTTGTGGCATGCCATCAATCAATAGCATCATACAAATGGAACAACACACACAACCCAGCACACACACGCACACACAAACCACACACACACACACACACACACACACACACACACACACACACACACACACACACACACACACACACACACACACACACACACACACACACACAAAACACACGAGGATGAAGAGGTGAGA
The DNA here is from genome assembly GCA_963969325.1 of Lycopodina hypogea. NCBI lineage: Eukaryota > Metazoa > Porifera > Demospongiae > Poecilosclerida > Cladorhizidae > Lycopodina > Lycopodina hypogea. The sequence goes on along the minus strand of OZ017784.1, from coordinate 9,376,617 downwards.
TAAAGGCTAAAGTGTTAAATGAAAAGAAAAACAGAGCAAGTAAACAAGACAAACACGGGACAATACCACATGAAAAACACAATGAAACACACACACACACACAGGAACAAAGATGTTAAAAGGTACCTAAGAAGGTAGGTATTAAATAAAGTCAGACACCCATACACACAAGAAAGTAAACACAGAGACCACAGGAGAACACCACACACACACACAGGATCAATTAGCTCGATTGGTCAGTCCTATAGTTATTGAACTTACAAGACAACCACAGAGAGGAAGGTGAAGGAGAGCAGCGACAAGGCCACAGATGCCAGGGAGGTCAGGACAGCTACTGTGGGGGAGAGGGCATCACGAGAGTCTCCGTCAGTGAGAGTGTTGTCAGGGGATGCCTGTTGGTAAGGGGTAAGCAAACACATGAGCAATACAATAATAAGACAAAATTATTAGTGAAAAAATGCAACACCATAGGAGTAGTAAAAAAATAATAATGAAGATTATGCTAAAAATAAATATAATGGTAATGTTGACAAAAAAATTTTTTTTAAATTTTATTTGGTTTGTTTTTTTTCTATTTCTGTTTTAAGTTGAAAGCAGCTTCAACACAAAATCAGATTTTATATGGATTTGTAGTCTAAAAGAAGTTTACACACCACCTCTTCAAGTGTAGCAAATAATTCACCCATGCATTCAATTTTCTCAAGCATAAAGGCAGGCTCATAGAACAGGGGAGAGAGAGAGAGAGGAGGGGGGAGGGGTTCACAGCACCACCACCAGTAGTGACTCTTACCAGCTAAATAGTGAATGATTTCCATATGACTGATTATTTTGTCATTGTTTAATACTTTACTGCAGAGGGTATAACTGGCAATAGGAAAGTTTCTGATTGTTGTGGAAGTATCAACTACTATTTCATAATTAGATTGAGATACTGGTCCATGCTAATATGTAAAACATTTCCCCCAATATCTAGATACTTGTTGAAGTTTTGTATCTCTTGTAAACTTATGTGAAGCAGAAGTCTTTCTCGGTCCTTTGAGGTATAATAATCTAGCAATCATATTGAGGAGAGGTTTGCAGAACTGACATAAAAAGGTTGTGCACTACACAGAGGAACAGAAAGTAGACACTGAAGAAGTTGTGAAATGTTTCATACAGGGCAATCCTAGATGCCTCTTCTGCACATCAGCGCTATTATAATCTCTCCTCCTCCTCCTCCTCCTCCTCCTCCTCCTCCTCTTCCCCCCCCCCCCCCCTCCTCCTCCTCCTCCTCTTCCCCCCCCCCCCCCCCACCAAAAATTTTAGATCTGCCCCTGGACAGGAAATAATTGGGATTGTGGATGGAAAAAAATATATCCAAAACCAAAAAACAACAATAGAAAATAACCAGACAGACAACTTCACAAAATACCCCCAGGCAAGTGCTCCTCTGACCTTTCTCCCCAAAATAAAAAATAAACAAGCACATCCCAGAAAGCACAAAGACAGGCAAGAAATTCCACAGCTGCAGCATATCCTACCACCACTACAACCAGACAGCCAACCTTTCCTGTGCAGCTGAAGGGTCATAAATAACCAACCAGATGAGGCCTCAAATACATAGCATTTTCAAGGAAAGGAAGCCTCAACCATCACTCTAACACAGAGAGAGAACTGGTTACACAATAGTTGCTTGCAATGGATGATTTGAAGGGGGAAATTTATATAAAATTTTATGCTAAAATTTCAAAAACTTCATTGTTCAAAAGAATATATCAAGCTAGGTGCTAGCTCACCCCAGGCTCCCTGAAATTTGTTCAAAACTTTCCCTTCTACTACTTTGTAGATCCATCAAGGTAACTATTCCACCGTAATTATTCAATGGTAACTGTAATTATTCCATGATAATTATTCAACAGTAACGGTAATTATTCCATGGTAAATATTCTATTGTAATTATTTCATGGTAATTATTCAATGGTAATGGTAATTATTCCATGCAATTATTCCATGGTAATTATTCAATGGTAACAGTAATTATTCAATTGTAATTATTCCACAGTAATTATTCAATGGTAATGGTAATTATTCCATGCAATTATTCCATGGTAATTATTCAATGGTAACAGTAATTATTCTATGGTAATTATTCAATTGTAATTATTCCACAGTAATTATTCAACGGTAATGGTAATTATTCCATGCAATTATTCCATGGTAATTATTCAATGGTAACAGTAATTATTCTATGGTAATTATTCAATTGTAATTATTCCACAGTAATTATTCAACGGTAATGGTAATTATTCCATGCAATTATTCCATGGTAATTATTCAATGGTAACAGTAATTATTCTATGGTAATTATTCAATTGTAATTATTCCACAGTAATTATTCAACGGTAATGGTAATTATTCCATGCAATTATTCCATGGTAATTATTCAATGGTAACAGTAATTATTCTATGGTAATTATTCAATTATAATTATTCCAGGTAATTATTCCACACATACTGCACGCTGCGTGCACTGTGAACACAAAATGTTGTCCGAACACAAAATGTTGTCCAAACGCACTGCAAGGAGTATTTTTAATAAACTGCATCCATAACACAAGAATAGAACAAAGCTCTATTTACATGCAACATGCAGTACGTGATTGTATGTCTATGCAGTGTGCATACTGTGAACCGGGCTATAGAAATACAAGAGAAAAAACATTGATCAGGTATTTTAAACCTGAGTCAACAATGATAACAACAATAAATTTACAAACTTCATGTAAAAACAATAAATGGGCATGTTTTGGGTGTGTCTAAAATAGCTATTTACTTCATTTTAGGGGAACAAGTATTTACATTTAGATTTTAATTTGAATCCACTTGTCCCTACAGACACGCAGTCCAGGGGATCCACTCTGCACACACAACTGGTCTCTACAGACACGCAGTCCAGGGAATCCACTCTGCACACACAACTGGTCTCTACAGACACACAGTCTAGCTTGTGGTAAAGCAGATGGCCTGGTACCAGAGCCTGGCAACTGAGAGAGCATGGCCTGCCTTCGGTAAAGCTTAGCAAGTTGAATGCTTGCAAGGATGGGAAGGTTGTCCAATGGTGTGGGACGAAGGCATCCAGTCACTACGTGGCATATTTCATTAATTGCTGTATCGATGCGGGTGTATACACTGTGACACAAGACAGGTGCACAGTACTCTGCTGTAGAGTACACAAGGGCCAAGGCAGCTGTTTGAAGAATAACTGCACTAGCAGTCCATCCCTATCTGGCAAGCCACCTCATAAGGGCTACGTGTGAAATTAGTTTCCACACAGTGACTCGAAGTGTCAGTGGTATGTAAGCGACCTGTCCAGTTTCACACCCAGGTATGTTGGTATCTGGGTGAAGGACAGGCATTTTCCGTCAAGTGTGATGTTGAGTGTACAATCTGCCTCCCTGTTGTTCAGATGGAAGGCAGCCGACACCGTTTTTTGATCAACTGATCTTCAGCCACCCAGTCTGGAGGTATGCTGCTAGTGTAAATGGGTCTTGGCTAAGAGCCCCTTCGACGTCCTGCCAGTCTCCAGCAGAATGCATAAATGCAAGGTCATCTGCATAAGCATATTTCTGTGAGACTGATGTTGGCAGGTCGTAAGTGTAGATATTATATAGAAGGGGGCCAAGACTGATCTCTGTGGGATGCTGTTTTTGATAGTCAGACCATTAAAAAAAAATGACCAAAGCTTGAAGTTGAACCTTAACCATGAAATAACAGGCTCCAGAAGCCAAAAAAAAAATAAGAAAGAAAAAAAAAAGTTAATGACTTAACATAATTATTCAAAGCATGCAATAAAGCAACAAATTAAAACTAACAAAAAAAACACCAAAAAAAAAACAATAAAACACAGAAGCAATTGGTCCAAGCTCAGGTGATTTCTATGAACATACATGCTATAATACTGATTACAGTGAATTCTTTGTGATTGTTCAGTAGATAATTTAATGGCAATTACGCTGATTTAGTTTTATTAGTGCTGATGTTTATTAAATAATATGTCCCTGCCTGTCTGCCTGTATAACAGAGGGGGGGAAGAGCACCCGAGGTTTAATGACCACTAGCCAAATTGTATTTGGCTCCCTACATGGTGGTGTCCCTGCAGATGGTCCCAGAAATTCAACTCAAAAAGGGCATGCTCAAAAAAAGAGTTCGGGGTCAATCAAGATCAGTACTCTGGGCACTTTTTGGAGTGGGTGGGGGTGGGGGGGGGAGGGGGGGGGGGGGGGGGGAAGAAGGAAAGGAATTGTTAAAGGGTCAAAGATATGTCCATCCTGTTTAAGAATGATGGATAGAAAACCAACTTGAAAAAATCTGCGACTTCCAGCAACTACAAAATAAGAATTACAGAAAATGAAATCTGCCTGCTTGTCAGTTGAAGATAAAACACTGTATGTATATCCAGCCAAATGAACACTAACAGCCATAAACAGTAAAGGCATACCAACAGCTTCCTTCAATGGCACAGAGGGGAGCAACAAAAAAAAAATTAGGCAAAAATATCTTCACTGCAAAATTCTTGCACTTAGACACCTGAAACTTGGCAAGCATTCACAGCATGACTCTGGGAATAATATGGGTTGTGTCCGAAGATTGGCCAACGTCTGCCAAGGTATTATGAACACAATGCTATTGTTATGACAACGGAGATTGATTACTTTACACAGGTAGCCTGAGTACTTACTGTATGTGGTCACCAGACACAGGAGCCTGCCGTGACCACAATGCTACCTGTATTGGGGGGGGGGGGCCTGGTCAGCAGTCTCTACATGTATGTGAGTGAATATTCATGTAAGTGGTACAAGATTTAGATGGCATCTGGAAATACCAAAGAAATGAATAATTCATCATCTCACATAATTCATTATTTACTCTGAGCTACATATGTGGTTGTTTCAAATGATATTAGATTATAATTTTTTAATTCAGTGCTTGATCTTCCCCTGATTGAGGTGGTAACAGAAACAGAATGAAGGAATGTTCCTATGTGAAAACACTATGAAATCCAATGCTAGAGCTTGTCCAGCTGACTATCTATCAACATTTCCAACCTCGTCAAGTCCCACTCTGTTGGCTGTCTCACAATATTCAGTACAAGATCTCAAATGTTCAAATTAATGCCACACCTAATCTATTTCATCATTTAGTGAAGTCAAACAGACATGTGGATTGGTAAAGGGTTGTCATTGCATGTTCCCTCTGCATGGTGGTGATGGAGCAGTGAACAGTGGGAGTAGGTGTGTTGCTGAACATGGGGAGGGAACATTTTGAAGTTGTGGAGGAGTAAATACACCACATCAAGTACCTGATCCTCACCCAATGCCTCATGAACTATTTCTATAATCCAAATACATCGAAGTTGTTAATATAATTGTATAAACACTATTACTATCACCACTACTTTTGAGTCTTGTTTTAATGCACATGCATATGTGCAGGCTCTATAGCAGACCAAACAGTAGGACCATTTTGGCAAAAACGTTATGTACAACCCTGGGTAACTTGAGCCCACAAATATTTTAGGATTGTTGCTCTAACTTCAAGGTCACCAAATATCACATTAGGTCTGACAGGGAAAAAAAAGAGGCTATTTCAGATAGCGATATTTGTTGCACATGGGATAGAAAAATACTCTGTGGTGTATACCACTACAAGACTCTCATGGACTACATAAGGGATGGCAGGCACAGAGATTACAAGGTGTCCACAGATAGACAGAGCCAGCAGGATATCCTGGATCACAACACATGAGACGTTTCAACTTGGCTTGTGTAACATCAACAGGATTCAATGGTACCATCAAGATCAACACAACTAACAATGTAATGATATTATGGTGGCATCATGCCATGTTCATATGTCTCTCATAATATAGTCCTAGGAAATGCCTGGGTACCTCTGCTAGCACAAAATAAAAATTAAAACTCCCTTGTAAATAGAACATTCTGTAAACATAGTCATTATGCAAAAAAAGGATTTTTTTTTATTGTACTGGACTTATTAGCAATTCCCCCTCCTACCACTCCCCACTCACCACCACCCCCCACTCACTCACCACCACCCCCCACTCAACACCCACTCACCACCAACCCCCACTCACCACCACGCCCCACTCACCACCACGCCCCACTCACCATCACCCCCCACTCACCACCACCCCCCCCACTCACCACCCACTCACCACCACCCCCACTCACCACCACCACCCACTCACCACCACCCCCCACTCACTCACCACCACCCCCACTCACCACCACCCCCCACTCAACACCCACTCACCACCAACCCCCACTCACCACCACGCCCCACTCACCATCACCCCCCACTCACCACCACCCCCCCCCACTCACCACCCACTCACCACCACCCCCACTCACCACCACCACCCACTCACCACCACCCCCCACTTACCACCCACTCACCACCACCCCCCACTCACCACCCACTCACCATCCACTCACCACCACCCCCCACCACCCCCCACTCAACACCCACTCACCACCAACCCCCACTCACCACCAACCCCCACTCACCACCAACCCCCACTCACCACCACGCCCCACTCACCACCACCCCCCACTCACCACCACCCCCCCCACTCACCACCCACTCACCACCACCCCCACTCACCACCACCACCCACTCACCACCACCCCCCACTTACCACCCACTCACCACCACCCCCCACCACCCCCCACTCACCACCCACTCACCACCACCCCCCACCACCCCCCACTCAACACCCACTCACCACCAACCCCCACTCACCACCAACCCCCACTCACCACCAACCCCCACTCACCACCACGCCCCACTCACCACCACCCCCCACTCACCACCACCCCCCCCACTCACCACCACCCCCACTCACCACCACCACCCACTCACCACCACCCCCCACTCACCACCACCCCCCCACTCACCACCACCCCCCACTCACCACCACCCCCCACTCACCACCACAGTACCAATGTAGACCAGAGTAAAAATGCACTTTCACCACGCCAAATCAGATATAACAGTGACTGCACTGCATAAAATGATTCAATGAAAATGAAATTCAAATTCATTAAATAAATTAGTAAGTAAACTTTCTATTGTTTTAAAACAGGTTTATCTGATATCATGCTATGGTTTGTCTGTTAGCAACCTCAAATATTCCCATCTTTTTTACTCTGCACTCTGTATACTTTTGTGTAATTAATTAATTCGTTATTACACATGTTCATGAGAAACATTCATTGTGGATAAGTAATTGTTGCATGTTAATTATAACTCCAATTAATTACATGCTAATTGAAATCTTCTCCAGAGTACCTTCCATAAAACACTTTCTTTTCCACTGCTAAATGCCATTACCAACCACTGCAACAAGATAACTGCACTGTGCAGGGTATGAGTATGGTGTGACATTCGTATGTTGTGCAGGAAGCTATGGATGTAGAAATCAATATACACCAGCTGGAACTTCAAGTAATAGCTACACAAGAGTAGGAGTGATAGTTCATTTACAAGAAAGGAGTCACAAAAATGTACACATTTCATATACATAACCACAGATATGTTGTGTGTATACATATGTATATATACACATATACATTCACATACAAGCCCCCAACAGTAATACCTGATGTAATTCACACAAATAAGTGCATTAAAAAAAGGGCAATATCTGCACCTATTCACACAACTGCCACACTATCTCAATAACAAACCATCCACAGTGACTGCTAAAAGTCCTTTTCACAGCACACTAGTCCTGGGAGTGTAGTAATGAATATGCTATCATTTATAAAAATGGAACATTTTTTGTTGTTTCTGAAAAAGAGGTTCAATTAATTCAATTTCTCACATTGTTATCTCAATCATAATGAATTAATATCAATAGTCACTGCACACAAGTGCTTGCAATGGTGAAACACAGCCAATGCGTACCAAAATTCTTCATAACAATGTATTGCCACACCAACCCCCAATTGGTTATTACATGAATGACCACACACGAAGATTTTAAATCAAAGAATGAATAAACAGCGATATTTCAACCATGAACAAGATGCTAATGTGGGGTTCAGTTACAGAACATATTTCTGCACTATACTATACTCACCATTATGCTGATATTCCTGACAGCTGCTCCTGATCAAGTTGCACTTTAGGATCTGGTTCAAGAACTGCATAACATGATAGGAAACATAGCAATGCAATGTTATGGTAACAAGAGTAGTGGAACATCTGTTACAGACCACCTGCTCAACAAGGTCATCTCTAAGTGTGCTACCAACCACAGACAAAGATAGCTAATTATAATCACAAGTGTGAACTCTGTGCTGGAGCAACTACTCTACTATGATTATACCCACATGGCTTGGCAACACACACATACACATGTGCACATGCACCGTACACACACTGCCACACACACATCCACCACCACGCACACACGCACGCACATGCCGCACACATGCGCCCCCCCCCCCACACACACACGCACACACAAACTTCTAGCACCTATCATCACTGACACCTCTCTGCCTTCTATACACTATGCACCCCCCCCCCCCCCCCACAGTATGCCATCTTCTATCCCAATCGTGTGTGTGTGCCCACCCGTTACCGCATACAACATACAGCAGTTATCTGAATGTGTGGCTAGCGGATACTAACTATTGTGTGAATGCATGTGTGAGGAAAGGGGGAGGAGTTTGGGTAAATAACTACAAACATCTGAAAAATATGCTTTCTTCATATTTGCATGAAGATTCTATTCTGAAGCAATAAATCCATGAACACATGTGGCAAGAAAATCCATACATGACTCACAAATAATCGCATTAATAAAATACAACAATTATGAACTCCCAAGCAAAACATCTTCTCTTCCCGTACCCCAAAGAGCCTAACCTCTGTGATCTTGCTTTGATGTCAAAAGGTAATGGCATTAACCACAACACATCACATGTAATTAATTACTCATATTCATAACTGCACTCTCAAGGAACGTAGTTACATATCTGTCCAGCCCCACCCTAACTCTGCCCACACACTCGTCCTGCCACCATCAGCTCCTACCCAACCCACCCACACATACTGCATCCTCTCCACAAAACCATTCACCCCCTTCCTTCCTTCCTAGCAGCACCATTGAGGCCTGGCAGAGAATGCCAACAAGAAGAAGAGGTCATCCAACTACAACAATGTAGCCAGCTGCTATTCATTGTTGGATCCACATAGGAAGTTTGCAGCTGCCATAATTTGCTTATTATCAGGAACCTAATGGACACAGTGTAGGCCTTCGGAATATAGTTTCTTTAGCAGGCTACCTACCAATTAGGACTTCCCTGAGAATCTTGCAATGTTTACAGATAAGATTACTCCGTTAGTCTGAGGCATCTAGTTGGGAACAGGAGCGCATGCACTTATCTAAATGCACATGTACATGCATGTATGTATGCATTTACATGTCTGTCTACACACATGGAGGGTAAGGGATCAAGACAGGAACCAAGTAGAGTATGGAGGGGGAGAGATGACAAGGACAAGGTTGTACAGGATTCCTGCTAATGCAATAACAAATGACCATTGTAGTATTGTTTACTACAAAATAATTGGAGTTGTAAAAGTCTATTAGTGGTCTCAGCCTAGCAAAGGAGGGTCAAGTTGATCCAAGTAGATCAAAGTTAATACACCCACATTGTACTACACAAGCCAGTAACAATGAACAAGAGCCACCCTGAACCACCCATTCAGGAAATGATAGGAGAGGCTTGTGTTGCTGTGCATGCCAGCATCAGTGTGGGCCTTTCCAGCAACAGATGATAAAATTGGGAGGAAATTCATATACAGGAAAATACTTTATTTCAGGTTCTACCAAGTTCTTTTCTCAATTAACACAAGATAATTTTCCATTTCAAAATGATATTTTATTAAAGGCAAGGGGTCCCCTGTTGATGTGTATTGGGACAGTTCTCTACCCCACACTAATTTCCTAAAGATAAAAGAAGAAGGCATTTTCTGTTATAGTATTCCAATATTCAGTTTCATTGGCAGATCATTTTCAGGATTTCCCATCCCTGAAGTGAAAAAGTATCATATGGTACATTTAACACAATGAAAAATAATCCAATTAACACAAAATATTGCAACTTCATAAAATTATCATTCACTGTCTCCATTAAAACATCATATGACAACTTCCTTTGTGTTGGCACTTGACCAGCTCCAGGGCATGTTTGCAACAATGCACAGGAAAAGGTTTCCCTTTTATTTTTGGGACTACATATTTTGTGTGTTATGTTATTTGCCGGCAGGATGCAGACGGACCAGCTGATCCTCTCTGCACCTGCTTTCTTGCTTCCCTTTCATTTCCGTGATGTTGTACAGCTGTTATTCGAGCTGCAGAGGTGAACCTTGTCTGTGTCTCACTCCAGTAATGCCAACAGACTCACTGTGCACACAAAATTTGCAACAAAAAGAAAGAAAGTGTACTTTCATCTGCACACAGATCTTCAGAGACTTGATCTTCTCTTTGCTCAGGACTTACTTAGTAAGTTGGGTAGGCACTTATCCCTGACCACTCTGCATTGGGGCTATCCACACATCTACTACCTCCATCACACGCACACGCACACACACACTCACACACACACACTTAGTGTGTTGTGGTCAGAATACAGAATATCAACCCAATGAATCAAATCATGAGGGGCTTCCCAAGTGACACACTTCCATGTGAAAGAAGTTATGAAGGATTCTGAGGTAGTCTCCAGGATCTCATTTGTAATACATGGAGGCACATGTGACCACAAAAACCTTAAAATCTATAAACATGATACAGTTTAGGTGTTCAATGTATTTGGGGCTTGGGAGAATAATTTGGTTGGCAGCATAGGGTCAATCAAGTAAGCACAGAGAACAAAAAATTCTAGTTCACAACAAAGATTACTTCACAATGCAGATTCTTTAAATTTTATTTATTTTTTGTGCATACCATTTGATTTCTGTTTTCACGGAAAAGTCCATTAGGTTTGCATTCTATCCATAAAGAGGGAATTATTTTCAGATTTAGTACTACGTAATTCCATTCCACCATTTTCCTTATCAGACACATCTGCCTCAAAGGTTTGCTTGAGTTAAAGGGATCGTCCTATTCATGCTCATGAGAAACTGGTTGCTATCCTGAACAAGAAACTAATCTGCATGCGTGGATATGGTCACCGACAATCTTCTTACTCATACCAACACAGAGGCCATCTTGGATTGGTCAGAAGCTGGGAAAATCACTGATTGCTAGCATGCAATAAACCTCATTGATGGATAGGAAACGTCTGATGCCAGAGCATTGGACATGAATGCACATGTACACATTGGGTGAGAGTTAACACATGTTCTCATGTGACAACTACTCTTCCAAGAGGATGCCAACCACTAAGTCAAACCACGATGCTTTAACATAAACTACTGAAAGCACTTCACTAAAGTGGTTGCTCTAAAAATAAAAAAACATTTTCATGTTTGTTCCAGAGTTGGTGCTGCTGATATAAGCAGTGGGAGGTGTTGCTGTGTACAGACACGGACAGGTGGCTAGTCCAGTCACTGCCCCACATCTGTGCAACATCTGTTGAAATGTTCCATGCACAGCTGCTGACCTTGCAGTGTACAATGAAGATGCATAAAAACATGTTCTCTTTAATTGAATCAAATGATCAAGCTACTTATTGTTTGCTTAATGTTTTATATAGTTATATAGGGGGTGGGGGGGGGGGGGGTGGGGGCTTGCAGGGCATTTCTAAAGTAAAAATTATGAATGCACCTCTAGTATTTAGTGTCCTATTCTACTCACCTGGGTTATAATTTTTTGCTGTAATACATGAGGGGGGGGGAGGGGGGGGGGGGGGGGGGGGGTGTGTGGGGCATTGCCCCATTTCTAAAGTAAACATCTTTATGAATGCACCTCTAGTAATTAGTATCTTAAGAACTTCCTGTATGGTTTGTGAACACAACTTACTCTAGAAATATCTTTTTAATACCACTTCAGATTATAACATGTGGTTACTTATGAATAAGAGTTTATTTTGGTGACCCTACGCCCTAGCTCTAATCACATTCTCCCCAAACTAGGCCAGTGGGCCTGTGAGCAACCCCTGAAAATTTCAGGATGGTTAGTCCAGGCATCTGGGAAGAGATGTGTTAGACACAGACAGACAGACAGACAGACAGACAGGCAGGCAGGCTGACACACACTATATGAATTACAGTAAGGATATAAACTCCAAGATCGACTTATATATCCACTTCATTCCTCTGAAATCAAACCAAGGAGATGCGTTAGACACAGACAGACAGACAGACAGACAGACAGACAGACAGACAGACAGACAGACAGACAGACAGACAGACAGACAGACAGACAGACAGACAGACAGACAAACAGACAGATAGGCAGGCAGGCAGACACATACTACATGAATTACAGTAAGGATATAAACTCCAAGATCGACTTATATATCCACTTCATTCCTCTGAAATCAAACCAGCTTTGTTTCAAAAGTTGTATACAGAGTTGTGGATATTGTTTAAAATATATCAAAACTCTATCAAGTCTAAAGCACTCAAACTAAAGTTATTCCAAAGAATACTTCTCACAGCACAGAGAGAGAGAGAGAGGGAGGGAGATTCATAGGGTGCAGTGAGAGAAGTGAAGTGGTATGTGAATACTACCACAACTGCTCCTTCATTCAAGTCCACACAAGTCATTGCAAGCATACACCACACCACACTCCATAGTTCTCTGTGGCAGGCACAGACAATCCCACACACAGTTCACACACATATCTACAATGCAACTGTACGATGGTGACATTTTATAATGACACTATATCAACAGAAGTAAGTAGTGAACAACACATTACAAGGAGACAGAATTCCTCCCCCTCCCTTCCCATGCCACACACAATGCATTGCCCATATACAATCTGATGGGAATTTTACCACATTAAAAAATTAATGAATTTTTAATGTGGTAAAATTTGATATCAAAAGTGTCATACTCGTATAAGCTCGGAGCATTTGAGAATGCATGCCCTTCATGTTGGGAAGTGTTTGACACATTGTCCAGGAGTGCTAGCAGGACCAACACTTCAATTGTAACACTATACATCATACATATCTCCATATACAAAAATAAAAATTATTCTACACTGTACTGTAGCAGACAGTTTACAACCATGGAAGAGCATAGGTACCAACCTATAGGTACACAAGGGAAGGGGTAGAGATATCACAGGGTTTCCCCAGCTGTCTGGAACACCCACCCCACCCCCCACTACCCCTGGTGTCCTATTCAATGTAAAACAAACCACCCACCATGGCTAGCAATCCACCACATCTCGCACCTGCATGTACAAATTCATACAGAGTGAATGAGTGGTAATTAACACATTAATGGTTTAGTACATTTCAGTAGGACATAGTGCAGCATTAAGTGGTAAATACAAACACCTGCATATATAGTACTATGCAGATAACCTTGGATATGGGCTTGATGGCATTTACTACGAAGGAAATCAAAATACACTCCCAGGAAAGTCTTAATTATAACAAATATATTTTAAAGTTCACAGGATGTCACTAACAGTAAACATGAATTAGTCCATGAATTAGTCCAGGATGAGGAGAGACAACACAGGTCAGAGTAAACTACCTCCATGCTAACACTTCCACGAAGTGGTTATACATCAAATAACAACCCAGAATAATAGCCATAAGTAATGCTCACTCATCTTCATCAAACTTCACAGGTCAACATATATCTGCTCATATACTTCTTAAATAACATTGATCAAATAATTGGCATCACTTCTACAGGACGATCACACACGTCATAGCACCAACAGTAAATACCAGCATATGCTAGTCAGTGGAGAAGACTTAGAACATGCTACCATCCCATCAAGAATAGCAGTTTACATGAAATTACCTTAACAATGGTGTGGAGCAACTACACTACTTTCCCACCAAGTCAATCAACCTATTAGTTATTATTTTTCAGCCATTCAATTATGAATGGAGTAGAATTACGAAATGATACCTCAAAGTATAAGACAAAATAAATTTAAAAAATGAACTAATTCTGGAGTTGAAAAAAAAAAGTGTTTTTTTTGTTTTGTTTTTGTTTTCATGTGGCTCAAAACGAGGAAAGATGCTAGTATATGGCTTCAAATAATAACAAATTTTAAAAGCAATATTAACTGCTTTAATGTAATCAGAACACTGCCATTGGGAATATGAATTCAGATGTGGCAATGTCCAATGTATAGTGCACACTATTGCATAAAAAATGAAGGCCATAACTAGCTATAGTGTAGTTTTGTAAATTAAACTTACACTAAGTTAATTCGAACTAGCTAGCTAATAACATCTAATTAACACAACAAATCACAATCATCACAATGTACTAGCAAGCTTCAAAGATAAACAGAGGAACATACCAAAAGTTGGTTTATGCGTGTGCTCTCCCTCTGCTACACTGTCAATCATGAATGCAGAAGCAATAGCTAGCTACATTTTAGGCTGGGCACTATTTCTGTTCTATGGTAACCCCTGAATACGTAGAAAGCTGGTGAAAAGCTCCTAATCAGCACCTTAATGACCATTATCCTAGGAAGATATTGAAACTGTCAAAATCAATTGAATTACAACAAAGAAACTATCAAAATCAATTGAACTACTAACAAGCACGTAAGCTTTAGCCCTACCAAATATTTCTAGATACTAACCTGAAAATACTCAGCTTGCTGTTAGGTTTTGGTTGAGTGATCCCTCTCTTCCGTTAGCTCTTCCACTTGCTCACCCAGGTGGTGGAAATAAGTGCTTAGAATGATCTTCGGACAACTGCACAGACAAATCAGCGTCTATGGTTTCGGAAAAAAAGCAGGAGCTGAAACATACAGAAAGGAACCTAAACTTAACTAAGGAACTACGCACGCGCGTTTAGACACACTAGAATAAACTGAATTAAAACAAAATGAGAGTAACCATATCCGGGTGAAAGCTCCCCGCCCCGCCCCTTTTCCTCTCAGCGTGCACTTCGCAATATTTACCTTTCCCAACCTCTCAAGAGGGAAATAAAAACCTTTACTTTGAATTTCCACTAGATGCAATAGGAGTGAAATCCTTGGTACATGCAGGGTACATAGACATAGTATGGCAAGGATAATGGAAATTCTAATGATAAACACTATGGAATTAGCTATAGCACTAGAAATGATATAGAGGTGTTCCAAGTTAGTAACCTGTGAGCTAAAAAAGATTGTGATGATGTACATATGCCTTCATTAAAATTGGAATAGATAATTGTGTCATTTAGTAAGGAATATTGTCATTCACTGCACTGACATATTCTCATGAGTTGCATTGAAACCCCTGGCAACTATGCCTGCCAAAATGTGGTGATATTCTTCTTTTTTTTTTCTGTTTTCTTATTCTGATCTTGGCTAGACCTCATGACTCAAGAGTTGTTGAGAACTAATAACAATAACATTAAAAATAAAAAAAATGAAAAAAAATTATAAAAAAAAAAAAAAAACAACAAAAACAACAGGAGAACATTCATAAACATATTCAGTTATTTCCAATATAAACATGCTGATGGATTTTGGGAAATTGTCAACACTGAAAACAATGACCATAAAAAGATCAGAGGTGGATGGAGGTAGAGAAGCTAGCGAGAAGGAGCAGTGTTGAGTCTGAGGTGGTAGCCTTTGTGTGCGATGATGCCACGGAGGTTGATCACGGAGGAGTAGCGTACCACCCACTGTGCCCCCCATGAGGTGTGGTCAATACTGTGGCCCTCCAGCACAGCTGAGAGGGCAGAGGCCAGCTCAGTATCAGGCAGAATATCTCGGTCATCATTGTGCGTGGTCAGTTTTATACCTTGCTCTTTACAGTATCGCTGCAGATCCTGCACAAGACAATCACTGTCATCAAGGATGTGTGTGTATGTGCGTATGCGTGCATGCATGTGTGTGTGTGTGTGTGTGTGTGTGTGTGTGTGTGTGTGTGTGTGTGCGCGCGCGAGAGAGACAGTGTGTGTGTGTGTGTGCATGCACGTGCATCTGTAAGAGTGTGTGTGTGTGTGAGAGACAGAGTGTGTGTGTGTGTGCATGCATGCCTCAAGAGAGTGTGTGTCTGTGTGTGTGTGTGCGCGCGCACACACACACACACACACACACACACACACACACACACTCCCAGTATAAGGATAGTAATCTTGCTAACAGCGGTATTATTGGTCACAGCCAATCATGACTAGCTCCACCCACCTCTGGAATGGTACAGCAGTGGGCTAGGTTGACCTGGTTGACCTTTGGCTTGTTGCTAGCCCACTCATACATGTCGGCCATTTGCTCCTTGTCCAGATCAGCCACACCCACCACATGGACCACACCTTCCTGTGCCAAGAGCTCCGCCTCCTTCCAGATGGCAGTCATGTGACTCAGTGGAGGCTTGGAGTCTGATTGAGACGGAAAGGCTAGGACAAGGGTGTTTACTTTCGAGAGACCAAGCTCTTTCAATGCTATGTTCACACAACATAATAAATTCAGGATCAAAAATCAAAAAAAAAAGTTTGCATGGAGAAGTGTATTTTAAATGTATTGCTTCTTCTAACTGGAACATTTACATGCATACAGCTTGCATTAAATAATGCCTTACTAGACTGCACTGCATCTCTGAGCAGGTAAGGTTGCCATGACCGCAGAAACACCTTCAGGGAGAAGATATGGTTGGAGAGCTCAGATTCCTCTATTTTACGACAAAGGCCAATGTTCTTCACCTCTATGACCTCGTTCTGACCCGGCACCACCTAACATAACAGAACACACACACAACAGTCAGTCTACTAAGCTAAACAGAGTCTTATCCACCATGGAGCATGGTAAATCCCCCAATATATCTCCCCATGGACTCTCACTGAAATTAAAGGTTCAAATTAACCCCATGCCACCAGACCAAGAGGGGAATCCCCAAATGGCTGCCATAACTTGGTAAGGCTACAGCAATAAAGCTTCCTGTTTAACATTCCTTGAGTCTAAAAAAAAAAGTGATGTGCTCAGGGGCGCAGCAAAAACAGGCACAAAAGGAACTACACTCCAAGTGACTTTAGTAGGATAGTTATTGACACCTCCAGTTTGATGTAGCTACGGCTAGAAGGTATACTTTGCTACCAAATGACCAGATAGAGTGAAAAGGTGCTGCAACAACTGCTGTACAATTGAGATCAGCATGCACACTTGACTTTAGAATATTTACTTGGTAATTCACATTCTTTTTTCTTTTTTTCTCTTTTTGAGGAAAAAATTTAGTAAAGATGTTCCTTTTTTTTTCTTCTTCTTAAATTTATCGTGTTTTTCTGTCTATTTGTTGGTGAAGTGACAGGGTGGGAGTGTGAACCAGGAATTTAATTGATGTTACCTAATTACAAAAAAGAAATAAACAAAATAAAATCAAGTGTTCATAAGCACTAGCCCTAGCCCTAGCTAAGGGTAGAATAGGTAAGTGATCACAAAAATATCAATATGGAAGACCTTATCCTGGCCAGGAAGACAAAATTTTCAGCACATTTGTTCCAGAAATACACACCAGAGCTTAGTTACTTGTTTTTCTTTCATTTCAACCCACTTACCTCTCCTTGCCTGCCCAACCAGCTTAGGAAGGATGCGTCAATAGTGGAAACAAGCTATACAGAAAAACAGCCATTACAATATGATCAACAAACATAGCTATTGTTACAAGGTGTGCTAGATAGTTTGTACCTCGCCTGTGGGAGATAAGACCCCTTTTCTCCTCAGCTTATTCCAACTAGCTATATTGCCAGAGTGAACCAAGATAGAAGGCGCTGATTGAAGGAGTTCTGCTGCGTTGGAGGAGTTTAGAGTGCCTTCCATGGTAAATCTGTACACGGTGCATAAAAACAGCAGCAAAACAAATAGGAACTCAACTACTCATCACCAGAAACTCAAACTCCACCTATTTTTTTTTAATTACTTCATTCCAGAATGTCAGAACTTTATCTCTTTGACCTTAGCTGCGCTTGGTCGGTTGGTCAATTTTGATTATTGTTGGGTTTAATTTCCAGTTTCTTAATTTAATTTCCTGTTTCTCAACTTCTGTCCTCATTGCTTTTACAAAGAGGCTACAAATAGAAACACAATACAAATATTCTGCCACACATTCATTGGAAAATAGGATAGTGAATTTGAAAATCCTGTGGTTTTGAATTGTCAGGTGCACTGCCTGATATACTTTTGTCAAGGTCTAGCAGAAAGTGCACCTGACAATTTATAAATCACAGTATTTTCAAATTCACTATCCCATTTCCCAGAAAAGGAAGTCAAAGTCATCTGAGGTAGAGAACGTTTGTGGTCACCTGATATGTTTACGCAGCTGTACATTTGGTACCACAATCTGCATTGACTTTTCTCTTTTTTGTTTGTTTGATGATCACCAAATCCAAATAACAACACCCCCCACCCCCCACCCCCCACCCAACATCAGAATAAATTTAAATCTAAACAGATTGAAACATGCACTTAGTCAGCACCTGGTGCTTATAAATATCCCCCCCCCCCTCCCCTCTTCCCACAAGTTGGGAAAGATGTTAACATATTTGATTGGAAATATGATACCTTGGAAGAGAATGTGGTTAGGGCTAGGGCATAGTACATTAAATAAATCTTCCTATTCATTATAAATCACAAAGTTGTATTATGTAATTTGATCCCATTCAAAAGTAAATTTCTGGAGGGTTTTGTTTACAAATACACTCCTCTGATAACACAGAAAGTTCAAAAGGACACTAATTACTAGGAGCATCATAATATTCACTTTTGAAATGGGGAAATTCCTCCCCCACACACCTCCCTGTACAAGGTACTTGTCTAGTTAAGGTAAGTTTCCTTCCCCTCCTCCCATTGGTTAGTTGATCAGTGCAATGACAATGAATCCAGCCACACATGACCTTGCTGCTTGAAGTTAGCAAAGTTAGTCTCGGGTAGCCAGACCCTTTACCTATAACAGTGCGCAGCGATTAGGTAGATCTGCCTACCCGAAACTAAGCAAAAGTATGGCTACATAAAATCAGATTAGATGAAAGTCTGCTATAAGCCATTGGAAGACAGTAAAACAGAAATGAAGGGCATTTCATTAGTGCTAAAACACCAGCTTAAACCAAAAAGAAGGAAAAAAAAGAAAAGATGTTTCTATTAGAACCTTGGATAATAGCCCAATGTCAGAGTTGATTTGAGGTGGAGCAAATCAATACTGTTCGGAGTATGTATGGAGTGGTCTCAATATGCTTGTTGACATGGACTCAAATTTTAGGTGACAAATGTGCTAGAATAAGGTTCTGTTCTTGAGTTTGAGGAGCAAACTCATCATGTGGTGCTGGAAAGTTGTCGAAGCCATTCTTCTGAAGCTTGGTCTGGAGTTTTCAGGTTGTTTATGCCGTGAGGGGGGTGTAAGGCTTGGCAGTCATAGATGATATGTTGTGCCGTCTGTTCCTCCACTCCACACACACAAAAGGCTGTGTCGTGTATGCCCCAGCAATGTATTGCCCCAAATCATCCCACACCTGATCTGAGGTGGATAAAGGTGACCCAGAGTTTGCGTAGTAGTGATGCACCTGCAGGAGCAGTGACGTCTGGACACACACCGAACTGGGATGGGCGTGGAACCTGCTCCCATTCCACATTCCATGAGCGTTGAAGGTTAAATTAGAGGCAATGAGATTTGCTGCATGTCGAGGGAACGGTTTCCAGGACACCAGGCATTGGTGGGAGAATTGGTGTATATGAGGAATGTTGCATGACAGGAGATGGTTACTGATGGAGAGAGCTTGACGGGCAAGTCTATCCACAATCTCTTCCCTCTGTAGCTTTGCTGGTGCGATACCTGCAAGTGGGGGCAGTATGGCAGTTGGAGTAGGGTGCAAGCAACCGGTGATAATTCGTAGGGTGTTGTTCAGAGCAGTGTCCAATCGTTTCATGTGTGCACTGTGACCCCAGACTGGGGCAACATATTCAGCAGCGCTGTACATGATAGCGAGTGCACCAATTCGAAGTGTGGTGGCACTGGTGCCCCAGCTAGTACCAGTCAGGCAACCTAGCAGGTTGTTTCGTGCCTCCATCTTACTGCTTAGGCCCTCGAGGTGCTGCCTGTCGAGCTTTATGCCAAGATAGGTAAGGTGCGTGTTGTGGGGGAGAATTGTTCCATTGAGCTTAATGGCCAGCTAGAGTTTTGCCTCCTTGTTGTTTGGATGGAAGGCAGTTGTAGTGGTTTTAGCCATGCTTAGTTTTAGTCTCCGCTTCAGCAGGTAGTTTGCAATTTTTGCAGTATCTTTAGATAGCACCTCCTCCACAGTGGACCATATTCCATCTGAGAAGAACAAGGCAAGATCATCTACATATCCATACTGACGTGAAGTGGTCTGCAGGATGTCACTGAGGTAGATGTTAAAGAGCATAGGTGCGAGGGAAGATCCCTGAGGGACGCCGTTTTTGAGGCAGCGGGTACAACTGGTTTGTCCATCATTGGTTTTGAGAACAAACCTGCAATTGGAGAGTATGTTGGCAATAAAACAAACCATGTGTCAGTCTGAGACTAGGCATAAGAGCTTCAATACTAGACCTCGATGCCATACTGTGTTGTATGTGGCTGTTAGGTCCACTAGCACCAGGCCACCTTTGTTATGTGCTTCAAAACTCTCCTCTATGTCACTAGTTAGCTTCACCACTTGCTGGACAGTAGAGTGACCTCTTCGAAAGCCTGCCTGTTGTTCTGGTAGTTGAGGGTCAATTACAGGTTCGAGTCATGCCAGGAGAAGATGCTCCAACAGCTTAAAAGGGATGCACAGTAAAGAGATGGGTCTATAACTCTTAGCTTGATTCGCAGGTTTGTTAGGTTTCAGTAAGGCAATAACTGTGGCCTTGCACCAGATGCTGAAATGGCAAGACTGTTAATACAGGTGGAGTAGAATCAGCATAACCAATCAAGGCCTTTTCATCCACAGTGTTTAAGGAATTCCAGAGGGATATTATCTGGACCCTGTGCCTTTCCAGTTTTTAGTAGCTTTAAAGCTGATTGAAGTTCAGAAAGGGAAAATGGTCTGCACAGGTATCTGTCTGCTCCAGCTGAGTTCCACAAAGTGCTGCATAGTTGTTTTACCTGTCTAGCGTGTTCTTGTCTGCACCCTTGAAGCAGCCATTTATTAAGAGTTGGTGAGCGATGGAATTTGCTGTAACAAGGGGTTGCTTTGGTTGGGGGCATCGGCCAGATATGCGGTGGAAGGTTTTCCATGCTTTCCTACTGGAGTGTGTGAAGTCTATATCTTGCACAGTCTTGTCCCAGTGATCTTTTCTTTTCCTGTCCAGACATCTAATCAGTTCTGTCGCCTTGCTGTCAGCTGCTGTTCCACCTTCAGCTTTAATAAATGCCTTATAGAGTCTATTGTACTCCTCATCCCATGTAGGGATGTAACATTGGCGAGGAGACAGAAGGCCTTATAAGCTGTGTTTAAGTTGGCTGGGCAAGAGGGTGGTAGATTACAGACCGATTTGACCAGGTCAGTGAATTGGTTCCACCTAGCTTTACGGAAATTCTATTTCTTGGAGTTCTTTGTTGGGACAAGACTGATGGGGTCTAGTGCAGCATTAGGGTTACTCTCTCTATTTCTTGGAGTTCTTTGTTGGGACAAGACTGATGGGGTCTAGTGCAGCATTAGGGTTACTCTCTCGGTTTGTTGACATTCACCTGATATTCATCAGTTTTAGGGCATAAAGATATTTCATTAATTCGTATTTCCTCCATCAATATTTTTGGACATCCAGGGAGTCTTCCATTTTCCACATTTTATAGAAGAATTAATCAGCTATGCATATCACTTTCTCCACCAAGCATTTCCTTCCCGCTTCCCCCCCCCCCCCCCCAAAAAAAAAATATATAAAAAAACAAGAAAATGTCATTACACAATAAATCTTGATACAGGGCATGAACACTCAATTATTAAGACTTAAGTGCCTTACACTAATCCCAAATTCACTGCCTCCAAACTATATTTCAACCAGAAGAATTTTACTATCAAGGCAGGGAAATACTAGGATAAGTTTTCTTTGCTATTTTGGAAAGAACCCCCTCCCTCCCCTTTCTAATAAATAAGTAACAAAATCAAAACACACAATACATACACACTGGGGGGGGGGGGGGGGGGGGAAATCACTCCCTCATCAAGCTTAACAGGAGTAATAGGATTTTGTATACAGTATTACATATAATTGTATGAATGAATATTGAGATCAAGAAAGATTATTACTCTTGTAACAAAACTAAATGTACAGGTTGTGTGGGTGTGGTGGTGTTCATGTATTAGAGTACAGCTGCAGTGGGTAGTAAGGTGTGACCGGCAAGAAAGTGACAGAGATGCATAGTTTCTCCATGCTATTAATGATGCTTCTGTAGCAGAGAGCTTTTAGCATCCATCAGAGACGTGTGTGTCTGCACCACTACAGAAAAAATAAATAAAAACACACAACAAAACGGCAATAAAATAATCCCACATCTTGATAGGTAAGTACCACTCACATTGATCATAGAGGGACTTCAATTTTACTTTTGTCCTTGAATTCCGGCCGTCCACTGGCTCAGCAGCTGAAGAAGTGGCCCCTCTCTTTCCGTAGTCATTAGTCACATGACCACCAGGCGTCCGTCCCATCCTAACAGTACCTCCGGGCAAATAAGTAGGTGTGGTCCTGGATGAGTGGATGGAGTGCCTTGGGTCTTGTATTCTGTCTCAGAGACAAACGGAATCCCAGTATTGGTGGAACCAGAACGATATTGTGCATGATGGAATCGGGGATTGGAATTGGGAGTTGAGCTGTGCTTGAGCAGCGAAGGAGTGAAGGGCACCCGGGTGTGAGGAGTGGAGAAGGTGGGGAGGTGAGGGGTGGAGGAACTGGTATTGGTGTGAGACGGAATAGTGCCCAACTCCCAGGAAGGCCGAGATGTGGGAGACTTGTGGATATTGGCCCCCACACCTGACCCACCCTGTTCCGACTCCAACGCCTCCAGCAGACATCTGTTCTCGTCCAGTTGTTGTCTCTGCCGTCTGAGGTAGAGCAGCAGCTCCTCCAGAAATGTCCTGTCAGCTTCCTGAGGAGGAAGA
Source organism: Lycopodina hypogea (assembly GCA_963969325.1). NCBI lineage: Eukaryota > Metazoa > Porifera > Demospongiae > Poecilosclerida > Cladorhizidae > Lycopodina > Lycopodina hypogea. Next base: position 9,353,369 of record OZ017784.1, on the reverse strand, counting down.
AAAGAACATTTAACGGATGTTTATTTCTAGGGTCTTTTAACATGGTGTTACTTAATCTGTCTGCTGCCTTTCATAGTCAGAAGTCAGATTAGATCACCGGATTGAAGCCATTCAATCCTACCTTACTGAGCATGTGCAACCCCCCCAAAAAGAGAAGAAATTCATACTTGAGCAAACTGTTCACTATTGAGGGTGTTTACAACTCTGGAAGGGGGGGGGGGGGGGGGGGAGAGAAGGAAGGGATTTTTCTTTCAATTAAGCAAAACATGTCAGGAACTTGTGCCATAGATGTTGAGTAATGTCAGAAATTTCAAGGACACAGAATCCAAGCTCTAAGCCTTTGCCAAGCGGTGGCCCTGAGCTCTAATCTTAAGTTCAGCATTGACTGCAAGTGCTGGCATACATACACACACTGGACACACCCCTCATTAGACTAAGACAACACCATATGCCACACACACACACACACACACACACACACACACACACACACACACACACACACACACACACACACACACACACACACACACACACACACACACACACACACACACACACACACACACACACACACACACACACACACACACACACACACACACACACACACACACACACACCTGCAGTGTGGAGGAGTCCAGGGCTCGCTGATGTCAAGTCTCTAACGTCTCAAAGTTGCTCAGGGGAGATTGTTGAGAAGTAGGCTTCCTCTGGCCATGCCCACCTGTACCCAGGCTTCCATCCATGCCTCGTGTTATCTTTGAAGTAGAATGAGAGTGGAGGGAGGAGGTGGAGGAGGAGTTTAGGTTGGTGTGACAAGTGTTCTTGCTGCTCAAACACTCTGGGAGGTTGGGAGGACCTTGGCGAGGTCTTGGGACTGGAGGAAGCTAAAGTGGATAAAGGAAGTGTTGAATTTAATGAGGATGTGGAGGAAGAAGAAAGAAGGTAAGGAAGGAAGCGTGGGGAAAATAAATACAAACTCTTGCTCAAGCAAACATAAACTTATTAAATGTGTGTATATTTGCTGCAAGACAGCATATTTTGATGCTTCTGTCAGGCAGCTCCAGTTGACTGTGCTGGTGCAGATCAGAACGTAGTTTGTGATTCTCCTCAAAAATGCTATTTGAATTGGTTTCAAGGAACTAAATGTTCTTAGAAGATGAGCCAATCCCTCTGAACCACACTCCCCTTCTTGTGGAAACTGAAGGTCTCTCCAAGTGCATAATTGCGGCAGTCCATGATTGGTTTGCTGCTTTCTAGAACACTTATTTACATAATAAACAGAAGTGGCAGCTGCTGAAGTATTTTGTGTATGGGCACTTAAACAAACCATTTTTTCAGAAAACTCAAGGATCCCCACTTTAGTGGGGATCCTTGAGTTTACAAATCCTTGAGTTTATAAACTCTTGAGATTACAAACACTTGAGATTACAACCTTTGAGTTTATAAACCCTTGAGTTTACAACCCCTTGAATTAACAAATCCTTGAGTTTACAAACCATTGGCAGAAAGATCTGATCTGTTTCACTCCTTTATGTAGAGAATAAAAAATTTAAAAAAAAAATAGAAATAAAGAAGAAAAAAAAGACAACATATAGTTTAACTTTCAAATGACTAAAAGTGTTATTTTGAATGAACTGTGATAAAGTTATTTCATTCATGAATCAAAGGACAACTTGAAATTAAAAGCTGTGAAAATTCATTTAAAAGTTAATTAAGTTGACTTGCCATCGAAGTTAACTCCAGCCTGAGACACCCAAGGACCTGGCTTGAACAGTAATAATGACTTGGATTAACTGCACACAGTTCAGAGTAATATTTGGTCACTCTAAGTGAGGTGGCTGTATTGAAAAGATAGTGATAAAAAAAAAAAAAAAAAAAAAAAAAAAAAAAAAAAAAAGACTAATTATAAAAATTCAATGCAGGAGTTTTTAAAATTTATTATGCGAAATCTCCAGAATCTTTTAGGATTACACTATGGATCTCTAGATTTTCATGACTCCTGGCTGGTTTGGTAGATCTGATGAATATCTAGCCAGCTGAGAAATTAGATATATCAAAATTAAAAAAAAAAATTATAACTGTCTCTCAAAAATTAAGAACCTGACCCTCAGGGATAGGAAGATAAGTTGAGAGCTTATTTTTTCTATTGTTTTTGTCAATAATAAATAGGTACATTTTCAATAAGTCAAGGATTTTATGGGTAAAGGGTCAACAAGAACAATCCCATTTTCTAAATGGCCTTTAGGACCAGAACAACAACCAGAACAACAACCAAAAGGTTTGGTGCCATACCACCAAGATGAGTAAAGGAGGAACTATGAAGAGAACTATTTCACCTAATTACCCTGGAATAGTTACCCTCGAATAATTAGGTGGAATAATAACCATGCAATAATTTCAGTGGTGGATCCAAAGTAGCAGACAGGTAAGCTTTGAACAAATTTCAGGTTGCTTGGGGTGAACTAGTGTCTATCATTATATTCTGCTGAATAGTGAAGTTTTTGAAAGTTTAGCTAAAATTCTTATAAATTTTATTTTCAAACCATCCACTACTGGCAACTATTGCGTAACCAGTTCTTTTTCTACTGTAGAGTTAATTGCTGGGTTTTCTTTCCCTTGAAAATGCTATATTCTGATTCTTCAGCTGCACAAGAATAGTTGGCTCTCTGGTTAGTAGTGGTAGTAAAATTGCTGCAGCTGTGGAATTGTTTTTGTGCTTTCTGAGATTTGCTTGTTTAGACTTGAAGGTGGGTCTTGTATTTTATATAGAAAAACAACACCCTTTAGAGTTAACAGTAATTTGACAAACTCTCTCTAGCCCTGCATTCATTTTATTTAGATTATAAAAGTTGAAAGCAAATACAACTAGAAACCATTTTCTCCTTCTGAGGTTCTATTGGTCTGAGAATGGGCAGTAGACATATTTTCATCATCCTTGTAATAAACACTTAAGAGATCTGGACTACACCAAAAATGGAGTCCTGTCAGATATACCTTCCAGACTTTACCCCCCCCCCCCCCCCCCCCCCATGCCAAACACTTTTTCCTCTGCCTTGGTCACCTTCATCTCCATGACATGGGCATTCATGTCATGTGCATACTTGCACCCAGGGATGGCAGGGCCCACTGAAGTCACAGGAAAGAAAGCCAGCTTTCAAGGTCCCACCACCTCCATGACTGGGTCCCCCTTGCAAACTCTAGTCTCGCTAGCCAGACCCTTTACTCTCTAGATCAGGATCTCTGCAAGGACAAAAGATTGCACCAGTACACGAGTAAGACTGCCATGCTAATTTTACTCAAAATTAAATTGCAACTTGCCAGATCTTAATATCAAGGACTCCAAAAAAAGGGGGGGGAGGGGAGGAGGGATAGAGTGTGTGTGCGTTTCACAGAACTGTAGTATTTGTCCAGTACTGATGGTTACAATGAAGTCCACTTAAGAGAACAAAATGAGACCACCACACCATCTTGAAGTGCTATATATAGTGACAGGTGCTGTGCATGGCATTGCAAAATATTCATATCTGTGATGAGGTTAAGCATTGCACAACTAAGCAATATTATAATCCAATGTAGTGAAGATCATCCAATACGATGAATCTTACTACAATTCTCAATTTGTTTGTTTGTTGGGTAGTTCTCTATCCCCTCCCAGACACTTCTGCCTACAGGGCTCATGTTTTCTGCCTGTGATGAGTCACCAGAGAATAGTTTTTGGTGAGGATGCACCAGGGGATGACATTTGCCTTAAAGAGTGCTTTAACATAGTGCCATAATTTGTAACTTTTTGATTTAGGAAGTGAGAAAAAAAAATTTTTTTTGGGCAATTTGTTCTCATTTTACTCAGATAACGTGGTTTGATGTGAGAAAAATAACCACCACACCTCTTATTCACCAGCTTATTATTAGACTGGTAATTTCACCTTGGCAGTTAACTAGTTGCCTGCGGTTAATTAAGTGGTTTGATGAACTGATGATTAGCTGGGATATGCAGTTTTGCATAAACAGAATGAGCTACAGTGAAAATATTTTTAATATGGGGCCATAGCAACATTAATAATATATATAATTTTATCACAATATTTTCTAGTACAAAAACATTGCACAATCACTATCGATGAAACATTGAACCACTTTGCAATGCAAATGGCACATAGTAAATGTATGTATTCTAAATGTAATTACAATCCTGTGTGAGTGATGGCAATCTATCTCTTGACTGGAGGAGGTGGGGGAGGAAGAAGCTTGGTTTTCCTGGAGTGACTGTTTATGACTGTGTGGACACTACGCCTCCAACCCTCCAGTTGCAGCAACAACCCCTTCCTCTTGAACTTGCCCGCCTCTTCTATCATGTCATGCACAAATGAGTCTTTAGTCTTCACCGATCCTCGCACACCATCAAGGTGCCAGAAAATTACCTCAAAATCTACAAAATAAAAGGAAAGTTATGCTGACCATATTAAAATAATATAAACCTATAGCTTCACAAACTGTTGTCCAAATTGCATTTGAAAACATTTTACAGGTTTTTAAAAAAAAATGGATCCTTGGGTTTTTATATGCTCATTGATGATTGGTTTTGGAAGGGACTTTGGTTTATTCTGTTTATGATTAATATCATTGGAAAAAATACCCTTTTCCAATGAAACTCAGAATTGACTGAGAATATCAGACAATTTCAGCATATCACAAGATCAAATATAGTTGAGATAGAGGAACAAACTCACCCCCACCCACCCAACCACTACACACAATAATTTCTAACAAGTTTCGTGTACAAAAGAAGAAATAATTTTTGACTGACTCACTAGTCCTGTTTTTCTGAGTTCTCACACGATCAGTCCCTTTAGCTTGTGGTTCTTCTGCTCTTCCTGTCTGAGGATTTCCTCACTCAGCATTCGCTGAATAGGGGACATTACACAAGGTCCTTTTGTCCTTGCTGACCTCTCACGTCCAGTAATCAATTGCCCACTTGGGACGGGGGAGGAGACCATACTCGGCACACTCACTTTAGCAGTCCACATCTGAAATGAGGTAGTATGTAGCCGGGAGTGGGGTATGTCTCTCGAGAAAGACAGCCGTTTGGAGTCAAGGTGCACAATGGGGGAGGGGCTTCTTTCCCTCTCCTGCTGATGGAGGGCAGGACTGGGGGTGTGTGGTTGGTCTTCTCCTCAGGCAAGGAGGAAGATTTGAAGGGCATCAGGTGAGAGTTCAGAGCCACAGGTGAGTGAAGTCCCTCCTTATGGGCAGAGACTAGCAGAGAGCTGCTGTCGGTGTTGATGTCGGTGTTGCTGTTCTGCTGCTGCTATTAGTGCCAGGAGAGTACGTAGGGGGGCTTTGGTTGGGAGCACAGTCTCTTCCTCCTCTACCGTTCTCTCTGGCAGTGGGCTTCTTGTTCATCTCTATCATATGCTCATCAGCAAAGACACCAGCCTAATGCATTCATACAGAATAAATTAATCATAAAATTACTAAGTGTCAGAATAGTTGTGTATTTTGTTGAGATAACAGTAACACTTGCAGGTAAATCTTCTAATGTCTATTAACCACATGCTCTTTCTCTTCAAGGTTTCAATCAGAATGGTCTTGGAGATATTAGCCAGTATTCTCTCACTCACCAGCTTGGCCTAGACAGTAGAGCAGACATCACAGGATAGTTAGAGGTCACAGGGAAGTTAAAGGTCACAGGGTAGTTAGAGGTCATAGGGCAGTTGTGTACTATTTGTCAACACCTTGTAGCTATGGTTTCAAGCATGAAACACTATCTGGGCTATTTTTGCACTAGATAACGACCCAACAGCACAGGGTGTACTAGATAACGAACCTATAGTACATGGTGCACTAGATAACGAACCTACAGTACATGGTGCACTAGATAACGAACCTACAGTACAGGGTGCACTAGATAATGAACCTACAGTACAGGGTGCACTAGATAACGAACCTACAGTACATGGTGCACTAGATAACGAACCTACAGTACAGGGTGCACTAGATAACGAACCTACAGTACAGGGTGTGCTAGATAACGAACCTACAGTACAGGGTGCACTAAGAGGGCAGCCATTGAATGCTCACAGATACATTACAGGACTATGGTACATGAAGGACACTCACCCTAGGAGAATGGCCAACATCAGAATAGAACACGAGACCATGGAGAAACTGCACTGCCTTGCACATCCTATGATAGAAACAAGATGAGAGATGAGTGATCAGATAGCGGCAGTCTAGGAGGCTGACCAGACCACACCCAGTCTAGGGCCGACTGTGTAAGAGGCTGGGCCTGAACATAAGAATATACTGAACCCACATTGTTAGTGTTAGTCAATACTCCAATAGGGGATTTCATGATTACGTCAGGTACTACCTGCCACGCCTACTTATGGTATCAGTGAACCACCCGCACCATAGAAAATGTATTGGAATTCATGACTACCAATGATGTTTTTGAGAACTGTAACTGGAAAATAGCTCCTGTTTTTACCATACTATATAAATAGAAACTTTATGAAATTTTCATCGTGCTGATACCAAATTCTAGAATATTCCTAACTATGGTTAGGGGGAAAATGGTGCGTGAAAGTGAAAGAAAGGTTAGTTAAGAACTGGCCAGCGAGTTAATTGCTAGTTCTCAGAACTCAAAGGTAGGTGGCAGTAGTGGTCAGCGTCAGATGGTTGCTAGGGTTAATATTGGCCAAGAAGAAGCTGTCAATACTTTTCAGAACCCTGTCAGGCAGCACCTGTGACAATCCAGAAATTCTTGGAAATGAGGTGCTGCCTAACAGTGTTTAGAGAAAAACTAGCAGCTATTTTACTGTGACACTGTGTCTGACAACTGTGTGCCACTCACCACTACTGTCGCCAACCAATGAGTTCCTACAACTAGCTGGGCAGGCTCCTGGTAATATTGGGACTAATCTGTCTTCACTTTCATGCTGGGATTTATCTATGACAACAGCTCTGATATTTGGGAATATGCCATGAGCACGCTGGAAATTTCATAGTTTCTATTCCTGCAATATGGTGAAAGCAGGAGCTATTATGAAATTGCAATTCTCGAAAATATCATTGCAGGTTGTGAATGCTAATACATTTTCTATGGTGCTGGAGGTTCATTGATACCATAAGTAGGCGTGGTAGGTTGTGTGTGACTTAATCATACAAGTTCCCTATTACACAAACAGCACATGTGTCATGCTACATGTGGTATCATGTTAGAGGAGAGGCAAAAGTCCATTAAAGGACTCAGCTCTTCACATTGAGAAATGCTACGCTATGTGGTACACTCTTTGTAAGTTGACATTCTATTAACCTCAACAGTCTTTGTGATGGCAGCACATATGATAGCAAGATATTTCCCATGTGGAGCCATTACAGTAGTTAATGCCTTTCAATGGAATAGCACCTCTGTCTATCACAGCAAAAGCAAGGAAGCCCTAAACCTACGTCAGCTGATCTAGTAGGGATCACATGATGGTCATGCCCATGAGTACTAATGTAGACACTCCTACATCTCAACCACCACAGCAGCCACCCAAATTTGTATAGAAAGCAAACACATACATAATTGTGAATTAGAAATAGAAAGATCTACACCATAGAGCAAGGCCTTCGTCCTGTTAAACAATCACCACTAGCATCATAATTGGTGACATAGTGGTATTGCATTATTTAAAAGGTGATAGAATACTTTATAGATTACCTCCTTTGGGAGTCTTGAATGGAGTTGGTGCTGGTGAAGCTGGTTCATATAGAAGTGCTGGTGGAGTTGGTGGAGGTGGTGGAGGTGGAGTCGGTGGAGGTGGAGTTGGTGGAGGTGGAGTTGGTGGAGGTGGAGTTGGTGGAGGTGGTGGAGGTGGAGTCGGTGGAGGTGGAGTCGGTGGAGTAGGTGGAGGTGGAGTAGGTGGAGGTGGAGTTGGTGGAGGTGGTGGAGGTGGAGTCGGTGGAGGTGGAGTTGGTGGAGGTGGAGTTGGTGGAGGTGGAGTTGGTGGAGGTGGTGGAGGTGGAGTCGGTGGAGGTGGAGTCGGTGGAGGTGGAGTAGGTGGAGGTGGAGTTGGTGGAGGTGGTGGAGGTGGAGTCGGTGGAGGTGGAGTTGGTGGAGGTGGAGTAGGTGGAGGTGGTGGAGTCGGTGGAGGTGGTGGAGTCGGTGGAGGTGGAGTTGGTGGAGGTGGAGTTGGTGGAGGTGGTGGAGTCGGTGGAGGTGGAGTTGGTGGAGGTGGAGTTGGTGTTGAAGGAGAAGCTGCTACAGAGAAGTGGTAACAGTAGGTCAGAGGACTGCTATGTGTGTGTTGATAAAAAATAATCTTTAAAGCAAAGCCACATAGTTCATACCTTTAGATAGTCCAAATATGTCTTAATTGTTGTGCCAATTGAGCCTGGTCAATACGGTATAAAGCAGAACACAAAACATCCAAAGGATTGTCCTTGTTGTTGAGCACGTGAGTAATGATCTTCTCCAATAGTGTGTCTGCTTTCCTGTTGTATTCATTTTCCCAGGCATCAATTTGAGCTGGAAGAATGCCAAGTTGGATGCCCAGAGGACGGTATTGGCCTTTAACACTCCGCAGCTCCATCACCAACTTGGGGAGAATCTCTGCACCACCACATAAATAGGAGCAACACAAGTAACATCTTCTTTGCTATTTCGTAGGCAGTGTGGCTACACATTTATGGCTGCCAATATTTGATGATAAACATTAAAAAAAACTTTTTTTAAAATAACTGCTGATAATTTCATTATTCTTGCATAATACAATAGGTCTAGACAAAGTTTGTAGTACACTAAGAACTTTCAACCAGGGTTGCCAGATGAAAAAAAAAAAATTTTTTTTTAGGAGGGGGAAATTTTTTATGGAGCTAAAGAGCAGTTTGGTAGCTTCTCGGCTGCCCCTGCTCTGCCACCCTCACCTCTCCACAGACTCCCCTCCCAGACTTTCCCCTGCCATGTGAATCTCCCTCCTCCTCACCAACCACTCCTCCCACTCACCTCCCCTCTTTTGCTGTAGTAGTTCTTCTCTCCTCTTAACCTCCTGGGCCTTCATCTCAACTTCCTGGGCCCTCTCTTCAACCTTCTGGTCCTTCGTTTCAACTTCCTGGGCCCTCTCCTCAACTTCCTGGGCCGTCTCCTCAACTTCCTGGGCCCTCTCTTCAACCTTCTGGTCCTTCGTTTCAACTTCCTGGGCCCTCTCCTCAACTTCCTGGGCCGTCTCCTCAACTTCCTGGGCCCTCTCCTCAACTTCCTGGGCCCTCTCCTCAACTTCCTGGGCCCTCTCTTCAACCTTCTGGTCCTTCGTTTCAACTTCCTGGGCCCTCTCTTCAACTTCCTGGGCCCTCTCCTCAACTTCCTGGGCCCTCTCCTCAACTTCCTGGGCCCTCTCCTCAACTTCCTGGGCCCTCTCTTCAACCTTCTGGTCCTTCGTTTCAACTTCCTGGGCCCTCTCCTCAACTTCCTGGGCCCTCTCCTCAACTTCCTGGGCCCTCTCCTCAACCTTCTGTGCTCTCGTTTCAACTTGTTGAAGTCTCTGGTTAACCTTTTCCTTGCTCTGGATCATCCTCACCATCTTCTCCCTCAGCCTATCAGGGGATCCTAGCTGGCTCTTGTCCAATAACTGTGTGAGGACCCATTCTTTGGTAGGGGACACATGTGAGCCGAGAGTGGAGGTACACTTCTTCCTTTCTGCAAGAGAGAAAGACAACAATGTTTATCAACACAACACGATATTTTAGGAGGTCAGGTGAAAATAACCACACCCACATCTAGCTGGTGGTCACTAAAGACACATGGTCTGCACTTAACACAATATGGGCTACAGACAGCTCTATGTGTGTGTGTGTGTGTGTGTGTGTGCGCGCGCGCGCGCGCACGCACGAGCGTGCATTCTCTCCTAGTTTAAAAAAATTTATGGTTTTGGCTGCATCCCAAGCCAGCATGTGATAATAATTATGGTAAGGTGTTGACCTCTAGGTATATTGTGGTCTATTGTGGCTCAAGGACAGACATAGATTAATAGTTTCCATATAGAAGTGGTGCTTATGGTGTGAGGGGTGCATTATTTAGAAAACACTCTCATGGTTGGCCTGACGGAGCCTTTGATAGAGACTAATGAAAGGCGTTGGGTTATGGGATGCATTTTTTTCTTTCAAGTCAGTGGAACATGCTCAATAAGAGTACAGGGAAGGCAGCAGGGCAATGGTGTATATGCCTCAAGGAGTAGGGGGGGAGGAGGGCAAGATGAGGAAGCTAGCATTGCTATAGCACTGACAGTTCTGGGTAGTGGAGGTGCGACCAAATTGTCCTCTGGTGTGACCTGCGGTCAAGATCAAAATATTCCATGTCAAATGAACAAATATCTGGTATTCTCCCCTACCATCCCCTGCCCTCTCAGATTTTGTTCAAATTTTGGTCAGCCATGGCCATTGGTACAAAAATTTGGTGTGTCAAGTTATTTTGGTTGACCCAAAATGTTGAGGGAGACATGGCTGATAGAAAATTTCCTGTTGCTAACCATTTGGCCATGCCCACAAAATGTCCTATGTTAGCCTATATACCATCCAAAGCGTATGTGCAGAAATCACAAAATTTTGGTTTCTGGACCAATTTGCCACGTAGATGAAAAATTTTCAATTAAATTTTGGCTATCTCCTATACTTGAAGAAATATAGTGTATGGTGTTTCAAAGGGTGTGCGTTGTGGTCAAAATTGTTTCAACTTGGTTTCTAGAATGTTGAAGGCTGAATGATTGAATAAAAACACAATTGTGACACCTGGGATTTAATTTTTTATGTGTTTGGATTGTAACAACAATTTATGGTTACTCAGGGTGAAGGAAGTTTACTTAGTATGCAAAAATCCAGTTGTTTTTAAAAAATTTTATTACTATTTTTAAAATTTGTTCCTGATGTCTCCAGACTCCCCACAGATCTCAGACCCTACCCCTCCAATGCATAGGAAGTTATTTAACAGTGCTTGTATTGAAAAGAGGCAACTCAGGGGGAGGGGCCACTCAAACTGGAAGGATGTCATGTGGAGATTCAGGACTCACGAATGAAGCACTTGCCATCGTGAAGAAGTTGATTTGGTTCTTACTTTACTTGCTCTACTAGAGATGTTGATACAAAATGTAGTCATAAAATTGATGGGTCCTCACATTATGCATGAAATTCCCTCAGAGCTTGTTGGTTCTCCATTACTTACAGAGATGGTGACCAAACCACAAACATCTCAAACAGAGTACAAGGCACCATATCTATTTGTTGGGTAGCTGACCATCTGCAAGTGCCCAAAGAGTTTATGTGATGTTACACAGTCGACTCCATTGATGCAGCAACTCTAACCTGTGTCATCAGGGACATGTTTGTGAGACCAAATTAAGTCTAACCACGGACAATTCTGAATCTCCACTAGTACTTGGGAAGAGGCAGTTGAGGTGGGGCAAGATACAGACACACAGCCAGGGTTCAAAGTGCAGCCACTCATGTGAGTACATTCCACTACTTAGTGTAGCAATGTTCTTGATAACTCCTTTGATCTATTTATCATGATGATGATGTGTCATTGGTTTCCTAGCAACAGGTCAACAAAATATTAGACCTGACTGTCGATGGTTTAATCAGCCAGGACACAAAATTGACTGTTCATTGGAAACACTTGTGATGGAAGCACGGCAGCATGATGACCTTGCAGCTGATCTTCATGTGACGTGTGTGACTTTTACAAAGACAATTCTGAGCTGAACAGTCTCAACTGGCCATTTCAGCTTCCAGGTCAGTATACGGGCTACCATCACTATAGCTATGTTCACTCTGGCCAAGGAATAAAGTATCTACTTACATGACCCTGGGGCCATCTCTGCTGCACAAAGATGCACTGTACACACATGCAGGTGCCATCAGACAGGCCAAATAGTGTGCAGGCTCGTACATTATGGAAATATACTATATAATGCACACCTGCTATGAGTAGCCGCCCAGTCTTAGACTAGCACAAACACCACAATGTCTGCCTCCTACTGAAGACACTACTACATACTTCACTGCATTTCTACATTCTCAATGTGATTTACTAACTTTACAGCAATTATGCCTCAAGGGCACGTTTGTCTACTGTTCCATGTAATTAGTTATTTCAAGCTTATTGGCCAACAGTTCCCACAGGTCTACACATGTAACATATCCCAACATGCCCACTCACCTAATACCAGTACAGTGGTGTCTGCTAGAGGTCGGAGGTCAGACTCTGTCTTGTAGTTACTAGGAAACCCAGGACACCCACCAAATATGATGACTTCGGCTAGTTCATCAGCAAGAGAGAGGGCAGCAACACAATGATCAAACCTGGCCTGGAGACCGGACACCAGCACCTGCGTGTCAACACATAACATACAGAGCACTTGCATAATGCATGCATCTGCTTACAAACTCTCCCAAAATGGCAGCACTCAATGATAAAGGAATAGAGATGGACATGACCCTCAATACTAGAGAAAGAGGAATGGAAGTTCTAGTGCATTGACAATGAAACCTTGAATAGTTACCACTGGAATGAGATGACAAGATGGGCTCGTTCCTCTCAGCAACTCTCATTGAACCAGTAATAAATTGTATTCACAGATCAAAGTCAGGGAAACATGGCACCCAAAGTTATCCAGTTTTACATAGTGACTTGTGAAGTAATTGTGATTGGGGCCCACACAACTTGACATGCACTAACCACAGGTGCCCTTGTACAGGTGAACCACAAGTTGCTGCAGGCTATCCATGCTACACCACTTCCTGCCCTCTGGCAGTTCAGGCACAATAGGAGGAGCAGGAAAAGTTGAAAGTCTCTCAGTTTAGGAGTTGGTGTTGTGAGTTTTCTGCCCTTCAAATTCTTGTGTTTGGTGAGACATTAGAGAGAACAGCAGAACACTTTCCCTCGCACTGCATGTGCATGGCTGTGACAGGAGTTAGGAGTGCACCTGCTCCTTAGCTACAGGGCAAGTGGAGGGGCTAGTAAGTGATTGAAACAGGAAATGATCAGTAATGAACACTCAAGAGAGCAGAAGCAGAGGTGCAGTGAAGAAGAGTTCCTTAGGAGGGAGGGGGAGGAGACCACCCCAGACTGCCATACCAACCAACACCTCATACACTTGTGACATTGAAGGACCCCCCACCCCACACAGTAGGCACGTCCAAAATGTCCTAAAAAAAATAATAAAATTTAAAAAAATGAAAAAAAGGAGGAAAGTATACCAAATTGTTTTTTAAAACAGAATCCAACATCTTTTAAAACAGAAAAAAATCGATTTTCCAAAATGGAATCCCAGGGATCTTAACCCAAAAACTGGAATTTCTTCAGGCAAAACTCCATATAGAATGATATGCATCACATGGTGGTCATGTGATTTTTTTCAGGGGTTCGTTGGGGACGTCAGGCCCTACATGACCTTGCTTCACATGTTATGACCTAGAATAACTTAGAGACCATCAAAGTGGAACTGGCTACCCTATCCAGACACGGCCACCATGATAACTTATCAGAGACAAGTCTGCCTCCATTACTGTGAGGCTAAATGGCTGTGAAGGAACCCCCAAATAACCTTGGAGGAGGTGAAAATGAACCCCTAAATACTCTCCATTGGACCTCTAAAGATTACAGAACTGCACAGATATCCACTCCCATGACATGCATGACCCCAACACCGATATATGACCTCTCCTCCCACACACATGACAACAAATGTCCCATGACATACAGCAGGGGCAGCTCCAGGGGTAGTTCTTGGAGTCCTTACAAATTACCACTTTTCAGCTAGGATTTGGTAGAGGGTCTTTCCTTTGTTTTCTTGAAGTAAAAGCTGTAGGGAAAAACTAGCTGCGGAGCGAACTCAGTTGATAGATATATCCTAAACATACTCCTCCTGCTAATATAAATTATGGCTGTTGTGGCAAGATGTCGTCAGCTATAGCTGAATAACAAGTTACCAGATAGTGTAGTATCTCGATGACTAACTAGCTAGCAAGCAAAGAAATCAATCTAGCTATAGACTCCTGGCGGAGCTCCTACCAGAGTTCCAATAGTACATTAGTTACCATGAGTGGAAGTTCTTTGATTTTTTTTCAAACAGAAAGTTGTGCTTCTTCTTGGAACAATGTTCCCTTATCACATCTCTCTGGGCTTTTAAATTTTATGCTGCAAGGGAAGTTATATTACTTGCCATTGTCTGAAGGTGGACCCTTACCCAATCTCCAGGATTTCTAAGATCAAGTAGCCACTGAAGAGCAGCTAAAATTTTGAGGTAGACAATTCAGTGACTGTTGTTAGTGTCCAAGTATGGCAAAGAGAAAAACAGTTGGACAAGGTAGTTTTGGTTCATGGGTAAAAAAGACAAAAATATCTTCTTGCAAAAGGTAAAAAAGAGCTAATCCAGCTATAACTGTTAGATTGTCACTATGAAGTAATTATAGTTTTGAGTTTCATCAATGCTAAGTAGTGAGGAAAGTAAGGGAAATACCCAGGGAATTCTTCAGGAGTCATCTCCTACTGATGCCCACCTATTGAGATGATATTGAATACCAGCTAGCCCTGCCATACAGCTAGACACAGTCTTTCATGTGTGTGAGTAACAGCTCTACGCTGCTGATGCAGGTGAGAGAGGTGCACTGACTAAGCATGGCATCAATCTATTTAGTTTATCCAACAAGTCAGAGAGAAGTGGAAGAAAGGTCTAAATATCTGAGTACCTGTGGGAAAGGCAGTAATCAAAAAATCTAAATTCTTTATGCAAGGTTATGCTACAAGGACAGCAAGATAAGACTATAAAACAATTATTTTTTCCAGTTCAGTTACCCTTTAAAGTAATTTTATATTAAATATATAGTTCAGATCTTCCATCAGCACAACTAATCATGCACTGAATATAGATTATGGGAAAATAAATGGCTGCCATTCCAGAGGAAGGTGGAGTGAACTCATTACATGAACCATTGCCCCCTTGTGAGGAGGACAGTCTCCCTGACATAAAGTGTGGCTTACTTTAGCTTGTACACGTCCTGCTACTATTGATGGACATCAGAAACAAACCACTAGATATGATTTACTAAATTCTATTCACTTTGACTTTGCCGCAGGAAGTGGTAGGTTTACAAACGGGAGGACCAATACCAGCTGAAAGTGACTGCAATAAAATTTTTTGGGGAATAAGGTATTTGAAGCTTTCCCGCCAAACAGCCAAGCACTGAAAAGTCAGATAGCTACAACTCCAATGAATCTTCCAGGTCAATACTTGCGTAAGTTGTAGTGTAGTTGTGTTCCCTTTAGGGATACAATAAGTAACTGGGGATTTGCTATAATTCTATTGCTGGTCCTACTACCAGGGCTCATAATAGACAGATACTTTAATCTGATGGCTTAATCTTGCAACATGATTAAATACAAAACCTCTGTTATGATAAAAGGATAACTGTGTTATTAATTTAGCAATGGGTCAAGACTGCAGCTCCAAGGATTTCAATATCATTCTTAAAAATGAAATCGGAAGATGCCTTGTAGATGAATGAAACAATATATATATTGTGGAAATGGTCAGAGTTTGTTTTTGTTTGTTGTATTTTTTGGAAGAAAAAGAAGAAAAAATGCTTAAACAAAAGCATGACATATCTGATGGATTATTTGGGGCAACTGGCATATATCAAAAGTGTCTCAGTAACATTCATATAGAGTTCTTGGCTAATAATTAAAAGTTTTTTTTTTTATCATTGATAAAAGTGTCACACCACTTCAAGGATTAAAATAAATACAAACTCTTCAGTAATGAAGCAATATGAAGAGTGGTACATTTGTTTTTGAGAAGGGAAAGACAGATGGAATATTAAATGGAGTCCAGTTCTGTCTGTGGGAACTTCTTCGTATTATTGAGTTCTCCTACAACAAAGGCAGTAAACGATTCATATATGAACATGATATTATTGAATAATGTGGAGAAAGTTTTGTAGGCACATGGTGGACACTAAAAATGACTATTTTGACAAAGACAGACTAGAAGATATGGTAGATGAAATGATTATTGAAGATGACGATGCAGACAGACATTTAATTGACATGGCACTACAATTATCACAACAAAGTGAAGGTAACAACAGAACCAAATACAACTACAGACTCTCAACACAACTTGACAAATACAATAGAAAACATGGACCCTAACTTTCTCAATATTTCCAATTCCTCATGCCAAAATACTTCCACCATCCACCACAGCAATCTTCAATGCAGTGTGCATAATAAATTGCTTAGTATTTCCTGATGATCCACCCTCAATGCAGTAAGAAATGTTAGCCGACAATTCTACATCATAACACTCTCAACCTTCTCAGCAATTCCATGCATTGCACACTTTTCCCAAGAAATTCCATGACAATGCTCTCCAACCATCTCAGTGATCTTTAACATAATGGAACTTTCCTCAACAGTTCTATATCACAATGTCCCCCCCCCCTCCCCACCTTCTCTATGTTCCACAATTGTCTTCAATGTAATCAACATGTTACCTCAGCAGTTTCACATCACAACCAAGCTTCAATCAATGTCATCCCAGCAGTTTTATAGCACAATGCCCCTCCACCTTCCATAGTTCTCTTCAATGCAATGAACACAATCTTACCCCATAAGTTCAACATGAAAATTTTAGTATGCCATCAGGAGTGTGACATGCTAGCTCCAACAGAATTGATGCTTTGTCACAGCAAAAGCTATTAATATCTATCTAAATAACTTATGCATTAATTCTTTGCCACATATTAATATCTAGCTAAATATTTGCTTTGTGCTTCCCTATCTATTGAATGAACCTGGTTATACAGCACTAGCAAGAAGTTAATTGTCAGACATCAGTTTTTCTCAGAGTTTCTGCTTCCCACCAGTAGGCAAGGGACGATAGTCCAGCTACATTCCTTTGGTCTGAAGAATGCCTGTACTTTCCTTATGAACTATACAGCTAAATGCTGATTCCTTCTTCGCAGAGCTTCAGGAGTAACATTGGAAAAAACACCACTTCAGGCGGAGTTAGATGATGTCTGAAATATTGAGACTTTATAGCAATTTTTCGAGTGGCAAAGTCAAAGCAAACGGACTTTAGTGTAATTTTTTTAAGCCAATCCACATCCAGGGGAATGTTAGTAATATCCTACAATAGAGAGCAATTCTAATTTTTTGGATAACTAACCATCTATATTATTATTTGTGCTAGCAAAAATGATAATATAGCTAGATAGGTAAGTTAAGGCAGCTTGATTATTGCAAGGAAGCTGCAACAGCGCCTGAAGTTTATGGTTGCTCATGACTTGGCCCCTTTGTTACGGAAGTTTGTAAAGGGCGTGGCTTCCCCAAAATGTGTGTGGTTTATGTAAATAAATTTTTTTTAAAACAAAAAAACAACAACAAAAAACTACCCCTTTTGAAATCCTAGATCCACCCCTGACAGCTATGACATAGTGACATGCACTATGACTGCAAGTTTATCCTTAGCTGCTGTCATAATGGACTGTCCCAACAGTTCCTTGCATATCCTCTACAGGAACAGGTACAGTAGCCATGGCTACATAGAAATTAACCAGCTAGCCAGCCATGTCTATCTCTACTCTTCAGGCACATTGCAGGGATATACTCCACCAGATCAAGGGTCAGTGCCCCCAGGAATGTGGTTATGAAGATGGCAGCAGTGGAATCCTCACCTTGCCCCACCTACGACACTCCAGGGGGGAGGGGCATAACACTGACAGGTCATTAGCTCTACACTAACTAAATAGACCACACTTTGACCTCTACAAATAGACCACCATGAGTGCTCACCTCTTTGAAACTGCCAGAGAGGACATCCAACACCCAAAGATCACTCAGTATGTTGTTACCATTGTCTAGTCCCCCAGTTATGAGGACCTGAGGACTGTCCTTCCCATAGTGTAAGCACACTGCAGCGTGACAAAATCTTGCCTTTGGGCGATGCCCTCCTTCCTCCTGGGAAAGCTCCGTCCAGTGCTGCAAGTCAAGAATTAATGAAGTAAAGGTGAACTGGACAATGTCACCATGTCTATCAGTTAACTCCTCACCATCTTGGCCATATCAAGGATGAAGACTTGATTTGTACATGCATCGGACAGCCTCCCTCCAAACAAGACTGCGCGATGGCTGTCTATAATGGTGAGGGAGAAGTCACTGCAGGGAGGGGGTCTTGTGCCATTGACCATTGGTGAGCACCATGTGCCTGAGGGGGTGGGGGGGGAGGGAAGAATCAACTCATCGATAACGACAATAAAAGTGTACCACTCCCCTAGGATACCATCACCATGGTTACATTGCTAAATAAAGTAACAATTGTGTATCCTCAATCTTCTGAGTTCCTTACAACATCAGACACATCCTTTCGGATGATGTACTTAACCTCACACCATTTTAGGAGTTCCATTGACCACTTTAGTGTGTGAGATGCTGAGCCTTCCTCTAGACATGTCGTAAGGGCAGGTGGTCAGTGTATAGGCTTATAACAGCTGGCAACAATGAACTAGGAGACCAACAAAGAGGATGTGCCTACGCACTAAGGTGCTGTCTGGGGGTATACCTGATTATGCTTTACCTCTATATAGTGCACACCACCAGCTACTGAAGTCACTAGGGGGGGGGGGGGGGGGGGCATACCCTCTAAGTGCAGCACAGAACAATTTGGGGAGTGTTGGAAAAGGACATCAGATATGTTAGATCCAGTTCATGTGTTTATACATAGTTTAGTTGGGAATACTATTTCATGAATAGTGGCATCACCAGACCTGAGACATGCATGTACATGGGCTGTAAGGGGTCGCTACAGGTCAAACAGAAATCCCAAGAGAAAAGGAGCGTCCTGAGTGAGGCGCTCCATAGCCTCCACATGTTCCATGCTCTCACTGGACAGGTCCCAACTAATGAAACATGCAACAACTAAAGGGCATGTAGGGACGACAGTTCAGTTGAGGGGGAGGAGTTTTATCATTCATTGCCTGCACCAACAATATCAACATTATTGCTTCCAAACTTAATGGTTCTTCAGCTATAATCACTCTCCCACTCTCCCACTCTCCCTGATAGCTAAGCATACAAGGAACACTCCTCAAGACCACTCAGTATGTATATTGACTTAAATCAAATATAAAATTGGTAAAGCATCATCAGTAAGGATAGATTGGCACTCTAATAACAAAAGGTATTGACAGTTACAGAATGTACACTTCCAAAAAGTAGATATAACAAAGGAAATGAGATTCTTCACTGTAGACCATAAGTTAGATGACCCTTTACCAATTCAGACAAGCCACACAATTTCTGACACAGAACTACTAAATGATTGGCCAATATTTAATTAACTAAACACTCGTCGAGACAATCACTTTTCACTCCTAATACGCTTAAAAGTAAAGGCACAATTATAACTGGTAAAGGGTTTTTACCATAGTTGAACAAAGTGAAGGCACAAGGACTATGGGATGGAGGCTTTGTGGTGGCATGACATGCTCTCCTTCATCACACAACCAACACAATCTTGGCAGCTTCAGCCATGGAGTCTTGCAAGTACCACTATGTCACAGGAAGCACCCACTGATGGATACTCCTGCTCCACTTTAACCTTTGGTTGCTGCCACCAGGTAGTCTAAGATTAATCAAAAGTACATGTGCCCCCTGCCCTCCATGCAGCCCCAGAGGGAGGTCCAGTCCCCCAAAACCTGGCTGTGGGTGTGTCTTCCAGGGAAGCACTGAATGCTTGTAGGCCTCCACATAAGTAAGGAAGGGAGGTTAAGACATCTCTCCTGCACACCTGACCAGGCAGGGCAGACATAACTACGAAGTTGGTGAGTGCTTGTGTGGGGGACACTAAATACAACACCTACTAATACTGCAACACATGTGTCCACACCCAACAACTCCAGTGATAAAATGCAGATACTGCAAAACATGTATCCACACCCAACAACTCCAGCGATAAAATGCAGATGTAGCACTTGGAGCTGCTGAAGTGGGTCATGTGGTGTACATGGTGTCCACCATCAGCATCCTCACTACCAGCTCAGCCACATCCTGCTTTTCATCACCACTTGTCTTCCCAGATAGACAAATTATTTCTCAGCCATGGCAAGATGTGGGCCGCAAACTACACTTCATATAATAGGATCAATATCATGGCAATTTCTAAATCACTTTAAGTAGTAGTATCTAAATTATTTACAAAGACATTGTGAGAAGTTGACATCTCATACCAACAGTTGTAGTACTGAGAAAAGGACACTTAGTCCAAATGTACAGCAGAGGTAGGGTTGATGCAAACACTGCAACATGCAGTACACTGTGTAGAGAAATGACGACTCCCTGGACTTTCTTCTAGAAAACAGTGAAGAACATCCAGACATATTCTCCTGCTAGACAGCACAGGTGGACTAGGTTTTGAATTGAAGCATAGTACAGGATAATAAAGTGACTCATACAATGGAACATTGCTCTATAGTATTGATTTCCATGGAAATGGCTCCAGTGTTCTTGACCCCATATGACCTGGCATATGTGAGTGTAGATTTTCTTGAATTCATTTAGAGGAGTTAACTCTTGTCAAGTTCATACTAGACGATACATGTTCATATTCCACAATATTTGGACTCACACACCTCTGTATATCCCCAACATGAAAAATAAATAAATAAATAAATAATTAAAAAATGAAAAAGTTTTTCATCGATGTTGTATATTATAAACTAGAAAAATATACCTGGCATCGCCTGGGACCACATATGGGGATAATTTAAAGAAAAATGTATAAAAAAAAACAACTGGAGATTGGACCAAAAATAATAAGAAATTGGTGTAACCTCCCACAACTCCACTTTCCTCTCTCACAAACTACATCACAAAATAAGGTTAATTTCATTTCTATTGATTGCAGTCTTGAATCTGTTGCTATAAAATTTAACTATGTACACACACACACACACACACACACACACACACACACACACACACACACACACACACACACACACACACACACACACACACACACACACAACAGAGGAAGGAAATTGCAGGACATTGGTCCTATCCACACCTGGTTGCACAATGCAATTTCTTAAAGCTGTTGACCAGCCATTTCACCCTCTGATAGCTGTATCAATCTGTCCCCGGCTTCTCATGTCTCTGTTAAGGGACAGAAAATGCTACTTATAACTGAACCAATTTCTAAATAAGCTGAAACATTCTTTATCCGCTTTCTAATAAGCTGTACTAACAGGAATGAAAGTACCAGCCATCAAATGTATACCCAGTTGCAGGAAAGAATTTGTTGCAACTGTTGTCCAGCAGTTACCCACAACTGGATTGCCTTACCTTTTTTTTTATTATTTTTTTTTAATTTAGCAATTGTCCCTCTGCCAATCTCTAACTTCCTCTGCACAGTGATGGAGGGACCTCCCCTCCCCTCTGCAGTGATGGAGGGACCTCACCTCCCCTCTGCAGTGATGGAGGGACCTCACCTCCCCTCTGCAGTGATGGAGGGACCTCCCCTCCCCTCTGCAGTGATGGAGGGACCTCCCCTCCCCTCTGCAGTGATGGAGGGACCTCACCTCCCCTCTGCAGTGATGGAGGGACCTCACCTCCCCTCTGCAGTGATGGAGGGACCTCCCCTCCCCTCTGCAGTGATGGAGGGACCTCCCCTCCCCTCTGCAGTGATGGAGGGACCTCACCTCCCCTCTGCAGTGATGGAGGGACCTCACCTCCCCTCTGCAGTGATGGAGGGACCTCCCCTCCCCTCTGCAGTGATGGAGGGACCTCACCTCCCCTCTGCAGTGATGGAGGGACCTCACCTCCCCTCTGCAGTGATGGAGGGACCTCACCTCCCCTCTGCAGTGATGGAGGGACCTCACCTCCACTCTGCAGTGATGGAGGGACCTCACCTCCCCTCTGCAGTGATGGAGGGACCTCACCTCCACTCTGCAGTGATGGAGGGATGTCACCTCCACTCTGCAGTGATGGAGGGACCTCACCTCCACTCTGCATGGAGGGGCCTCACCTCCCCTCTGCAGTGATGGAGGGACCTCACCTCCCCTCTGCAGTGATGGAGGGACCTCACCACCCCTCTGCAGTGATGGAGGGACCTCACTTCCACTCTGCAGTGATGGAGGGACCTCATCTCCACTCTGCAGTGATGGAGGGACCTCACCTCCCCTCTGCAGTGATGGAGGGACGTCACCTCCACTCTGCAGTGATGGAAGGACCTAACCTCTACTCTGCACAGTGGGATTTGGCCCTCCCTTGGCATTTCAGTAAACCTAAACCTAATAATCAAAACACAGGTCACATGGTTCACACACAGTCACTACCTGAGGTAATATAATTATTTAAAACACTATAAACTTTAAACTGCTATTCCTCTAGACATCCCACACAATAATCTATAATGCCATCAGGCAATAGTCAGAGAGCTTCCTGGGGGTCTCAACACACTTCATCAGGTGTGAAAGGTTCTTCTATAGCAGATGATCTACAAACTGATATTATAAGCTTCATTATGGAGAAGCTTCCCTCAACTGACACAGCAGCAACAAGGATTGATAGGCTGATGGCAGCTATCTTGTTCAAATTAGAATAAAGATTCTTCAGCCTTTTAGAGATACATATTTTTTAAAACCTCCTGGAGAGCATGCCTAGACAGACCCACATCACAATACCAATTGGGCCCCTAGCACTAAATTATACATGAAGGCCTCATTGTGCTCCTATAAAATCAAATCATGATTATAACCAACACACACACACACACACAGCACTAGCCCATGAGACCACACCCACCACATATTGGCCTTGTACAGAGCCTCACATCACTAGACTAGCACTACACAAGATCATGAACCACTCCAGGTTGCATAGCAACCATGGCCAGCTATCAGCCTTTGTTCAACAACACACCTTACCTTCAGTGAGGTCAAAGGTGTGGAGCTCATTAGTCCAACCATAATCCTTGTCACTACTCTCCACCCACTCTGCCCCAGCCTGGAGAGGATGAGTTGGTTGCCCATACCCTCCAAACAGGAGTAGCTGGAGTTTCCCTCCCTGGTTGCTGTAGGCCACAATCCCATGGCCAATCTTCCTCATTGGCACACCTGGAGAGTGGCCTGCCAGTAGGGACCACTTATAGGACACAGTGTCCAGAACATAGAGGGTGGAATGGTATGATGAGCCATCTTCCCCTCCATATAAATACATGTTTTGACCAGATGAGGTGGAGGCACCATCATAGAGCCATGGAGGGCAGTCCCCACCGCAAGTTACACTCCTCCATATCTCCCCCACTTGATCGTACACCAGCACCGAGCCAGCAACCCCCTTACTGTTATAGTTGGCCGTCCTCCCGCCCCACACGTGGAGCTCTCCCCTGGCCACAGCAGAGAAGGGAGCCCACCTCGCCTCAGGTTCCCACAAAGGTGAAAATTGACTGTTAGCCATTTCAAACATAAATGAAAAAATTTTGAAGTAGAAAAATAGAAGCCGCCCATAGAATAGGACACATCCAAGGTCACATGACCCCAAGAATAGCTGGATGAGTACTAAATTAGTGCGCTGAAATAGAGTTCATGGTTTCTTCATTTATTTATGTTCTTGTTACTAGTTGTATACATACATGTGATTAACACACACACACACACACACACACACACACACACACACACACACACACACACACACACACACACACACACACACACACACACACACACACACACACACACACACACAATCATCCCCATTTCCTTGTTGGGCAGTATTTTGTAGAGCTTGCAGCTGTTGTTCCTAAGGGCTACACAACAGTCAGCCAAGACTTCACACACCTATATTCTTGTCAAGGTCAATGACATACTTGATCCCCCCCCCCCCCCCCCCCCCCCCAGGATGATCCTAACAGCGCCACCTCCAGGTGAACCTCCTGCAGCGTCTCTACTGCCTGCTACACAGTCACCTTGACCTACACCTTCCCGACCATGGGCTTGACCACCTCCCCCCACGTGGGAAGAAGCCCTGCTCCTGCAGTAGCTGCAGTTCCTCTTGCAGCAGTCTCACCTTGGCATTGAGGTCGCTCCTCTGGGCTTCCATATGACACATGTTCTGATGCTTTCAGCAAGGACCAGCTGAAAGAACCGGCATACACATAAGGTAGGTTCATAACAAACACTACCCACCCTTTACCTGATCTTCAAACCCCCCCCCCCCCCTCTTATGTTCATGTGTGTTTGTCTTTTTTTCCTCATTATTTCAATATTAAAAATTATCCTTCAAACAGCTCACTCTCTTACTAAGCTACCCACCTCAACAAGGAGCTACCAATACCCCACATAAAGCATAGGAAAACGCTGCTCTACCAACCTGAATATCTATTATTTCGGTAATGTAATGCTTCATGTGACTTCACTGGTGGAAACTGTCTTTAGTCAGTGTGAAACATCACTGAGCATACCCAAAGCTTGTATTCTGAGTCACACTATCCCCACAATACTAGTACAGAGAGAGGGGGAGGGAGAAACCTTGAAGCGATGACCACTACCATATTGCACAACTAAGTGGTTGGGGTCATCAAATCCTTGGGAACACAATGTGGTATAATTGGAATTTGATGATATTCATGACTCAAACCCAACATGACTTGGGTTCATTGTGTGAGCTCTATAAAAGTGAACACAGTGCACAGTGCTACTGTATGGAGTGTTGGGCTGTGGCCTTGTGCCTGGTGTCATGAACAGGTTGCCTTTATGGAGCATTGTGTTTGTAATAGGAAAGTGCCTTGCATAGGTAATGGTCAAGGATGAACCTGAACCTGAACCTGAACATATGCTTGAACCTGAACCTGAACATATGCTTGAACATATGCTTGAACATATGCTTGAACATATGCTTGAACATATGCTTGAACATATGCTTGAACATATGCTTGAACATATGCTTGAACATATGCTTGAACATATGCTTGAACATATGCTTGAACATATGCTTGAACATATGCTTGAACATATGCTTGAACATATGCTTGAACATATGCTTGAACATATGCTTGAACATATGCTTGAACATATGCTTGAACATATGCTTGAACCTGAACATATGCTTGAACCTGAACATATGCTTGAACCTGAACATATGCTTGAACCTGAACATATGCTTGAACCTGAACATATGCTTGAACCTGAACATATGCTTGAACCTGAACATATGCTTGAACCTGAACATATGCTTGAACCTGAACATATGCTTGAACCTGAACATATGCTTGAACCTGAACATATGCTTGAACCTGAACATATGCTTGAACCTGAACATATGCTTGAACCTGAACATATGCTTGAACCTGAACATATGCTTGAACCTGAACATATGCTTGAACCTGAACATATGCTTGAACCTGAACATATGCTTGAACCTGAACATATGCTTGAACCTGAACATATGCTTGAACCTGAACATATGCTTGAACCTGAACATATGCTTGAACCTGAACATATGCTTGAACCTGAACATATGCTTGAACCTGAACATATGCTTGAACCTGAACATATGCTTGAACCTGAACATATGCTTGAACCTGAACATATGCTTGAACCTGAACATATGCTTGAACCTGAACATATGCTTGAACCTGAACATATGCTTGAACCTGAACATATGCTTGAACCTGAACATATGCTTGAACCTGAACATATGCTTGAACCTGAACATATGCTTGAACCTGAACATATGCTTGAACCTGAACATATGCTTTCGTAGGCAGTAATAACTGTGGGGTTGTTGAAGGGGTTGGGTTGGGTTGTTGAAGGGGTTGCCTATATGGAGCATTGTGCTTTGATAATAGCCACAAGCAAGGAAAGTGTGCATTGCGCTGGTAATGGCCAAGGACAAACCTGAACATAGGAACTTAAGTAAACATACATAGTTATTACATAGTCCAGAGGTCTGATCAGTTGGCCCTCAATTTTTATTTATTTTTTAAATTTTTTATTTATTTCTTTTTTGTTAATTGGCTGCTAGGAAGCTTGCATCCACTGTGTCCAGTGTTGTAGCAAGGAATGGCGATACTGTGTGGTGCTGCCTCCTCCATTTTGCATCTCAGGTGTTTAAGGTTGTCATCAAGAGAAGGAAAAAGGTGGAATCTTGTGTGTCAGCAGTAAATAATGTGGTCAGGGAGGAATCTGATGCTCTTTCTACATCAGGGAAGCCTGACCATCATTCCAAGAGAAAGGTTTGGATAAGTCCCATGATTCCCTTGAGCTATTGTCTTCAAAGGTGGCATCTAAGCTGGAAGAAGGTAACTTTAAGGGTGCTGTCTGGTTGGCATGTGCTGTGGACGTCAGCCTACCATCAGTAAAGTCATAAGTTCTTTCCCTAATGTATCTGCTGCTGGGCTGGATGGTCTCAGTACTCAGCACCTTAAAGACCTGACAGGTCCCTCTGCTGGTGAAGGGAGTCTTTTACTACTAAGAGCACTTACCTCCTTGGTCTCTCTAAACCTCAGAGGTGACACTCCAGTTTTCATTTGTACTCATTTCTTTGGTTCTTCTCTTGTAGCTCTACGTAAGAAAGATGGACAGGTTTGCCCTATTGCAGTGGGCTGTACTTTGAGAAGACTGGAAGGAGTGTGCTGGCCTTCATGCACTGTCAATAGTTCTTGATATCCTGGCACCTCAGCAGTTGGATTTTGTTGTGTCTCGAGGGGTTGATGCTGCTCAAATCTACCTCCAGAACCTCAAAGAAGATCAGGTGATAATGAAGATGGACTCCACTAATTCCTTCAACAGTATTTGCCAGGATAAGATGTTGTGTGCTGTAGGAGTATATTCCTGAGCTTCTTCCCTTTGTTCACTCAGTGCTCATCCTCTTTTCTTTCATGAGGGAATGAAGTGCTATTCTCTTCTGAGGGCGTTCAACAAGGTGACCCTATGGAGCCCCTCCTACTCGGCTTACTAATACATAAGTTGAGGTCCAAGATGAGGTCCAAGTTTGCAGTATTTTACTATCATGATGGAAAAATATTAGGATTATATATATTTTTTCACTACATTGGAAAGAACCTCCCCCCCCCCCCCCCCCCCCACCAAATAAATAACAAAATCAAAAGGCACACTAAGGAAACAAAATAACAAAATAAATCAGTCCCTCATCAAGCTCAACAGGAGCATAATAAGGATTTGGTGTACAGCATTACGTATAATTGTATAAATGAATATTGAGATCAAAAAAGATTATTAATCTTGTAACGAAACTAAATGTACAGGTTGTGTAGGTGTGGTGTTCATGTATTAGAGTACAGCTGCAGTGGGTAGCAAGGTGTGGGTAGCAAGGTGTGACCGGCAAGAAAGTCACAGAGATGCATAGTTTCTCCATGCTATTAATGATGCTTCTGTAACAGAGAGCTTTTAGCATCCATCAGAGACGTGTGTGTCTGCACCACTACAGCAAAAACAATAAAAACACAACAAAACGGCAATAAAATAATCCCACATTTTGATGTAAGTACCACTCACGTTGATCATAAAGGGACTTCAATTCTACTTTCGTCCTGGAATTCCGGCCGTCCATTGGCTCAGCAGCTGAAGAAGTGGCCCCTCTCTTTCCGTAGTCGTTAGTCACATGACCACCAGGTGTCCGTCCCATCCTAACAGTACCTCCAGGCGAATAAGTAGGTGTGGTCCTGGATGAGTGGGTGTGAGCACCTTGGATCTTGTATTCTGTCCCAGAGACAGGCGGAATCCCAGTATTGGTGGAACCAGAACGGTATTGTGCATGATGGAATCGGGGATTGGAATTGGGAGTTGAGCTGTGCTTGAGCAGTGGAGGAGTGAAGGGCACCCGGGTGTGAGGAGTGGAGAAGGTGGGGAGGTGAGGGGTGGAGAAGGTGGGGAGGTGAGGGGTGGAGAAGGTGGGGAGGTGAGGGGTGGAGGAACTGGTATTGGTGTGGGACGGAATAGTGCCCGACTCTCCCAGGAAGGCAGAGATGTGGGAGACTTGTGGAATATTGGCCCCCACACCCGACCCACCCTGTTCCGACTCCAATGCCTCCAGCAGACGTCTGTTCTCGTCCAGTTGCTGTCTCTGCCGTCTGAGGTAGAGCAGTAGCTCCTCCAGAAATGTCCTGTCAGCTTCCTGAGGAGGAAGAAAAGAACATTTAACGGATGTTTATTTCTAGGGTCTTTTAACATGGTGTTACTTAATCTGTCTGCTGCCTTTCATAGTCAGAAGTCAGATTAGATCACTGGATTGAAGCCATTCAATCTTACCTTACTGAGCGTGTGCAACCCCCCAAAAAAGAGAAGAAATTCATACTTGAGCAAACTGTTCACTATTGAGGGTGTTTACAACTCTGGAGGGGGGGGGGGGAGAGGAAGGGATTTTTCTTTCAATTAAGTAAAACATGTCAGGAACTCGTGCCATAGATGCTCTAAGCCTTTGCCAAACTGTGGCCCTGAGCTTCAATTATAAGTTCAGCATTGACTGCAAGTGCTGACATACATGCACACACTTGACCCACCGCTCATTAGACTAAGACAACACCACATGCCACACACACACACTACTCACCTGCAGTGTGGAGGAGTCCAGGGCTCGCTGAAGTCGAGTCTCTAACGTCTCAAAGTTGCTCAGGGGAGATTGTTGAGAAGTAGGCTTCCTCTGGCCAGGCCCACCCGTACCCAGGCTTCCATCCATGCCTCGTGTTATCTTTGAAGTAGAATGAGAGTGGAGGGAGGAGGTGGAGGAGGAGTTGAGGTTGGTGTGAGAAGTGTTCTTGCTGCTCAAACACTCTCCGGGAGGTTGGGAGGACCTTGGCGAGGTCTTGGGACTGGAGGAAGCTAAAGTGGTTAAAAGAAGTGTTAAATTTAATGAGGATGTGGAGGAAGAGGAAGGAAGGAAATGTGGGAAAAATAAACACAAACCCTTGCTCAAGCAAACAAAAATTTATTGAATGCGTATATATGTTTGCTGCAAGACAGCATCTTTTGATGCAACAATTCGACATGAAGGAAGCTTTTGTCAGGTAGCTCCAGTTTGCTGCGCTGGTGCAGATCAGAAGACAGTTTGTGATTCTCCTCAAAAATGCTATTTGAATTGGTTTCAAGGAACTAAGTGTTGCTAAGTTTGCTTGGATGACAGCTCTACAATAGCTGGTGTAAGTACAGGAAAGAGATCACAAGAACGACAGATGGGAAGAAAAAAATGCAAGAGGAAACATAAAAATATAATAAGTAACACAAAATAGCAAATATATAAATGAATGAAATAAAATTCAAAAAAAAAAAAAAAAAAAAAAAAAAAAAAAAAAAAAAAAAAAAAAAAAAAAAAAAAAATTAAAAATGAAAACTTCCAACTCAAACACATCCCAATATCAACTTTAATAAAACTTTTAAAAAAGAAAAAAAAAGTAAATGATTTAAATTTCTTAAATAATATCAAGCACACAATTCATCCTCATTTGTATCATTCAGAGTACAAAGTCTGACCTGCTGGTTTTAGGTATGGTCCTGAACTGGAACTGTGACAGATGTATGTGGAAGAGTTCTTTGTTGACTTCCTGTGGGTGTGGTTATCTCCGCCCCTCTCTCTCTGCTCAGCTCCTGTGGTAGCCGTAAAAGAAAAGGACGTCTCAGAAGAATGGAGCTGGTCGGTCAGAGTGTGCATGCTATTGTCCAGTTCAACCAGCAGTCTCTCCACCGTCTCTTCCAACGACGTCTCCCCACGCTCACCGGCAACGTCTTCCGTAGCCCCACCAGCGTCCTTACTGGCTCGTCTCAGATCCTCCACTAATGTCTGGTAAAGCGTCAGCTCTCTCCTCAAGACCTGGACCAGCTCACGAGAGGAAGTCAGCTCAGTCTGGTTAAGTTCCAGCTCCTTCTTGGAGGCCTGCAGTTCCCCTTCCAGGTCATGGACTACCTTGTTCTTGTCTTTCACCAACTCATTTATCTGCTCTTCCAGTTTGGTGGCCTGAATCTGGGCCTTGGACAGCGAGAGTGACAGGCTAGAAGGATGAAGTGATAAGTCAAAATAAAATATCACGTAACATGATCATTGAGCGCCTATTCAAATTGTTCCACACTTACTTGATTATGCGCTCATCCTTTGACTTCACACTCTCCTGTACCTCCAACATGACCTTGATCCGAATCTCCTCGTCCTTCCTCACATTGGTAAGGTGCTTCTTAAGTTCCTCCCCCTCTTGTCGGAGGCTCTCTTCAGTGGACAGCCACACCTCCTCCTTTTCTAGCAGCAGCTGCTCAGCCTCACGCACCTGAGCCAGCAGTTCGCGCTCCTTGTCCATCATTACCTGTTGCTGCTCCTCCTTTGGAAGCTCCTCCCTCTGTTCCTGGAGGCTAGACTGGAATTGAGCAGAACTTCCCACCAAATGCCCGCCATTGGAAGATGTGGAGTGGGGCGGAGTTTTAAGAAGCTGGTCTTGACACTTTCG
Organism: Lycopodina hypogea; assembly: GCA_963969325.1. Lineage (NCBI taxonomy): Eukaryota > Metazoa > Porifera > Demospongiae > Poecilosclerida > Cladorhizidae > Lycopodina > Lycopodina hypogea. The sequence continues at coordinate 9,322,875 of OZ017784.1, read as the reverse complement.
CTGCAGCTCATCGTTCAGCCTGGTCATGTCTTCGTTCTTTGCCTTGAGGGCGCTCACATCTGCTTTCGTATTGTTCCCTTTGGTGCCTCGACCGGGAGGAGGGGTGGTCCAGCTATCAGACTTTTGTCTGTGGGAATCGGACTTGATTCTGACATTGAGGCCTTCCATCGAGAGGTTGGGAAGGGAGGAGCTTGCTGCCAGACTATCGTCGGTAGACAGAATTGAACTCAGATTCACCAGCTCACCTTTCAGTCTCCTATTTTCTCTCCTCTCAAACTCCAGCTGCGCCCTCAGCTCGACAATGGTCTCATGTGAGCCATCCAACTGCCTCTGCAATTCTGCCAAGTTCTTCTGCATGCCCTCGCAATGGCCCGTCACTCTGGCTGTGGTGGAGTGCGCCTCCTTTACCTCCCTCTCCAGCCGGGCCATCTCCTCCGACAAGTCCGAAGTGGAAGTGCTGGAGTCTCGCAACAACATGGCAGCTTGCATCTGCTCCTCCAACCCCAGGACCTTCTTCTCTGCCTGTCGCAACGTGGCCTGCACTTCAGCAACCTCGGCTTGTTGCTGCCGCCTCTCTTTGCAAGACTTCTCCTTCTCGGCCTCCATTTGCTTGAGAAGATGGTCGACTTCCTGCGTCAGTTCTGCATATTTCCGGTCTCTCATCATCAGAGGGATAGCGACGCATGATGCCAAGTCCTTTTGTCCCTGCTCCTCTTTTTCCATTCCCACTCCGACATGCCTAGCCCTCTGCGTCTCGTCCAGCCGTGCCTGCAGGGCTTCATTCCATCGCCTCATCTCCTCCAGTTCTGACCGCAGAGCCTTGACCATGGCCGGTGACCCCTCCCTCTCATGAGGCTGACGGGGAGAGAAGGTGTCGCTCCTCGACCCGAAGCGAGCGGTGAGATTTGGGGTACTGCTCGACTTCCTCCTCTCCCAGTCCTCGTTCCGTCCTTCACCGTGCACGTTATAGTACGTGGTGTAGCTGGTGTTGTTGGACACCGGTTTTCCGGGACTTTCCCGGGTATTTGTGGTCTTCAGCATGCCGTCTTCGAGACGCTGGTGGAGGAACTCTAGTTTCGAGGTCAGGTGGGAGGCGGCTTGGGTTGAGTCGAAGCGACCAGCTGTGATCTCGTGGTACAACTCCTGCAGACGTTGGAGGATCATGTGGACAAGGTCGTCCGAGAGGTAGCCAAAGGTTGCACTTGTGTGGCGACCAGAGTCCTGAGACTAGAAGTGCGAAGAGAATGTGGTTAGTGACATATATAAACAACAATTACAAATCTGGGGTTTAAGTACAAGAACTCGAGTGGTAACTTATCTCAAAATATAATAATTAATTTCCATTGGTAACTTATCTCAAAATATAATAATCAATTTCTTAGTCTGAATCTCAGGGAGCTTCTTCATACCAAAGAAACTACACCTTACCTATTCATCCCGAATTACTCCCTTAGGAGTATATAGCATCATAGATATATAACAATGCAGGGTTTTAGATAGCTCACAAACATGGACATAAATGACAAGAGTACTTTTTCATTAGTAGCTGTGCACAAATATGATCACACCTTACCTTATCTGTCCCACTGTCCTTTTCCCCTGTGACTGTCGTGTGGTGTGTGTAGGTCGTGTGGTGGACGTTGTTGCCACCTCTAAGGTCCCCCAGTTGCTTCTGGAGACGAAGCAATTCATCGCTCAACTGTTTGAACATGGTCTCTATGTCCTGATAGGCCACGTCCTACAGGACACACAAGTTTTTATAAGATAATAATGAGGACGCACAATTTAAGACACTCGTAAAGTCTACATTTTAGAGTAGCACGAGTGGTTACTTTGAAGCGTATTTATTCTACCAGACACCCACACACTCATCACATCCCTCTCTCTCACACAAACCTATAGCACACCCCTCACACCCACCTTGCTTCGCAAAGCCTCCTCTGCCTGCTCCAGCTTCCGCACCAACTCTTCCTTCTCTGCGTGGACACGTGTAAGTGTGTCCTGCAGGTCGACCTGGGTGAGATGGTGCGCCCCACATTTGGAGCGCAGGGAGGCCAGCTCTTCCTCTAGCAAGGTCTTCTCGTGCTCCCAGTGCTTGGCCTGCTCCCCCAGGTCAGCCCTCTCCCTCCTCAGTCTGCGCAGCTCCTGCTCCAGACTCCTGATGGTCTTATCCTTCCCCTCCAGCGTCCGAAGGAGCCCCTGGAGCTCTGCATCCTTTTCCTTCAGGGCGTGCTCTGCAGATTCCAGTTGTTCACGCAGAGCTGTCTGGATTGGAATGTGGTGGTGAGTGATAACTAATACATTGATACAATATGAAGTGTGTTGTACATATCAGAGCTGTCCAAATTGACATTAAATGCCACAAAGAGATGTTATTGACTCACTCTGACCAAACCCACGGACTACTTACGTCCAATGGAATTCCAGGACTACATATGCATTATTGCCTCAACCTACCCCCCGACAACATTGCTGTGAAACTTTAGAACCATTTTTTTGGTATGACTTGGGTGGAAATCGCAGACAACCCTTTTACCATGTTCTATTTAGCGTAGAGGCATGCATTTATGTACATAATCAACATACCAGCTCCAAATAGGACACCTTCGGTTGCTTGTCTTTCAGCCTGTCCATAAGTTTCTTGAGATCAGCAAGATCCAATCTAATAGGTAAAGGGTCGTTACATCAATTTACTCCTAGTATGAATCAAAGCTGTAGTTATTATTATTATTTTTTTAAAGTCTCTAACAATCTGCTCAAGAAGCAGCCATACAATCGGGCTCATAAACAAATATAACATTATTGAAGTGTGATACATGACTGTATGTCTGGTATGCAGTAATCAATGTATGCCTCATTGTTTAGACAACATGTAATAGATCACAGCATCTTGAGCAGGTGGAAAGAGGAAAAGGTTGGTAGATACTTTGCTATCCTGTTGAAGCTATTCCTACAGTTTCATATTTGGTAAGGGATCACCAGCCACTCCCTCTCCCCTCCCTCTATAAGACACATAGTCAGTGTAATTTTTTTCTTCCCATTTTGTTGTTGATGCAATGGCCATCTTCTGTCAGGACCTACAGCATTCCCCATCCAATGCACACAGTTCACAGTGCAAGAGCTACTCAAGGTATGTGGTTTCCTCACAAACACAGAGCACATAAGCAAGCGATGGAAACCATATTGGGGGTGGAATTCCTGACTTTCATACGAGGTATTACAGTCATTCCACGCCACAAGTTACTTCAATCCAACAAGCTGCAGACTTCCAGAAGGAAAGATAAGATTGCTCACTTACTTGCAGTTATACATGTCTCACACCCACCATGAGGGGGGCAGCATGTGAATATTCCACAGTGCCCCCTGAATTAATACTGAGCAAGTATCAAGAGAGAATGTGATGTATGTACTGTAGCCATCGTGAGTACACAACTTCCACCTGCTCACAAGGAGCAGTCCGCAGTGCTCTTTATAGATGGCATAGCAACTACCGCTAGTATAGGTCACATGATATCACATACTAATACTTCAATATTATGTTGTACTAAAATGTCAGTTTCACGCTACATTAATGCAACAGCAAAACTACATTTTACAAGTCACATGATAACACATGAGTGCAGATATCACACACACGAGTGGATCACATGACTCACTCTGCTCTCTGCATGCCCCTGACTTGATTGGCCAGCTCCAGCCTCAAGGACGTGACTTGGTCTCGAAGTGTTCTGTTGTCAAGCCGCACCCTCTCCACTTCCCTATCAAGCCCCGCCTTCTCCCCCAGGAGTCGTGCAAGATCATTGTCTCGCTCCTTCAGAGCCCCTGCTCATTATGGGATGGAGGGGAGAGCACATTGGAGGATGTGGTAAGAACTATTGAATTTCTCGTACTCCAGTCATGTATGTGACTGGCAGGTGAGCTGTAATACTCAGTGAGTGTATATAATACAACTAGAACACATGGGAATATGACTAATTTTCATTCCAGTAATTGTGGGATGCCACGTTAATTTCAAGTTGCATAGCGTCTGAGCGGCATATTGTAAAACAATCTTAGCAAAACAAGCCAAACAACATGAAAAAACAACAATTAACTCTCCAACCCAAATAACAACGAACAGGAAACTATCCAGAGGAACTGTTTTCAAAGTTTTCCTGACAAAAAGATGTCTATATTTCAGAGTGCTCATATCTTAGGTGGACCTCCTTGATGAGGTAACACAGTTGAATCATTAAAAGTTCACACACTTCCTACACACACACACACACACACACACACACACACACACACACACACACACACACACACACACACACACACACACACACACACACACACACACACAGGGACATACGTTGCAGGTGCTCCAGTTGGCGTGAGAGGTCGTTGATAGTTGCCTGCAAGACACCCTACACATGCACATGTGACAGAGGTGTTGGGGGGGGGGGGGGGGGAGAGGGAGAATAATGAACACCCTCCACCCATCATCTCCTCAGCACCATTCCTCCTTGGTCTTACAATCTCTGCTGCAGAACTGGCATTGAGGTGGTGATACTTCCTGTCCGCCTCAGCAAGTCTTGCCCGGAGGTTGTCCACCTCACGCTGCAGCTGGGATATGATGGAGTCCTTGGTCAACAGAGCACTGTCTGGATCGTGCTAGAAAGAGAGAGAAGACGTTCAAAGGAATAAGCATTTACTTGGCAATACAGACATTAGTAAGGAATGCTCAGCCAATGAGGTAGTCTCTTGCCATTCAGTTAAATAACATGCCAACAGCTACTGTATGAAGACAGTTTCAACGATTACCACACTAATCAAACAAGCTGCTTACAAATTCTATAGAGCCAGGAAAGATTGATATTCAAAACAATGCAAGGTGGGTGTGGTCTGTGAGGATGCTGTATATATCCATGTCCTTTGAAAATTTTTTCTTCATCCCATCCTTCCCCCCCCCCCCCCCCCCCCCCCAAAAAGCAAGACAAGAATGACATCCTTTATCTCAGCAATGGACCAGAGAGAATAATTTTGAATTATCTGATTCTAAATTAACCTTGGTGAGTTCAAACTGAATAGAAAATGAACAGCTCTTTTTCTAGCCTCCATTAAACATGTGGGAAGTTGCACCACACTGCCTAACCTTCATAAAGCCTGATGGTTTCTGGCTTGTAAGCCTTCAACTGTTATTGGACAACACTTACAAAACAGCTGCCCAATCTTCATAAAGCCTGATGGTCTCTGGCTTGTAAGCCTTCAACTGTTATTGGACAACACTTACAAAACAGCTGCCCAGTCAATTGAAATACAAACATTGATAACCACTTGCTACAGTTAGAGTCTTGCTACACATTTAAGAACTTAACCATCAACAGGCCCTAAGCTTGCTGTCAAGAATTTCAAATACATGTTACCATCTCCCATTTGTCCATAATGCCTTCAGTACAATGTCATTATTTGTTTAATTTCCCAAGATATTAAAGAGTAACTAAACTGGAAAAAAAATAATTTTTTTTATGGTCCTATCTTGTCCTTGATGCATAACCTGGTATAAAAAAAGTTGGAAAATTTGAGTCCAATATCCATGAAGAAAACTTAGCTTAAAATTTTTTTTCCTTCAGGGGTGCAACTTTTCATCAACGTCACATGGGGGACAGCTGCAGCAAAGACTCATTGAAAATTATATGATACCTCAACAATTCCTGGAGTCAGGAGACCCAATTTTGCCCAATTTTGCCCAATTTTGCCGGTAAGTCCTGGAGTGGCAGCAGTACATTGATATCTAGTGAGATAGTGACTGCAGAAGAGCTTCTGGAGTAGCTAATCTGAAGATCCAGCTCTTTTAAAGGAATAAGTGAAGAGTTCCCTTTAGAGTGCAATCATTTCTAATAACTTTAGAGCCTAGGGACACTGATTCCTTTTTAGCTTCATCCAACTCTGATTCAGGTAGCTAGCTAAGTATACAATTGTTCTTTTTTTACACTTGGTTGTAACATTTATAGCTAGTAACTAAATACCATGGGCTATTAGTTATAAATGTTATAACCAAGTGTAAAAAGAGCAATTACACAGTTTGCTATATAGCTCTAAAAAAAAGTATTTTGCAAATAGCTATATTTTATTATGACAAATCAGAAAGTCTTTGTTCCTAATTTTCTGTACCTGAATCAGAGCTAGATGAAACTGAGAGCAGGTATCAATAGGATCTGAAGGTATGAATAATTATTGCACTCTCCAGAGAGACAAATCTTTTCACTTATTCATGCAGATTTCCTACTCTACAACTCTTTTTCAGTTGCAATTGCACTAGATGCCAATGTGCTGCTACCAATCCTGGACTTACCGAAAGAATCCTGCCTCTTAATTGGAGGAATAATTGAAGTTTGTTGAAGTAGCGTATCACTTACATTGGATTTTTACTGCAGTTGCCCCCCTTGTGATGTCATTGAAGAGTTACACCCCCACAGGGAGTACATTTTTAAAATTAAGTTTTCTTCATGAATATTAGACCAAAATTTTCCACAAAAAAAAAAATTTTTTTTATACAAGGTTATGCATCAAGGACAACAAGCTATAACAATAAAAAAATAAATTTTTGTCCAGTTCAGTTACTCTTTAAACAGCTCAGATATAGTGCTATTAACCCTCCCCACTCCAACACCCAAAAAACCACAACAAACAACCAAAAAAACAGAACAAAAATAAACAACAAAAACAAGAAACAAAAACCAACAACAAAAACAACAAACAATAACAATGAAACAACACAACAAGTAACTAAACACTTATCTTGAGATACAAAAAGGAAGAGCGAGGAGATGTAGTTGGTGCATACTACAACAATCACCGCATTCATAATACCTCCTGACATGTATGCAACAGTCTGATGTCTAATAGGTTTGTACAGGATAGTGATGAGGTGAAAGGAACTTACATGCACACGGTCTTTGTGCATCTGCAACTGCTTCCTCAGTGCCTCCAGCTCCTTCTGTAGTCGTTCCAAAATCTCTGCATGCTGCACAAAAGCAAACACATGACAGTCACATGACCACTCACTAACCCTAAATTATATCCATCCAAAAATCTGACCTTGTTTCGGTCCAAATTGGATTGGTGAAGTCGAGCTTCTTCCCTGGTCAGGGCTTCCTCCAGCTCTCGTACCTTCGCCCTTAGAGCTCGTAACTCCTCCTCACCTTCAGCCAGCTTGTTGGAGAGATGCTGACACAGCAAGGCAGAGACAGAAGAGATCACATTGGAAGGAGGTGTGGCGGTGAGAGTGAAAGTAGAAAACAGAAAGAAGAAAAATGTTTTGGCTGAAATGCAATAAAACTAATGGAAATTTTTAGGGATGTCAGCCAGCCACAGTATCAATGCCACTCCCCCCCTCCCCTCCCCCCCCCCCCCCCCACCCTCCCCTCCCTCACACACACCTTGAGTTCTCTCTCTTTGGCCGCCAGTGCTGCCTCCATCTCCCTCATTTTAGCTTTGGCCTCACTGAGCTTCTTCCTCAGCTCCTGCACTTCCTTGTCGCGGTCCAGCCCACTTTCCGCCTCACGCTCCAGCTGTTCTATGCGCTCCTGCAAGTCCTGCAATGGAGTAGTCCACGTGTGTCAACACAACCTCACACATTAACATAGTCTGTGTCCTGCAATCCCAAGGAGTTATTGAAACGGCATACACACACACACAGTCCTCCGATGGGGGGCCAAAGTAATGCTTTTCGGGGTTATGGCAACCAAAGGATATTCTAAGATGGTTCATATAGTAAGACCTTGGATTAGGAACTTTGGAGCATGTCTCTTCTTGCTAAGAGTTTTCCCAGGTCTCTCCTAGATGACACTTAACCAGTAAGTGGAGAGGTACTCACAAAAATACAAACAACATTTGAAACAAAAATTTCTACATAAGATATCTTCATTACTCAGACCAGGACCACATTCTCATCTCCCCCCCTCCCCGTCTCTCTCCCATCATATCCCAGCAGCGTACCCTAATCTCCTCTTCCTTGTCCTGCAGTAGAGTCTGGAGTTGCCGCAGCTGAGTCTCTAACTCTCGCACACGCTGGGATTCCGCCTCTTTCTTCCGGGTCATCTCCTCAAGGTCGGACTCCATTTTATGTAGCTTCTCCACCGTTTCATGGAGAATTTTCTGTAAAGTCAGCAAAGCCATGAAACACAACAACCAGTGAAATATCACATTGTGAAACTGCCCCAAGCATGAACACGTCCCACTACCCACCCACTATCACCACGCACACACCTTCATCACACACACCACCCACACCCTTCCATCACACACACCACCCACCTTGACCTTCTCCAGTTCCTCTTGCTTCTCCCGCATGTGGTTGGCATGGTCACCATCCATGCGGACCATCTTCTGTGTGAGAGAGAGCACCTCCATCTCTAGCTCCTTTACCCGCCGCTCCTTCTCTGCAAGCACCTCTTCCAGCTCCTTCTCTCTCTTCGCCAAATGATCCCGAGCAGACGCCACCTCAGTCAGCTAGAGAAAGAGGGCAACAAGCTCTGCATGAACACTCCAACAGAGGCTTCAGATTAGGCTCCACCCACTTTCTTAATTAAGTACAGAATTTAACTCACATGTTTTAGATACAGGACCAGGAATAAGCCTATAACCAACCATTCTCAAGTTAAAAATGACATATTTTAGAAATTACCATGACAACTAGTGCTCAGAATGGTAGTACCTCACTCTGGGATGCTTCGGTAGCAATATTACTCTCCAATATGAACAGTTTACTCAATATCCTCACAAAAAGTTGTCTAGAAGTGGGTAATTATTTATGTTCCTAGAACAATTAGAATGTTGGGACTACTGAGAGTAAGTCTCAAGTGTTGCAATTGAGAGAGTTACAAGAACAAAAAATTTGGAGTCCAGTAAAGATGTCCTGAGTATATGGAGTTTAGTAAATATGTCCTGTAGGACAAATGGTTAAAATTCATTAAATGCCTTTCAAAAGTTCATTAAAGATGTCCTGTAGGACATGGAGTTAAAGTTCTAGAAAAACTCAAGTTGATGATAATAATTAATGACTGATGAATCATACCTCTCAGCCAAAGCAGGGTTCATCACAGGGTCACAAATGACCATGAACAGATGTCACAGTATACAACAACAATATGCCCAAATCACCCCTTCTTCCCCCCCCCCCCCCCCCTCCCCCACCCCTTGTTTTCATCTTAACCATTTTTGGAAGGTTCTCCTCTGTCTGTGCAGCACTAGCCCTGGTTGTGGCTGTGGCTTTGGGGGCCGCTCTCCCGGTAAGCTCCTGCTGCAACTCAGCCAACTTGCGTGCCATGTCTTCCTCCAGCGCTTGCAACTCTGCAGCAAGACGCTCGTTGTGTGCCTCCTCATCCATCTAGTGGGGGGGGGGGGGAAGAAATAAAGAGAAAAAAAAAGAAAAAAAGAGGAGAAAAAAAAGAGGAGAAAAAAAAGTGATAAGAGGAAAAGAAAACCAGGAAGAAAAAGACACAAGCAGAAATATTCATCCTTAAGTGTGTTGTAGCCTACCACCTGGCATGTGTACTCACCAGTCGTGCATTTGCCTCCTCCGCATCCCTGAGGGCGTCGGCCAGCTGCTTGTCTCTCTCAGCCAGTAACTGCTGCAGAGTCTCCAGTTGTTCCCGCCTTGGACTCTGACCCAGCTCCTTCCTCAGCTCTTTGATCTGAGCCTCGTGCAGTGCTGTCATGTGATCCAGGGCTGACCTGCACAATCAGTTACATACACAAAACAGACAGACAGCAAGCTTAAGAAAAGCTACATCAGACCTAAATAGGCTCAAGTGGGTACTGTCTCATATATTTCACTACTAAAAAAACAGATAGAGATACCTGGGGCTCAACTGCCCTCTACACCTTCTGAACTGTGTGGTGAATACATTCTCTGTGTGGTGAATACATGCTCTCTCTCTCTCTCTCTCTCTCTGTGCTAATGCTCTAAGCAAGGAGAAGTCACGGACAGACACCATTGGCCAAATCCATGACTTAAGGCTCATAATTCCTCCCCACTGAGGAAGCCTCTCCCTCTCTCTCACGGCAGACCATTAACACAGCCTGAGTTGAATCACGACATGAGGTGGAACAGAATTCCCTCCAGATAGATACAGGATAGTTCACCTGAATCAGAACCTGATCCTCTGGGTAACTCACACCATTCTAATCACTCACACCCTGAGCAGGTGAATAATAAGCTCTACTGTCATGATAGTGACATGCATATCCTCACACTTGCCTGTCCATATGGTAAATAGTTTTCCATCCAATAGCGGACCAATGTTTTGAGATAAGAGCTTGCAACTCATTGACTATCTATGTGAAAATAAGTGCCAATCATCCATGGGTCATACACGTATCTTCTCCAGACACCTGACAATCACGGTCTGTCTTTGTGTGAGAAGAAAGACTACGGCAGGCGGTAGTATATTTGCAAATAAAAGATTGTGATATCTCGGGAAGACATTTCTATTATTATCTTCTCCCCTTCCTCCACATTCAGGTCCCAAAGAGAGAGAGAGAAGTATATCCTTCCTGGACAGGTTCAGACCTCCAGATGATCAGTTAACTGCACGGAAAATGTTGTCCTCCTCCAACACGGAATAGCCAGTCTCCGTCCCCCAAGCTCTACCCACAGAACTAGACTGCAGGCCAAACTGGATACTAGAAACCAACCCTCCCCTCCCCTCTCCTTCCCAACAGTTCTATGGGATATATAAAATATGAGATGACTCAATTGTTTATGGTTGTTCTGGCTTCCCATGAGATATACAGGATCACATGATAAGCTAAAACGTACTCCTGGTGGTGGTGTTGTGTGTGCCTGTGTATGGTGGATGTGTGTGGGGGGATGTAGTTTTGATTAGGTAAGGTTTAAAAAAACAAACAAACAAGGGCTAATTTAAAAACAAACCAAACCATGTCATATTCACCACTGAAAAACCATGGTATCCATGGCAACATGTGTACACATACACCCTGTGATATTTCAACAATGCTAGGATCAACCGCTTGCCGCAACAAAGAACACATCCACAGGAATGCACAATAACTTACTTGGCTTGCATAAGCAGTCGGTCCTTCTCTGCCAGTTCCTTCTTCAAGTCCTCCATTTGCACATTGAGTTCAATATTCTGTGGAAGACAAACACCATGTGATAAGGAGACAAGAGTGGGCGTGGCACAGTGACAGCACAAGCCACCAGTGACTGTCTAGGGATGTCTTTCTCTTTTAGTGTTTGCAGGTTGTGTGTAAGTCTGAGGGTAAGGAGTACAAGTAGATTCAGGGCAGATCAAAAGGACTAGTGTTAGTGTTAGGACTAGGGTCAAGGTTAGAAAGAGTTAGAGTCAGAGTTAAGGTTAGGATTAGAGTTAAAGTAAAGGTTAGGACTAGGGTCAAGGTTAGAAAGAGTTAGAGTCAGAGTTAAGGTTAGGATTAGAGTTAAAGTAAAGGTTAGGACTAGGGTCAAGGTTAGAAAGAGTTAGAGTCAGAGTTAAGGTTAGGATTAGAGTTAAAGTAAAGGTTAGGACTAGAATTAGAGTTAGGATAAGACAATATCAAAGACTATATAGTCATAGTCAAAACTAACACTTCGGTCAGGCAAGGGCAGGACTAGAGCCAAGGTCAGGGTTCATGGTTATGCATGCAGCTGGGACTATAGACTACAGTTAGGTTAAGGTATAGTGATCAATAGGACATGGTCCTGCTTGATAGGACATCACAGGTACTCCTGCCAACCACAGACACAGACACACACCACTCTAATGAAGCAGAGTGAAGCATCCCTGAAGGCTAGAGCTATTCTTTCCCCAGGAAGACCCTGTACCAATCCACAGCCCAAGCCAACACACAATAGGAAAGGGATGCACAATAGGAAAGGGACACACAAGACATTCGGTAGCCCCAAGCATCATAGAAGTTCACGACGATATGAAAATGTAGTGTAGTCGTGACGGACATGACATTACAAGCACACCATCCGGACAAGAATGGTGACATCTACTACACACTGTAGGAAAGATGGCATGTGGCAATAAGCCGGGAGTGTATTAATAGTGAATCCAGTGCGGATGTGGTTCAACCTCAGATTGTGGTAGAGAATACTAGATGAGGCCAATGTTTGCATAATGAAGGTACCACCAACCAACCGTCACTCCCACTCTTTCTCCTATTCAATTCATTAATTGCAGACATAATCCACCAATACATTGCAATGAGGAGAGATTTTGCATTTGTACATGATTACATGTGTCTGTGAGCATGTGCAAGATAGATAACATGTGTTTGCAAGCATGAGATGTACTTCAATTGAGATTGGCGTGTTCATTATATCATTACATATATCTCATAGGTAGCAATACATTAGGCTGGTCTAACCGCTCACCACAACCATTCCAGCTGCAAGGCTAATACTACAGGACACCACTTCTAGCCAAACCATCTCTATATAGACTTAGACCAGGAACATACACAACCACAAACTCACCAGTTTCCAGCCATCATCAGAGTTGCCATGCTTCCTCCGAAGGGCTTCCTCAAGATGATATATACGCAACTTCAGCCCAAAATTCTCTTTCTTCATATCACCCAATTGCTAGAGGAAGAAATCAATGTTATGAGTTGTTCTTCTGTTGCTAAGAGGTTACAAGATGTTACATTAGGTGGGCAGGAATAAGGGCACAAATAGGATGTGGGTTGGTCATGGTGGGATGTTGGTGGGAAGGTAACAGGTGAGAGGGTGAGGAAGAGAAGAGAGGCAGTATAAGAAAGACTTACTGTTTCTTGGTCTTTAATGGTACGTGTTCTATGTGGAGACATCTTTCCAGCACTGGTGAGGTTAGGAAAGGTACCTACACAACCAAAATAAATAATAACACAATTTCCACATGACAAGATAAGGAGAAAGGAAACGAATACAGCTGCGGCCACTGACAGCAAACAAGAGATTCCATCTTGGAAACAGTCAAAAACAGCTTCAAACTTGAACACACACTCATTTCAACTAAACTTCATACAAAGACAGAATTAAGTCGATTTTTAACATCACACTTCAGTTAACTTTGAAAACACCTACAATTTTGTGCATGTCTCTCTCTCTCTCTCTCTCTTTTAAGTGTTCACTAATTGTAAACATGCCAGAGGTGGGTGGTGCAACTTGCCTGAGGTTGTGGTGCACATGCAATGTGTGGGAGGAGTCAGCTTGATGGGATGCTGTGTGTACTTGCTGTATACTCCTGTGTAGTGGGCACTATTGCTCTATGAGTTTATGTTGTTAATAAGACCAATGTGTTGGCTTGCATGAGGGTCAAATCAATGTGGGCATGTGAGTGCCATAAGAAACACAGTCTAGCAAACACAGGAGTGGATCAAAAAGATGGGTGTGGTTTAGATGTACCCTGGGAGGCCAGTTGTTAAACTACTTACCCGGTTGCTCCAACTCATTGGACATTGCAGCTGTGACATCATTAGAATTAAACTGTCCGAGGTGGGAGGAGTTTGAGAATACAGTAGAGCTGGAGAAGGAGGGAGGGAGGGAGTCATGGAGGGAAGATGGTGTATTAAGATTACTACTGCACTAATCACTATTTACTGGATCAGATTGGCAATAATTTAGCTAATGAGGGAGTTCACTGACTTATACCTGTTCAGATAGGTGGGAGATTTACATGAGTTCTATTTGGTATCTATGAGTTACTTGATAATATCATACTATTACTGATGTTGCACTGCCCAGACATAATGCTGTTCAGATAGGCAATAATCACATATCAATGATTACATCACTTAATATATCTATTGAATTAGGTGTGAGACTTGTATGGATTCAAATTGTGTACCGCTCTTTAAAAAAAAGCCTATTTATCCCCTTATACCATCTAGCTACCGACTACCAAGACTGAAACTAAAGGTTGTTCCACAATATACGTACATTAAACGTATAACCTCCTGCTAGCTACTTCCCCAAACACCCAACATAGCCTTACGTTTCATCCACGTCTAACGGCAGAGGTGGATCCTCCGCGATGGTAGTCATTCTTACTTATTAGGGACGATTAGAACAAGAAAAAATTATCTTTCCTCACTAAACCTTCGACCCGCCATACTTTTGTGACGTCACAATAAAAGCGACCCATACCATGCAGAAGTGATTCAGAATGTCTCAAAACAATTCGGTCAGCAACAGCTCTCAGCCATTGGCTAGACTGCAGCAGCTACGCGCAGGTGCTGGCGGCAGTAAGAGTCCTACTCCCACGTTTAATGTGTCGCAGTGGTCCTCCGAATCCCCCTCGTTCCTACCCGCCAGATGACCCCATTGGTTCAGTTAGACCATTCCAACTCCCTCAGCAGAAGTCCTCCTACTGGCAACGCTGTTCCTGTGGTGGGCCCTGCTGTGGGCAGGTCTCCATCTCCAGCTACTGCCACCATTTCTTCACAGCGGTCCAGTAGCCCTTTATCAGTGGAGGCTCCACCTCCAGTAAAGAGAAGGAGAATTTTTCACCGAGACCTGAAGTATATGATGCATGGGTTTGGGGATGACCCTAATCCTTACTCAGAGACAGTGGACCTTGTGGAAGAGCTTGTGGTTCAGTTTATAACAGAGATGACATTGAAAGCAATGGAAGTTGGTAAGAGTGGCCGTGTCAATGTGAATGACATCATCTTCATTTATAAGAAAAGACAAAAAGAAGTATGCTAGGGTCAAAGACCTGCTCAACATGAAAGAACAGATAGATAAGGCCAAAAAGGCATTTGAGGAGGACAGTGAGGCAGTCATGAACTCCTAAACTTACCTTTGAACTTGCATTAACTCTCTTACACAGTTCTAAACAGCAGTTTCATTTTTTGATTGGAAATAGTCATCACATGTACTTTCACTTAAACTTTGACTTTCATTATTGACCATGGAAATGGTCGCTGAATGCATAACCACCCTCCCCATCTCATAGTTAAATTAAATTTAGGACAGCCTGAACTTTCACAGGGTGATAAAGAGACAGATATAATTGGTAATGTGAAGGGTTATGGATTCTCAAGAGATTGTTATAGTGTGAATGTTGCGTTTACACTGTAGTGTACGCTATCATGGTTGCTCTTGGTGCATTACACCACAAGATGAGCAGCTGAAGGTTTTACTGCTGACATCCACAATAGGGCTACGATGTCTGATGTTAAATATATTTGAATGACTTAATATTGCCCTAAATTATTCTGGTGAAAGAAATCAGGATGTGATGATTCGAATGCACCAGGTTTCTCTGGGGCTGATTCATTGTTAGGTGCACAACATTGGTTTATCAGTTGTGATTGGCATGCTGGAGAAGAAAGGAGTGCCAGAAGTCATCTGTTGAT